>JAEPBF010000002.1:1800000-2244355 GCA_019739055.1 Passiflora organensis | reverse complement strand
TAACTTCGGCCTTAACCTCTTTTGGTTTATTGTTGAATTGCGTGATCCTTTTAGTTGTTTAGGGAATGATCTTATGTGAATTGGGAGATTTGTGTTTAGGGATTGTGTAGATCTTATGATGCTGCGACCGTACTGAGATTCTTGTAATCCCATACCGTTGTTTTTACCATTTTTCAGGCTTAGGTACATCCTCTGTTCGTGGTAGCAGTGTATGAGATCAAGGCTGCACGGCGGGGCGATATCGCATCACAAATACTTACTTGTTACTTGCGCAAATAACTTGAAAGATTGGATGATGTTCTGGTTTATTTTTAAGCATTCGTTTGGCTTACTATTTCCGAAATTTGTTGATGAATTTGTTGCTGGTTATTTGGATCCCTATGGGACTTGTGTGTTATGAACCCAATGGATAAATTTAAGACTTCCACTGATGTTTTTATTTACTCCGTATGTTACCAGAATATGTGTCCAATATCATGCTCCAATTGATTGAGAAGCAACCAAATAAACAAGCTTTAAATCGGTAACTTATGAGTAGCCTTGCGAAATTCTAATAGGTTTTAGGTGTCGTTGAGACTTATTTGGGTTTCACGGCAGTAATGACCTTAATCGGAGCAACGAATAATGGTTTAGGAATTGGAGTCATTACAAGTTTGGTAGCGGAGCATGGTTTAGGATTATAACTTGTTATTTTCTGACTTATTTGATAATTTTGGTGATTGTAGGTGATTGCAGGTAAGAACATGGGCACACACTCACTCACTTAGGGGCTGAATGATGGAAATAACAATATCAGTTGTGTTGTTGATCTTTAGGATTCCTTAATGTGTTTGCATGGATGATTAGCTAGGTTTCTTGTCGTTACAGAATGAAAATGCTGAGTGATTATGTGCATTCCCGAGTATGGATGATGTGAGCATCTCAAATTGCTTGATGTTTGTTATGATTTCTATGAGTGTTAATGTCATTGCCGAGTGTGCATAGCATGTGTGCATATGACTTTCCAGCATATGTGTATTGTCCGGTGCATGCCTCTCCACCAGGTACCACTCCTATTCCTAGTATCGTATTTAGTGTCTGTTTGAGTAACAATTTTACACTTGTGTAGTATGGCACGCTCGAGGCAACAAAGGGACCAACGAGGTAGGTTTGAGATTCGGAATGAACAGAAACCTGTTGAGCAAGATGAGCCAAATGCACAAAATGAGCAAGAAGGGCAAGCTGAGTCTGGAAACCAACCTGAGACACCAGTCGCACCAGGCATTGACCCTGTCATGGCACAGATCTTAAACGTGTTACAAGGAATTGCTGCAAATCAGCAGCGAATGGAGGCGCAATTTCAGAGTGCTCCTGCGTCTACACTAGGACCCATTCCACCATTTGAACCTGTACAGCCGGCACAACAGAAGGAGACAGAGAGATTTCCCGTTATTATTACAAAGTTGCTGAAGGAAGCTCGACAACTTGGCTGTAAAGATTTCGGTGGTTCAGCTGGAGCCGCAGCCGCTCGGGAGTGGATGGATACCTTATGCAGAGTATCCTTGTTCCTGCGTATCTCTGATGACGACAAGGTTTCCATTGCTACATTCTTACTTGAGGGAGAAGCCCTCGCTTGGTGGACATCTGTTAGCTTGCGCTTCGGCGATCGCTTGCCAACGTGGGAAGAATTCCGGTATGAATTCGACGAAAGATTTTATACGAGATTCCATAAAAGTGAGCAGCGACAGGCATTTTACAAACTTGAACAAGGCACCCGTTCGGTGCTGGAATATGAGAAGGTGTTGAGGGAGTTGTCCCACTTTGCACCTGAAGAAGATCGTACACCGTACCAGCTGGCAAGACGATTTCAGGACGGGATGAATGTCGAACTCAAAACCATCGTCTGTACGACACCAGTGCAGAATTTGCAAGAACTAATAGCTGCCGCAACCGAAGCTGAAAAGATCGTGCAAACCAGGAAGCCACCCGTAGCTAATAGTGGCGGATCCTATAGGCGTGATTCAAAGTTCAACCAAAGAAAGGGACCCTATCCCTTACGGTTTCATCCTCCGCAGATCAATGACAATGGGAACACCAACAGGAGGAACTTTTCTGGTTCCAATTATAATGGATTGTCCATGGCAGAATCCGCAACGGCGATGCGTCAACTGTGACGAGATGGGACATATTCGGGCTGCCTGCCCGAAATGGAAAATCCCAGGGGTACCTAACACCAGCCGAGGTGGGAATGTCAATCCCGCTAGACCACCAGCATGCGCACCAGGAGGGCCACCCAACAGATTCACAAGTGAGGCGCAACCAAGACCAACAAGGCTCTTTACTTTGACTGATGCCGAGGCTAGTCCTGATGTGCTGACAGGTACTATTTCAGTCTTTTCTCAAAACGCTAAAGTCTTAGTTGATCCAGGAGTAAATAGATCATTCGTGAGTCAAAGGATAGCACTTAGCGCGGATCGTCCTCTATCTCCCTTGACTCCTCCTATTGCGGTTCTAACTCCTTTGGGAGAGCAACTGATTTGTGATCTGGTCTATATCGGCTGTGCTATATGTATGGGATCGAATGTATTTGAAGTGGATCTAATTCCATTAGACATCAAGGAGCTGGATGTGATTTTAGGCATGGATTGTCTGGCAAAATATCAAGCCCGTGTGGAGTGTTTTACCAAGCGGGTGTGGTTCACATTTGCTGATGGTACCGAATACTGTTTTGAAGGCGATAGGCGAGTTGTGCCAACTTGCATGATTTCCTGGCTTAAGGCAGAGCGATTAATCAACAAAGGATGTACAGCGTACCTTGCGCATGTACAGGTTATTTCTAAAGAATCCGCAGGTCTGAATTCTGTTCCTGTGGTTTGTGAATTTTCGGAAGTATTTCCAGAAGACATAGCCGGATTGCCACCAGCAAGGGAAGTAGAATTCGGCATCGAGCTTGTGCCAGGTACAAATCCGATTTCCATTCCTCCGTATCGTATGGCTCCTGCGGAAATGAAGGAATTAAAGACGCAGTTGGAAGATTTTCTGGATCGTGGTTTTATTCGACCTAGTGTGTCACCCTGGGTAGCACCTGTGCTGTTCGTGAAAAAGAAAGATGGTTCGCTGCGATTGTGCATTGACTATCATAGCTGCACCGTGACACCGTGAAGAACAAATATCCTTTGCCATGCATCGATGATTTGTTTGACCAACTCCAAGGTGCAGCGGTATTCTCCAAGATTGATCTCAGATCTGGATAGAATCAATTGCGAGTTGGAATTGCGCACTCATTATCTGACAATGATGTTGGAATTGAAAACTAATCGTGTGCGTCTTGGCACCGATTTCTCTGGTTCGTTGCTAGCATGAATTGAAGTTGCACCTACCTTAATTGAAGAAATTCGGAATCAACAGTTAGAGCATCTGAAGCTTGCTGAAATTCGGAAGCAACTTGCTGATGGTGTTGATGCTATAGTTCGTGATTTCAGAATACGAGATGACGAAGTTTTAGTCTTCAGAAACCGGGTATGTGTTCCACAAAATGCTGATATTTGTAACCTTATTCTATCAGAGGCGCATAGTTCAAAGTTTGCTATACATCTGGGAAGCACAAAGATGTACCGAGATTTGAAGGGGCAGTATTGGTGGCCTAATATGAAGCGACATATTGCTGAATTTGTTGCCCGATGCCTTGTATGTCAACAAGTGAAGATCGAACATCAAAGACCTGCTGGTTTACTTCAGTCACTTCCGATTCCAGAATGGAAGTGGGAGCACATCACAGTGGATTTTGTTACCGGTTTGCCTAGATCACAGCGAGGATACAATGCCATTTGGGTGATCGTGGATCGACTGACGAAATCTGCACACTTTCTTCCTATACGTGTGACAGATACACCAGAAAAATTGGCAATTCGTTACTTGAATGAGATTGTTCGTTTGCATGCAGTCCCAGTTTCTATTGTTTCAGATCGTGACCCTCGTTTCACTTCACGATTTTGGGAAAAATTCCAGAAAGCACTGGGTTTGAGATTGAAGTTCAGTACAGTATTTCATCCCCAAACCGATGGTCAATCAGAAAGGACAATTCAAACACTTGAAGATATGCTACGTGCGAGTGTATTAGACCAGCAAACCGGTTGGGATCGAAATTTACCATTGGCGGAATTTGCTTACAACAATAGCTTTCATGTAAGCATCGGTATGGCACCCTATTAAGCACTTTATGGGAGACGTTGCAGAACCCCTATTTTCTGGAATGAAGTAGACGAGAGACGCCTAGACAATCCAGAATTAATTGACCAAGCAACAGAACAATTGAGCTTGATTCGTCAAAGGTTAAAAGCAGCACAAGATCGGCAGAAAAGCTATGCCAACAATCGAAGAAGGGAGCTAGAATTTGCGGTAGGAGACAAAGTGTTTTTGAAAGTCGTCCCATGGAAAGAAGTCCTTCGTTTCCAGCAGCGAGGTAAGCTAACACCTCGCTACATTGGTCCTTATGACATTGTGGAGAGAATTGGCACTGTTGCATACCGACTTGCACTACCTCCAAATATGGAAAGAATACACAACGTATTTCACGTTTCAATGCTAAGAAAGTATATGCGAGATCCTACTCATGTGCTTAAAGAACCGCCAGTAGAAGTTGAAGAAGACCTATCCTATCCCGTACAGCTAGTTGCCATACTAGACCGGTCAGTTCGACAGCTTCGCAGTTGAAGCGTACCTATGGCACGAGTTGTTTGGCGTAATGGCCAAATTGAGGAGCAGTCTTGGGAGACTGAGGAATCGATGCATGCAAAATTTCCTTACTTGTTTGATTAGGTACTAATGTTAAAATTTTGAGGACGAAATTCTTATAAGGAGGGGAGGATGTAAGACCCCGAATTTTGAGTCCTAGAAGTCCAGAAGCCAGTGCAGGTGAAAAGACGATTTTATCCCTGAAGAGAAGGATGTGTGATGGCTGAAATTGGTAAGATTGTTTAGTAGATTATTTTGTTTCTAATTCCTTTAGATCTAGATTCTTGTAGATGGGTAATTGCTTTAGGAATCATCCTTAAGGTAGATAGTTGCCTTAGAGATTAAAGTCCCTAAAAATAGGAAAGATAATTTAAGAGTTTAGTTATCTGGTAAAGTATATTGGATTGATAGATTAATTAAAAGTAGTAGACATAATTCTACACTCATTGAATGTAAATAGGAAGTCAACCCCACAAAATTTTCCCCTAGAACCTTACAAAATTCGTATAGGCTTAAAATCCTATACCTCCCCTTAGCCATCAGAATTTGCAGAAATGTTAAACCAGCATAACTCCCTCATCGTTCATTGGATCTCTGCCAATAATAGCTTGTTGGAAAGCTCTCTTCATCCGGTTTCCAACCATATCTGGATTTTCTTCGGGAGGTTAGTATTTCTTTGTCTAAAGGTATTTTGAAAATCGGCGGCGGAATTAGGTCTTCGCCAAATCTTCTTGAACTTCAAAATAGCATAACTTTCTACTCGTTTGTTGAAATCTTGCAAATAATATGTCGTTGGAAAGATATTTTCATTATCTTTCTAAAAATATATAAATCGAAGCTTGTATGTAAATAATTCCTTGTTTTAGGTTGAAACGAAATCGTTCTATGCCCTACTTTTAGCGACAGGTTTTGCATAGTTAATTGAAATGGTAAATTCAGGTTGAATTTTGTTAAGTTCCCGGCTATCACATCACACATCCAAGGGGAAGGCACCTGCAACATCTGATCACTGGTTTTCTGATAGGTTTGGTGAGTGGTATTGGTAAGGAATAGGGTATTCAATTGATTATTGAATATGCATGCTTAGTTTGTTTTGTCTTTGCCTGGTGATGATTTAGGTGGTTCGGATTTACTTAATAAAGGCAAAGGAGTAGCTTCTTGTTTAGAGACAAGGGAGGTAGGATCTATGCCTCATCGGTTTCTCCAGAAACCCCTGCTCTTATCTGATGTTTTTGTTACCTGCCCTTGTTGTATTTATTTGTGATTGGATTGTAGGGTGTGAATACGAAATCCGGAATGAGATATGAATCTCCTAGGCTATATCGAACCCCTGAGTTAGGAATTGAGTGTCTGGGATGCTATTGTTATATGAATTGGATGTGTTGATTGTTTCCTGACATGATTGAGAATACCCTGTTGTGGTATTATGTTTTGTACTTGCCTATGAGTGCTTGTACGTGTTTGTGTGTCAGGATCCTGTTCCGGTGGCCAGGAAAGGTAAGCACTTATGCTCCTAGTGAGAGGAGAGGTACTTACCGATTTATGGGAGGTGTATGGGTGTTGAACCAGCAAGTGCACGCTGGATACCTGTCCTTGCGAGGCCGGATCCCTGCCTTGCGAGACAAGAAAGTCCTTATCTTGCGAGATTTGGGATGCCCTAGTTGCGACTAGGGAAGACTTGTCCATATGGGGCTAGTCGACTTGGCCTTGCGAGGATAAGGTGAAAGGCTTACTGTTTAGCTTGCGTGTTAACCATCTACCATTTGTGCAGTAAGTCTTGGACAACACAGGTGGAAGGGGATGACCTTTCTTCTACATTGAGAGCGATTTTGTTGTATTTCACCTGCCTGTGTACTTCTGAACTTTCGGAAGTGTGGTCCTCCCTCAGCCATAACTTCGGCCTTAACCTCTTTTGGTTTATTGTTGAATTTCGTGATCTCTTTAGTTGTTTAGGGAATGATCTTATGTGAATTGGGAGATTTGTGTTTAGGGATTCTGTAGATCTTATGATGCTGCGACCGTACTGAGATTCTTGTAATCTCATACCGTTGTTTTTACCATTTTTCAGGCTTAGGTACATCCTTTGTTCGTGGTACCAGTGTGTGAGATCAAGGCTGCACGGCGGGGCGATATCGCATCACAAATACTTACTTGTTACTTACGCAAATAACTTGAAAGATTGGATGACGTTCTGGTATATTTTTAAGCATTCATTTGGTTTACTATTTCCGAAGTTTGTTAATGAATTTCTTGCTGGTTATTTGGATCCCTATGGGACTTGTGTGTTATGAACCCAATGGATAAATTTAAGACTTCCGTTGATGTTTTTATTTACTCCGTATGTTACCAGAATATGTGTCCTATATCATGCTCCAATTGATTGAGAAGCAACCAAATAAACAAGCTTTAAATCGGTATCTTATGAGTAGCCTTGCGAAATTCTAATAGGTCTTAGGTGTCGTTGAGACTTATTTGGGTTTCACGGCAGGAATGACCTTAATCGGAGCAACGAATAATGGTTTAGGAATTGGGGTCGTTACATTATTGATAGAATAACACATATTATTGCAGATGTATTGAAACATCTGAGGACCTGTTCTCCATAAATGGGACTCTCACTGCCATTTAGCCCTGATCAACCCAACACTTAGATGAATCGAGACCATACAAGGCTCACGTTAACTTTTCGAAACCAATAACCCAAAAACTCATACCAATTTGAATTTTTTATTTCAAAAGGAGCATGGCATGTCACACAATACACATGGCATAAATAATCAACGGAGTGAGCAAACACATACAACAGAAGTCTTTAACCACATACAACAGGTCAGATAGCCCCAAACATACAACATAATGAGTCCATACACACAAGCCCATATAGATCCACAAAAATTCCCAAGGCACGCATCACATAACATAAATGGGAATCCAATGCATACATGCATATCCATAATCAATATCTGAACACGAATCCCACAACGGGTCTAAAACAACATCATAGTCCATATCAAGTCATGCATATCACAAGAGCATGAAGATAGTAAAACATTAACATGTCGAGCCTCCAAAATATGCAAGTGCAAAAGTAAAGCCCTAAGACCAACACCGGGAACTCGACCTCAAGAAGGATGGGTACAAGCACATGAGTTAGCCCAGAAAAGATCAACAAGAAGTGGTGAGATCAAAAGACCTCAGTGGGAGTTATAGCATCATAAGTATATCCGGTGGAATAGAGGCATACAAAAAACATGATTATAAAATAGTTGATTAAAACACAGTTATCATCCATGCATTCTCTTAGTGCACTCAAGGGATTTTACAAACAATGAAACGTAATGCATGAGTTATAAAGTAAAAAGCAATCAGCATATCCAGTAGGTTTTATAAATCCACAGAACTCGTCAATATCATATGTGCTACTGTGGCTCAAAAACCTATTGGGTTGGATCACAAACCACCCTTGAGTCACCCCCGCTAAAAGGTAACTAAGAGCCCAATAGCATTTAAATTTCCACTTTAGAAATATGTATAAACCCTATATTACTAGTGTTATCTAAAATTGAGTGAAGAAAACACACTATCACTGTGAGACCTTGAATTTTGAGTCCTAGAAATCCAGAAGCCAGTGCAGGTGAAAAAAACCATTTTGGCCCTGAAAGAAAGGATGTGTGATGGCTGAAATTGGTAAGGTATGTCTAGTAATTTTTTCTGTTATTAATTCCCTTTAAATTGATTCTTTATTTGTTGATAATTACCTTAGGAAATAAAAATCCTAAGTTTAAGGGGAGATAATTATAGAATTTAATTTTGATAATTATCTTACTTTAATTAAGCTTTGAAGATAGGGATTATAATCTCATAACCATCTTATATAAATAAGAAGTCAGCCACACAAAAATCTTATATAGAAAACACATAAAATTTGTTGGACCTAAAACCTTACACCTCCCAACTTCTGTCAAAATCTTCTTGAACTTCAAACAAGCATAACTCTCTCATCATTTGTCGAATTCCTACAAATAATAGCTTGTTGGAAAGCTCTTTTCATCCTCTTTCCAACCATCTTTGGTTTTTCATCTGAAGATTAGTATTTCTTTCTCTAAAATGAAATAGAAATTTGACGGAATTACGTTTTCAGATTTTTATATTTCTACCTTTGATTGATCTTTGATGTTGTTACCTTTATTCGTATGATTGTTTAATATCCATTCATAGTGAAAAATCATCAATTCATTCTTTGAATCTTTTCTATATATGAAATCAATATGCCCTACCTTTGCCCTACTACCCTATTGTGCCTATCTTGAAAAATTGATTAACTTATTGGATTTTGATATTGTTTCTTTTGATTATACATCTTATAAACCCTTAATCCTTATTTGTTAACATGAAATCGTAATTTTCCCTATTATTAGTGCTAAAAATTGTATGATAATTATGGATGGTAATTCAGGTTGATTCTTGTTAAGTTCTTGGCTATCACATCACACATCCTAGGGGAGGTACCTGCGGCATCTGATCACTGGTTTCTGATAGGTTTGGTGAGTGGAATTGGTAAGGAAATAGGGTATTTAATTGGATCTTGGATATGCATACTTAGTTTGGTTTTGGCTTTGCCTTGTGATGCTATAGGTAGTGCAAAATTATTGAATAACAACAAGGGAATAACTTCTTGTTCAGAGACAAAAGAGATAGGATCTAAGCCTCATCAGTTTCTCCAGAGATCCTTGTTGTTTACTTGTTAATTTCGGTGCTTTTACATGTAATGTTGTATGCGCATATGTTGTCGTAAGAATGCTTGAATTGCGAACCAAGATGCGAACCTCTAGGCTATATCGAATCCCTTAAGATAGGATATGAGTGCCTAGTTTGCATGTGTTGTGTGTAATGAACATATTGATTGTATTCTAACTTGATTAAGGATATCCTGTTATGGTATTATGTTTTGTACTTTCTTGTGTGTGCTGGTATGTGTTGTATGTCAGAATCTTTTGCCAATGGCCATTCGGGGTAAGCGCTGATGCTCCTTGTGAGAGTGGAGGTTCTTACTGGTATGTGAGTCGTATGGGTGGCAATCCCTAGCATAAACTCGCTGGATGTCTGGTCCTTGTGTGGCTAGAAGCCCTGTCCTTGTGTGGTAGGAAGCCCTTGTCCTTGTGTGGCTTGGGATGACTTGTCTTTGAGTGGCAAAATGAATAGGCTTACTGAATAGCTTGTGTGTTAACCATTTACCTTTTGTGCAGTAAGCTTTGGACAACACAGGTGGAAGGGGTTAGACTTTCTTCTTCATTGCCGAGAGCAATCTGATGAGTTCTACCTGCCTGTGTACTTTTGAGCTTTCGGAAGTATTTATAGTCCCCCCTCAACCTTAGATTCGGCCCTACCCTTTTTAACTGAATTCTTGAATTACGTGATCCCCTTTAGTTGCTAGGAATGATCTGATGTTGTTTGAGAGATTTGTGTTTATGGTTTTTGCAGATCTTATGATGTTGTGTCCCTATTGAGATTCTTGTAATCTCATTCTGTTGTTTCCACCATTTTTCAGGCTTAGGTACATTCACTGTTCATGGTACCAGTGTATGAGATTAAGGCTGCATGGCGGGGCGATATTGCATCACCTTTGCATTCCTATTTCCTTGGTTGCTTGCGCATACAATATGATCATAGATTGGACTACTTTTCTGGTTTTTCAAGATCCCTCTTTTCTTGTTATGTTTTGGAACATGTTGCAAGATTTCTTGCTGATTATTTGGATCGCTATGGGACTTGTGTGTTTTGATTCCAATAATTAAATTTAGAGACTTTCGCTGATGTTTTATTCACTCCGTATGATACCAGAATGATTGTCCAATATCATGCTCCATTTGTTATTAAAATTTAATGGGTAAGCCTAGTGGGATTCAGATAGGTTCTAGGTGTCTTTAGGCTTGTTTGGATTACATGGTAGTAATGGCTTTAATCGGAGCAAACTTTAATGGGTAAGCAATTGGTGTCATTACAATCACACTCAATAATCATTCCACACATATACATGTAGACATAGTTTGCTAGGTCATAGCAAAATCAGGCAGCCCGTTAAATCATAGCAAACTCAGGCTTAAAAACCAAATTCATCCATACAACAACATAAGGACAGTAACATTACCCTCTGCTGGGATTTCGTATACCTACCACACAATGGGCAAAGTGAAATCATTAGTTCAAGGTTTCACCTAGGAAGATACTTAAATTCTGTCTTTGTAAAAACTGAAATGCATGTAATGATCAAGTATGCTTCCCCACTATTGGTTCCCACAACATCAGGGCATGTTTCTCAAGACCTCACAACACTCATACATTTATGAACAAAGGTTATACTCATCACTGGGCTTCACTCAGAATCAAATTGGGCTTTTTTCGGGAAATTTTGGACAGACCGACCGGTTGGTGTGTCTCACCCGACCGATGGGTGCACTCTCGGTAGGGTGCTTATAAAATACAATTTTCTAGGTTTCTCACTTGTTTTCACTCAATTTTTGGTGCCAAATCTCACCCAAAATGAACCTCTCAACAGCCATAATGCCAACACACAATAATCCCACCAACCAAGGTCTCAAATCCAAGGACACACTCTCAATAGAAAGGTACATTGGTCACCAATAATGCATAGATCACAATCAATGTATGCATAAGTAATACCAAGAACAGAATGAACCTAGCATGATTACCATTCACAATGCATGTATAACCTCTATTCAAAACCAAGCATTTGATCATATTTTAATTCAACAAAAAATGTAATTCTATTTAAACAAATGAAACATAAACAACCACCTCTTGTCGCACAAATGACTCAACGACAATACGTTTGCCCTTATCAACAGCTCCAACACCACCTAAGCACACAAACACAAGGCTAAGCATGAATCGAACGCAAAAGAATGAAAATGAAAATGCTGAAAACTAACCTAGAGACCCCAAGACTCACAACCTATCACACAACTCACACTACAGCTCATTCAACTCACAAACCCAGAATTTCAAACAAGAGGATGAACCATCCTCTCCTCCACCATATCACTTATAGCTTAATGTGAACCTCCAAGCTCAACCACCTACACAATTGGGTTCCTCTAATGGGGTGGAAGTGTGTAGAATTGGTCAGTTTGTCCACTATCACCCACACTATGTCGTAGCCTCGCTGTGATCTTGGCAAACAAACAACGAAATCCATTATCATGAGTTCCCATTTCCATTCAGGAATGGGTAGTGACTATAGTAATCCTGCGGGTCTCTTATGCTATGCTTTAACCTACTGTCACAGTAAACACCTAGCCATAAACTCTGCAATATCTCTCTTCATCTTGGACCACCATTACTGCTCTCGCAAGCCTTGCTACATCTTGGTACTGCCAGGGTGAATCAAAAAAATCAAAACTGTGTGCCTTGGTCAAAATCAGTTGCCTCAACCCCTCGTCATCGGGAATGCACACTCAGCCTCAAGTACTCAGAATGCTATCATCTCTGATCCAGTACTCACTCACTATATTGATACCACTTTCATTACCCTCTAGCTGCTGTCTCACTCAGGCCAACAATGAATCCTCAAGTTGCTTGGTCCGAATCTCAGCTAACAGTGACAGTGTGAGACTCTGAATTTTGAGTCTTAGAAGTTCAGAAGCCAGTGCATATGAAAAAGACCATTTTTCCCCTGAAGAAAAGGATGTGTGATGGCCGAAATTGGTAAGGGATGTCTAGTAATTATTTCTGGTATTAATTCCTTTTAAATTGATTCTTTATTGGTTGATAATTACCTTAGGAAATAAAAATCCTAAGTTTAAGGAGGGATAGTTACAGAATTTAATTTTGATAATTATCTTACTTTAATTAAGCCTTGAAGATAGAGATTATAATCTCATAACCATCTTATATAAATAGGAAGTCAGCCACACAAAAATCTTATACAAAAAACATACAAAATTCGTAGGACCTAAAAATCCTACACCTCCCAATTTCTGCCAAAATCTTCTTGAACTTCAAAAAAGCATAACCCTCTCATCATTTGTCAGATTCCTGCAAATAATAGCTTGTTTGAAAGATTTTTTCATCCTCTTTCCAAAAATTTTTGGTTTTTTTCTGAAAGTTAGTATTTCTTTCTTTAAAGTTAAATCGAAATTCGGTGGAACTACCAAAATCTTCTTGAACTTCAAACAAGCATAACTCTCTTATCGTTTGTCGAATTCCTGAAAATTATCTTGTTGGAAATATATCTTCATCCTCTTTCCAACCTCCTTTGGTTTTTCATCTGAAGGTAAGTAATTATTTATCTAAAGATAAATCAAAATTCAACGGAATTAGGTTTTCAGATTTTTATAATTCAGCCTTTGATTGATCTCTGATGTTGTTACCTTTATTCGTATGATTGTTTAATATCCATTCATAGTGAACAATCATGAATTCATCCTTTGAATCTTTTCTCTACAAGAAATCGGTATGCCCTACCTTTGCCCTACTGTCCTATTGTTGCCGATTTTGATCAATTGATTATTCACTTATTGGATTCTGATCTTGTTTCTTTTGATTATAAATGTTATAAAACCTTAATCCTTTCTTGTTAAAATGAGATTGCAGCTCCTACAAGTTGTTAACATGAAATCTCAACTTTCCCTATTACCCTATTCTTAGTGCCTAAGATTGTATGATAATTAGGGATGGTAATTCAGGTTGTTTCTAGTTAAGTTCTTGGCTATCATATAACACATCCAAGGGGGAGGTACCTGCAGCATCTGATCACTGGTTTCTAATAGGTTTGGTGAGTGGAATTGGTAAGGAAATAGGGTATTTAATTGGATATTGGATATGCATACTTAGTTTGGTTTTGGCTTTGCCTTGTGATGCTATAACTAGTGCAGAATTATTGGTTAAAAGCAAGGGAATAACTTCTTGTTCAGAGACAAGAGAGGTAGGACCTAAGCTTCAGTAGTTTCTCCAGAGATCCTTGTTGTTTGTTTGTTAATTTCGTTGCCTTTACATGTAATGTTGTATGCGCATATGTTGTAGTAGGAATGCTTGAATGGCGGACCAAGATGCGATCCGCTGATAGTATGATAAAATGCGGTTTTACATTACATAATAACCGGCTGGTTAGCACTTTCTATTTTCTAATATATACGTTTATGGAGTTATTACTGATATCTTACAAGATTTCTCTGAAAGCAGGAATTCACAGGATATTTTGAAGATTTAAAGGCAGATTTCCTGAAAGAGAATCAGGAGCCATGATTTGACAGCTTCTGGCCTGGAAGATCGGAGATCTAACCGTGATCACGGACCGAGAATCTGCCTGGTATCTCGGGTGATCCTAACTGATATGGCAGTAATTTGTTTCTGATCCTGCGAGATCTTGGTAGATAGTATATAGAGGCCCTGGCCGCCTGTGGCCAGAAGAGGCAATTTTTGAAATTTCTCTTTGTTTTAGACATTATTCTAGATTTTACTTCAGAACTCAATGGAGGGCTAGAATTCCTTTTTCCTTGATTTAGTTCATTAACCAGACCGGACCCTTGTGAGGTCTCATTCAAATTGATATTCAATGTCTTCTGTTATTTCTCGTCATTCTTTGTGCATAATGATGTTATGGTGCATGATCAACTCCATAACATATTAGAAGCCAAACACTGATTACTGTGGGTGGTGAGTGAAACACTAAGGGCGAGAGAGTACACTCAGATTTGCTACGTAGCAAATCTGAGGGTGAGGTTTTCTGGGAAGTTAAACCCGAAAGGGCGGAGGACGTGTTCCACCCCCCTGGAGTGCTCAGTCGTACTGAGCAATCTACTAACTAGAATCCAACAGAAAAGATACGAATGCATCTTCAGAAGACCTGTGATCATGGGCGGCCTAGGTATGGATTGAATCGAGGAATATCAAAAACATCTGAGTCAGAACTGTATTTCCCATTTTTTCATTCGTTACATTTATTTACTCAATCTCTACTTATCACTCTCAACCCATAACTCTTCGATCCTATCGACCGTGGGTACACCGTGACCACGGCCGATTCTAGATTAAGACTTCCAACTTTAGCCATCTCCCTGAGGATTCGACCTTCCTTGCTGCTAGCTACTTGTCCATAAAAAGGAAGATTATTTTGGTGAACAAACGACAATTCATCAAATTGGTGCCGTTGCCGGGGAGACGGTAGATAAAAGTTTAGAATTCTTACAGTATATGACCCGTTCAAGCCGAACAGGACCTTTGTTGCCTCTAGACCCAGAAATTGAGTCGACCTGTCGGCTGAATAACTCCAGACGAAGACGAGACCCGTCTACATCTGCTGCAGCGTCAAGTTCTAATCAAGCAAGTGACCGTGACCAAGCCGATATCACGGTCAGCTCATCACTAAGCCATCCAACTTTTTCAATCCATATACCGGTCTCACCAATGGCGGACGACCCAAACAGAGCAAGGAACCATGGGGATCCACCAGCACCGATAGGAGATCCTCCACCAGAGGATGCTCCTCCAGTGAATAATGAGGTCGAAAGAAGAAGACCTTACAAGGTACTAGATTCTTTTCTCGCTGACGAAGAAGAGGATGAAGCCCAACTCATTCCAATGGAAGAAATGGGGGGAACCGGTAGATTTCGAAGACCAATGTGCATCATCCACGAGAATGATCGAGATGTTAATTATGAAATGAAGCCCGGGCTCCTTCAAACTTTGCCTTTCTTCCATGGACGAGCCCGTGAAGACCCAAACGAACACCTGAGGAAATTTGAGATGGCATGTACGAGTTTTAAACCAAAAGGTTTGGTAATGGATCAGGTATTGCTTCATTCGTTCCCTTTCTCATTAAAGGGAGAGGCAGAGGATTGACTTAGTGAGATGCCCCCTGGATGCATCAGGACGTGGGACGAAATGGTAGACGCGTTCTTATACGAATATTTCCCACCTTCTGTCGAAGATGACCTCAGGAGGCAAATAGCTGTGGTACGACAGGATGATGCCGAAACCTTGTACGACTACTGGAGACGATTTAAGAAACTCTGCTCATCATGCCCACGACATGGCTATACTAATTTTCATTTGCTTCAGGCTTTCTATCATGGCATGGATGATGAAACTAGGAGCGCTGTAGACCATTCTGCCAATGGATATCTTCTTTCCCTTGACTCCCGAAGAGCTAAAGATCTCATTCTCAACATGATAAAGGGAGCCAAGCACCGTGTAAGGCGAGGGAGACAAGCTCCAAAACCAACCACTGGGACAGCTGCGGCAGCCTCCATGGTCATCGCAGAAGCAGACCTCCAGCAATTGATCGACAAAACCGTGGGCAATGCATTCCAGAAATATGCTTCACAACTTCAAGCAAAGCCATGTGAGTTCTGCGGAAACCGTGACCACAACACAGACCAGTGCCCCAAAGTCCTCAACAATGAAATCCAAGATGCAAACGCATACAATCAGTATGTCCCTCCATACCGTAGGAACCCAGAGTTTACTGGCAAACCAGGTGGGTTTTATGAACCGAGAAAAGCTTATCCAAATCCGCCCTATGATGATGGAGCACAAGAGCGATAAACCAACCACCGAGGATCTGACGCAAGACCGTATTCAGAGCACAGATCAGGAGCCACTTACGAGAGGGGATCCTCCAGCCGCAACCATCAGGAGGAGTTAGAAAAAATATGGGATGCCCTGAAGCAAGTAACACTGAACCAGTAATTACTCATACAACAACAGCTGGCCAACCAAAATGCTCAGAATGCGAGAGAAGGTAAGTTACCTGCATAACCTGAAACTAACCCCAAGCATAATGTTAGTGCTATGATTCTCAGGTCTGGAAAAGAACTTCAGGAGCCATCACAGGTGCAGGTCAGACAAACCAAGGTCACGGAGGAGCCACAACCAACTCAAGAAGGAGCTGACACTTCGGAGATGCCCTCGTTTCAGCCAAAAACAATACCGCCAAACGATGAAGCAGAAGTTGAAAAAAAAATTGAAGTGCGACCCAAGCCCGTGATCACGATACCTCCACCATTCCCTGCCAGATTGGCAAAGAATAAAAAGAATCAAGAGGAGCAGGCCATTCTAGATATCTTCCGAAAAGTGGAGGTCAATATACCGCTTCTGGAGACAATAAAGCAAATTCCAAAATTTGCTAAATTCTTGAAGGAATTATGCACCAACAAAAGACAATTGTCTGATCATGCCAAGGTCACGATGGGAGAGGTTGTGTCTGCAGTCCTCCAGAAAAATATGCCCCAGAAATGCAACGATCCGGGAATGTTTTCAGTCCCACTAAAAATTGGAGGTGTCCAGATAACACAAGCTATGTGTGATTTGGGCGCATCAATCAATGTGATGCCTATGTCCGTGTATAAGACTCTCAACCTCGGGAGATTGAAGAAAACTGGAGTTGTAATTCAGCTAGGTGACAGATCAGTGGTGCATCCAACTGGAGTGGTTGAAGACCTGCTAGTGCAGATAAAAGGGTTGGTATTCCCATCAGACTTCTTTGTACTAGAAATGGAAAACGATGGACAACAATTGATTCTACTCGGAAGTCCTTTTCTAAAGACAGCTAGAACGAAGATCGATGTCCACCGAGGTACCCTGACAATGGAGTTTGATGAGGATACTGTGACCTTCAGTATACTCGAAGCCAGGAGACATCCGGATCCTGGAGCCACTATATTTTCCCTAGACACTATTGACGAACTTGTTCAGACTGCTTCCAGGACATACGACACTAACAGATTGCAGGTTGCTCTGGAAGACAGTATAGTGATCGAAGGTTTTGAGGACGCAAGCACCGAAGTAGATGACCTGATGATCGACGCTCTCCGTGACCTTACCACGATCACGGAAGAGCCACCTCATGTGAATTATGTTCAGCTCCCAGTTTTGCACGAGAAGTTACAACTGAGCATAGAGCACCCGCCAGCCTTGAACCTGAAGCCACTACCATCACATCTGCAGTATACCTACCTAGGAGAGAACAACACCCTTCCAGTAATAGTCTCCAGCAAGCTATCTATGGAAGAACATGCACAGTTGACAGCAGTACTCAAAGCATACAAACAAGCCATCGGATGGACTTTAGCAGACCTTAAAGGAATCAACCCCGCTGTTTGTATGCACAGAATCTTGCTAGAGGATGACTCGCAACCCACCTGAGATGCACAGAGAAGACTAAACCCGCCAATGATGGAGGTAGTGAAGAAAGAAGTACTGAGATTACTAGATGCAGGTATGATATACCCGATTTTCGACAGTAAATGGGTGAGTCCAGTACAAATGGTGCCCAAGAAGACCGGAGTCACGGTAGTCCAGAATGACCGTGGGCAAGCCGTGCCCACGAGAGTCCAAAATGGATGGCGAGTCTGCATCGATTACTGGAGGTTAAATAAGGCAACCAGGAAGGACCATTTCCCACTCCCCTTCATCGATCAGATGCTTGAAAGGTTAGCGGGAAAGAGTCACTACTGTTGTCTAGATGGTTACTCAGGCTTTCATCAGATTCCCGTAGCTCCAGAGGATCAAGAGAAGACAACGTTCACATGTCCATTCGGCACATTTGCTTACAGACTCATGCCCTTCGGTCTATGTAACGCACCGGCAACTTTCCAAAGATGTATGGTCAGTATTTTTTCGGAGTACGTGGAAAACATAATCGAGGTGTTCATGGACGACTTTACTGTATATGGGGACTCCTTCCAAGTCTATCTAAACAACCTTACGAAAATCCTGCAGCGGTGCATAGAAAAGGATCTCGTCCTCAACTACGAGAAATGTCATTTTATGATCGATAAAGGATTGATTCTGGGACACATTGTCTCATCAGAAGGTATCCAAGTTGATCAGGCAAAGATAGAAGTCATCAAGACCCTACCTTACCCCACAACAACCAGGGAAATCAGGTCATTCGTGGGCCATGCCGGTTTTTACCGACGATTTATAAAAGAATTTTCCAAGATCACTCAACCAATGTGCCGATTATTACAACAGGATGCAGAATTTGATTTCAACGAAGAGTGTACGCAGGCCTTCGACAAAATTAAAAGATTGCTGATCTCTACCCCAATCATACAACCCCCGGACTGGTCCCTGCCATTTGAACTAATGTGTGACGCCAGTAATTATGCCATAGGCGCAGTACTTGGGCAAAGAATAGGCCGCGACCCCCACGTGATCTATTATGCCTCCAGGATGCTGGACACTGCTCAAGTAAACTACACAACCACGGAGAAAGAGCTCCTGGCAATAGTCTTTGCCCTGGAGAAATTCCGACCTTACCTACTAGGGACCAAGGTCACGGTCTACTCAGACCACTCCGCCCTCAGATACCTGATGGCCAAAAAGGAGTCTAAACCACGGCTAATCCGATGGATATTGCTCTTACAAGAATTCGACATCACCATCAAAGATAAGAAGGGTGCTGAAAACTATGTTGCAGATCACCTTAGCAGGCTCGTGACCACGGCCGAACCCCGGCCAATTCAAGAGACTTTTCCAGATGAGCATCTCATGCTTACAGAAGCCATATCCATCCCCTGGTATGCTGACATTGTCAATTTTCTTGTTACTAATGAGTTACCTGACCACCTGACACAAAATGAAGCTGCCAAGATCATGAGGGAGTCACGATTATACATATGGGATGATCCCTACCTATGGCGTTTTTGCAATGACCAGATGATCAGGCGATGTGTACCCAAGGAAGAACATCAATCAATCATACACTCCTGCCACGATGAGGCATGTGGAGGACATTTCGGACCACGAAGAACCGCTAGGAAGATCCTGGAAAGTGGGTTCTTTTGGCCCACTTTATTCTATGATTCCTACAGGTTCTGCAAAGCGTGTCCCAGATGCCAACGAGAAGGTACTTTAAGCCACCGAGATGCAGCACCCCTACAGCCCATTCTTGTGTGTGAAGTTTTTGATGTGTGGGGAATCGACTTTATGGGCCCTTTTCCATCCTCCTCTGGCTTCACATACATCATTCTTGCTGTGGATTATGTTTCGAAATGGGCAGAGGCGAAAGCCACCAGAACCAATTGTGCCAAGACCACGGTGGAATTCATCCGCAAGAGAATCTTCTGCCGATATGGAGTGCCTAGAGCCATCATCAGTGATCGCGGTACTCACTTTTGCAATCAGCTCTTCCGGAATCTCCTGAAGAAATATGGTGTGGTACACAAAACTTCCACAGCCTACCATCCACAAACCAATGGTCAAGCTGAGGTCACCAACAGGGAAGTTAAATCCATACTCCAGAAAACAGTCAATCCTAACCGGAAAGACTGGAGCCTCAGTCTTGATGACACGCTGTGGGCATACAGGACGGCGTATAAAACCCCAATCGGAACTACTCCTTTTCGCCTCACCTTTGGGAAAGCTTGTCACCTTCCGGTATAAATCGAACACAAAGCTTACTGAGCTATCCGACAGTGCAACCAGGAGTTCTCACGAGCTGGGGAGGAGAGGCTGTTGCAGTTAGGAGAACTTGAGGAGCTGAGACTTCACGCCTACGATAGTTCGAAGATATACAAGGAGAAGGTTAAACACTTCCATGACAAGAACATCCGAAGTAAGCACTTTACTGTAGGACAACAGGTTTTGCTATACCATTCGAAATTCAAAATTTTTGCAGGAAAATTACGCTCGAAATGGATAGGACCCTTCACCGTGACCACGGTCTACCCTCACGGTGCTGTTGAAATCGTGAGCCACGAAACAGGGAAGATCTTTAAAGTCAACGCTCACAGGCTCAAACCATTCTATGAACTACCTGCTAAGGATGCAAGACAGGATCTTGCGGTTCCAGAGTACCAGTGATACAACAGTACCAGTAATAAGTCGAGCCAAACGACACTAAACAGAGGCGCTTCTGGGAGGCAACCCAGCAGTTTTTGTTTTAATTTTGCTTATTGTTTATGTAGTTATTCAGGTACCTCATTGCTGATATTGGAAACAAGAAGCATACTTAAAGACTAGGAACGGTCACAGGAGGGGCACAGTCGTTGTAACACCTGTCTATATAATGTCCAGTGACAGAACTAAAGAAACACAAACGACTCCAGCTACCAGACCTCCAAACCCTAGCGCCCCGTTTTCACTAAAATCGCATAATGACTCCCCCACGAAAAACCTCACTCCCACAGACAACACCCACCGGGCGTCGCACCTACGCTCGGCGCTCGTCTCGCCCTACAACCAGAGTCCCCGCATTTGGTTCTGTGCAATCGGAGATGGAGGAAATACAACAACGGGACAACAGAATCGCTGCCACTATGATTCAGAGAACCATGGCTACCCGCTTTGCGTAAGGATTCGCCCCACCGGATGCGATGGTCCTAGACGTGCCACCACTGGATACAATGCTAGTAGAGGAGGCCGCGGAGGCGTCCGTTCCATCTGCTAGAACGACGGTTCTCCACCAACAACCCACGGTGACCACACCCACGACGCACCCACAGTCGAATCAACCTGGCAGTCAGGTACTCCGTGGCAGTGGAGGGCACTTTCATGAAATGGAAAGCACCCCGACGAGCCCTATCATCATCACCCCTCCTATCGGCCCAGCAGAAGAAGAGCCAGGCCTTCCCAGGACTCCAACGCCAGACCGCACGGCTCAAGAAGACGCGGAGGACGCTTGGCCCGACCCAATGCCGCACCACAGGAACCTGCCGCAGGAGCCAGACAACGTGGAGCCCCCAGTAGACTCCCAGGACGTAGTCCATCCAGGACAGGATGTAGCTGTCGACATACAGAGCTCAACGACAGAGGTAATTGAACTGGGAACTCCCTCTTCGGTTCAAAATTCTGATAATGCTGTCGACTGGTCATCCGAGACCTCGAGAGAGGATGCATCCCGAATTCCGGAAGCGGCTGCTACTACCACCCGCAATTCTGATAATGATGTCGACTGGTCATCCGAGACCTCGAGAGAAGATCCATCCCGAATTCCAGAAGCTGCTGCTACTTCCAGCCGCAACCCTGCTCCTACTCCTCCCCAGTCAGGAAGCGAGTGTGAGCCAGAGGACTCGGATGTACCCCTGGCTGACCTTTCAAGACCCTCATACCGCACCAGCCGACGAATTCAGAAAAGGAAGGCTATCGAATCCACCCCAAGGCTAAGCAAAAAGGCGAAAGGGAAGGCCGTGGCCACGGACAGCCCACGACCGGTCTCTGCCCGCGCTCTGAAAGATAAGTATGAGGAGCTCGGACAACGCTCCATATACCAATGCAAATGCCTGTGCCCCGACACAATGGCAGCGTTGAACTTTTCTGCGGAGATTACGAGATTGCAGGATTGCTGGATAATATAGGCTGGCGGACCTATTTTCATATCAACGAGCCAACCTATATGGAGCTGATAATTGACTTCTATGCGACCTTCCAGTGCCGGCGGCCATCCGAATTCAGTATGAGGACCCCTGATCTCATCCAGTTCCAGCTGCTCGGCCAGGACTTCAGCTTGTCATACGCCCAATTCAACTCTCTGCTGGGCTTTGCTTACTCCAGAACTGCTATAACACATGAACCTCAGGACTTCAACCCAGCAGAGTTGTACAAGGAGTGGTCCAACTGCCCCACAGCCTATGACCCTGGCAGGTCAAAAGACTACTACCTGCTCTGTCCCGCGTACCTATACCTCCACAGATTCCTGGCTTACAGTTTTTCTGGCAGACCAAATGCAGCTGCCACACTAAATAGACTGGAGCTTCTCATCCTCTGGTGCATGCAGACGAACACAAAGCCGAACCTGGCTGTGTTCCTGACCCGACAATTCCAGAAACATCAGAAGAAGGGTCAGCCATTGATCCTCGGGAACATCATCACCCATTTGGCGAAAGCACTGAAGGTTAAACTCCTGAGTAATCTGCGGTTGGTCCACGAGATGATGCCCTTGAACATAGCCAGTCTGCTGAATATGGGCCTGCTGATGCAATCCGACCAAGGGGGGTACCGCTTCCGTGCCCCGGTAGGCCCGCGGTGGGAGGAGGACCACGATCCAGGATGCCCTCGGCTCCGTCCACTTCCAACCGGCCACCATCACCATCCGCCCCAGCCATGCTACATCCAGACCTTCTGGCGTGGATGCGATCTGTGGACCAGAAGCTAACATCGCTGACAAACCAGATGCAGGCACTCCGCACAAGTGTCAATCGTGCCCTTGGCCTACCCACGGATGATTCGGCTGCCGACCTTGACGACTCAGAGGATGATGGGGCTGCTTAAGGGGTCTGCCACCCCAGACCAGGTTCCAATATCGTAGTATTTCTATTCCTTGTGCTTCCATTATGCATGCTTAGAGGCAAGCATGACTTAAGTATGAGGATATGGGTACCCAACCACTGTGCTTATTTGCTTATTTGCTTATTTTTGTGCTTATTTTTCTTGCTTCTTTTCGTGCTTATTTTTTTTTGTTCTTTTTCATGTTTATTTTTCCAATTTTCGCATCATGTTCCTTTTCATTTGCCATACTTGATAATTACCCTCTAGCTACTTCATGCCATGTACTTAATTATGTGTTCAAAGCCATAGGAACTAGACCTGCCACCACTGGGACACTACAGAGGTGTAGGCTCAGATGTTGAATTCCTTCTCACCAGGGTCACGGCCTGACTTAGGCACACTCACTATGCTAGCTTGAGATAAGACCACATAGCATAACATGGGAGACTTTGGGAACGAATTTTTATGAGTGGTTCATACTCAGGGAACAAATCTAGAACTTGCCAAGTTTGCCTCATAAACCTACATCATAAGTATGTCTAGAGACGTGATTTTGGCACTTAGAATAAAATCTTTGCATACATAGACCTTTGTTTGATGAAACCGACCCTTGAACAATACCATTAGGAGCCATCCTTGAGCCTAAGCCTATTTTTGTTGTTACCCAGGAAACAGCTCTCTCTCCTACTCCTAGAGAACCTGGGGGCCAACCACTACCAACCAGCAAAGAAAAAAAAATCCTGACCTGTGCCAGCAACACACACCATGACCGCCCCGTGACCACGGTTGATATGCATGTCCTTCCTCCACCATGTGTAAAAGAAAGCAAAAGAAAAAGGGAAATGACATTACCCCTGACATATGACGAATTAAAACACGAAGAGAAGGAGACGAAGGGTACAATCAGAAACAATGATCAACCCAAGGAAAAAAAAAACAAAAGAAAACAACAGAAGAATGCAGAACTATCTTCTGCAAACAGCTCGCGGGAAGTGCTTGGGCAAGAGGAATAGGTCAGGGAAGGTAACAAAACGGTTAGTGGTTGGTTGGCGCCCTCTCAGCCAAATAGCCTTTTTACATCATACCCCTGTCCAAGGCCACGGTTCAGTCTCTGAACAAAGCCCCATTGATCTTTAGACTTACTTAGGCAAACAGGGGAGTTTGGAAAGCTTGGCAAGCTTATGGTATTTAACACCTGGTGTGAATGAGGAGAGGTCCTTGGTAGTGTAATTCTGAAATTTCTGTGTGGTTTGATCAAGCGCATGGTTGTGTGTGTTTTAATTCTCGCATACACCCGTTTTGAGAAATTCTCTGCCTAATTAATATATCTCTGATAGGCTACTTGAGGTGAATGATCAAGTTTCTTTGGACTAGAATGCATGCTTAGGGACAAGCATGACTTAAGTATGAGGATATTTGATAGTATGATAAAATGCGGTTTTACATTACGTAATAACCGGCTGGTTAGCACTTTCTATTTCCTAATATATACGTTTATGGAGTTATTACTGATATCTTACAAAATTTCCCTGAAAGCAGGAATTCACAGGATATTTTGAAGATTTAAAGGCAGATTTCCTGAAAGAGAATCAGGAGCCACGATTTGACAGCTGCTGGCCTGGAAGATCGGAGATCTAACCGTGATCACGGACCGAGAATCTGCCTGGTATCTCGGGTGATCCTAACTGATATGGCAGTAATCTGTTTCTGATCCTGCGAGATCTTGGTAGATAGTATATAGAGGCCCTGGCCGCCTGTGGCCAGAGGAGGCAATTTTTGAGATTTCTCTTTGTTTTAGACATTATTCTAGATTTTACTCCAGAACTCAATGGAGGGCTAGAATTCCTTTTTCCTTGATTTAGTTCATTAACCAGACCGGACCCTTGTGAGGCCTCATTCAAATTGATATTCAATGTCTTCTGTTATTTCTCGTCATTCTTTGTGCATAATGATGTTATGGTGCATGATCAACTCCACAACATATTAGAAGCCAAACACTGATTACTGTGGGTGGTGAGTGAAACACTAAGGGCGAGAGAGTACACTCAGATTTGCTACGTAGCAAATCTGAGGGTGAGGTTTTCTGGGAAGTTAAACCCGAAAGGGCGGAGGACGTTCCACCCCCCTGGAGTGCTCAGTCGTACTGAGCAATCTACTAACTAGAATCCAACAGAAAAGATACGAATGCATCTTCAGAAGGCCTGTGATCATGAGCAGTCTAGGTATGGATTGAATCGAGGAATATCAAAAGCATCTGAGTCAGAACTGTATTTCCCATTTTTCATTCGTTACATTTATTTACTCAATCTCTACTTATCACTCTCAACCCATAACCCTTCGATCCCATCGACCGTGGGTACGCCGTGACCACGGCTGATTCTACATTAAGACTTCCAACTTTAGCCATCTCCTTGAGGATTCGACCTTCCTTGCTGCTAGCTACTTGTCCATAAAAAGGAAGATTATTTTGATGAACAAACGACAATTCAACATCCGCTAAGCTATACCGAATCCCTTAAGATAGGATATGAGTGCCTAGTTCGCATATGTTGTGTGTATTGAACATGTTGATTGTGAGTTGACATGATTAAGGATACCCTATTGCGGTATTATATTTTCTACTTGCTTTTGTGTGCTGGTACGTGTTGTGTGTCAGAATCCTTTTCCGGTGGCCATTCAGGGTAAGTGCTGATGCTCCTTGTGAGAGGGAAGGTTCTTACTGGTATGGGAGTCGTATGGGTGGCAATCCCCAGCATGAGCTCGCTGGATATCTAGTCCTTGTGTGGCAGGAAGCCCTTGTTCTTGTGTGGAAAAATGAATAGGCTTACTGAATAGCTTGTGTGTTAACCATTTACCTTTTGTGTAGTAAGCCTTGGACAACATAGGTGGAAGGGGATGGCCTTTCTTCTTCATTGCTGAGAGCAATCTGATGAGTCCTACCTGCCTGTGTACTTCTGAGTTTTCAGAAGTATTTGTAGTCCCCCCTCAGCCTTAGATTTGGCCATACCCTTTTTAACTAAATTCTTGAATTACATGATCCCCTTTAGTTGCTAGGAATGATCTGATGTTGTTTGGGAGATTTGTATTAATGGTTTCTGCAGATTTTATGATGTTGTGACCCTACTGAGATTCTTGTAATCTCATTCTGTTGTTTCCACCATTTTTCAGGTTTAGTTACATTTACTGTTCGTGGTACCATTCTGTGAGATCAAGGCTGCACGACAGGGCGATATTGCATCACCTTTGCATTCTTATTTCTTTGGTTGCTTGCGCATATAATATGATCATAGATTGGACTACTTTTTCTGGGTTTTTTTCAAGATCCCTCTTTTGCTTGTTATATTTTGGATCATGTTGGAGGATCTCTTGCTGGTTATTTGGATCCTTATGGGACTTGTGTGTTTTGGTTCCAATAATTAAAAACTTCCGTTGATGTTTTATTCACTCTGTATGATACCAGAATGATTGTCCAATATCATGCTCCATTTGTTATTAAAAATTTAATAGGTAAGCCTGGTGGGATTCAGATAGGTTCTAGGTGTCTTTGAGCTTGTTTGAATTTCACAGTGGTAATGTCCTTAATCGGAGCAAATTTTAATAGGTAGGAATTGGGGACAGTCTGACAACCAACTATGCAATCAATACTCCGAACTCATCACTATCAAGCTGCACTTTATATGCTCTCAAACACATCAGCATCAGCATGTACTCGACTCAGATATAGGCTAAGGAAGATAATGTCTTCCTGCTTAACATATTGGCGATTACATTTAACTTTCCTGGATGGTAGTTGATCACCAAATCATAATCCTTGATCAACTCAAGCCATAGTCTCTGTCTCAAATTCAACTCCTTCTGGGTGAGAAGGTATTTGAGACTCTTGTCATTGGTGTAGACTCTGCATATCTCACTACACAGGTAATACCTCCAAATCTTCAATGTGAACACCACTGTAGCCAACTCCAAATTGTAGGTCGGGTAGTTGCCCTCATGTGGCCTAAACTATTAGGATGTATAAGCCAGAACTTTCCCTTCTTGCATCAGTACCCATCTTCAAAGCATCACTGAAAACTACGTACCCTTTACACTGACTGGCAAAGTGAGAACCAAAGCTGACACCAACCTAGACTTCAACTCCTGAAAACTCTACTCACACTTCTCGATCCACACAAAAAGAATACTCTTACTAGTCAAACACGTCAAAGGGCTTGCCAACACCGAGAAGTTTTCTACAATCCGCTTGTAATAACCTGCTAAACCGAGAAAACTACGGATCTCTATGACACTACGTGGCTGCTCCCACGACACTACTGCCTCTATCTTCTCAGGGTCCACCAGCACACCTCAAGCTGGTACCACATGCCCCAAGAAGCTATTCTCTTTGAGCCAAAACTCACACTTAGAAAACTTGGCATATAGCTGCCAAGCTCTAAGTATGTTTAGCACCATCCTCAGATGCACTGAATGCTCCTCCTCTGACCTCGAGTATATCAAGATGTCATCAATGAAGACGATGAAAAATTGATCGAAGTAATCCCGGAATACCCTGCTAATGAGATCCATGAGCACTGCTGGTGCATTTGTTAGCCCAAATGGCATAACTGAAAAACTTGTAGTGGTCATAACTCATACAAAACGCTATCTTCAGATATTTGACTCTAGGACTCTCAACTGATGGTAACCTGATCTCATATCAATATTAAAAAACACTGATGCACCCTAAATCTGATTGAAAAAATCATCAATTCGTGGCAACAGATATCGTTTCTTCACTATAGCTTAGTTCAATTGCCTGTAGTCGATGCACAATCGAAGGGTATTGTCTTTCTTCTTCACATATAGCACTAGTGTGCCCCACGGAGATACACTAGGTCTAATAAAAAATCTATGCACCAAGTCCTCAAGTTGAGTCTTAAATTCTTTGAACTCCTAAGGTGCTATCTGATTCGGTTGGATTTAAATGGGTGTCGTACCAGGCAATAGGTTGATCTCGAACTCGATCTCTCGCTCTGGTGGAAACTCGTAATGTCCTTTGGGAACATATTTGGGTACTCTCTCACCACTAATACACTACTTAACTCTAGAGACTAAACTGTCAAGTCTCTAGCATGTGCTAAAATTGTCGTTTAACCTTTATGGATCATACGCTTGGCACTCAACCACGATATCACACAAGTCAGCATCACCCTTTTGTCACCCTCAAATCAGAACTCTGCATCATCTACTAAGCTGAACCAAACCCTCTCTGTGAAATAGTCCATCCATACTCTGTATCTGGCCAAACAATCCATACCTAAAATCACATCTAACTCTCTGGTGTCCAATGGAATCAAATCGGCCTTAAGCTCAACTAAACCCATCCTCAGCATATAACCCAAATACACTCTGTTCATGACAGCTTCTCACCTAAAGTGGTCAAAACCTGTATGGGTTGCCAATGAAGCTAAAATGACTATTTTACCCCTTAAGAAATGGATGTGTGGTAGCCGGAAATGGTATTGAAGGTTTTATCCTTATTTTGATTTTATTTCTTCCTTGTTTTCTATCATAAATGGTCTATTATCTAATCTTAAGGGATAATTTCAAAATTAAATTCTATGCATTATCTCTTTATATCTAGCCTTAAAGGTAGAGAAAATTAATTCTATAAACTTACCAGCAAGCCATACACTTGTCTTCACACCAAAAATACCCAAAATTATCATGTCATAACCTCTTTTCCTTACCCTTGTTGTCGAAACATACCTTACACCTAACCATAGCTGAATTCTTTCATTCTTCATCTGATTTCTGCAGATAATAGCTCATTGGAAACCTCTTTTCATCTTTCATCTTGCTATCTTGAAGGTTAGTTCTTTGCCATATTAATTTCTATCACAATTTCCTTGATGTTGGTGCCAAAATT
The DNA here is from genome assembly GCA_019739055.1 of Passiflora organensis. Lineage (NCBI taxonomy): Eukaryota > Viridiplantae > Streptophyta > Magnoliopsida > Malpighiales > Passifloraceae > Passiflora > Passiflora organensis. The sequence goes on along the minus strand of JAEPBF010000002.1, from coordinate 2,215,506 downwards.
TCTTAATTCTTTTTTCAATTGGTTTTAGTTTTTTTTTTCTAGTTTTCTTATGATTGTTTGGTACCTATTCTTGTTATAATATCATGAATTCATCCTTTGTATCCTCTTAATATGTGAAATCGGCATACCTTACTCTTTTGCAGTATTGTTGTCAAAAATTTTCAATTGACTTTTTTATTGGTTTTTTATCTTGTTCCTTTTAATTGTTTATGTAATTGACACCTAATCCTTCATTGTTATCATGAAATTACAACTTATAACGTACTTAGTCATGAAATCACAACTTTCCCTATTGCTTTAACTTAGTGCTGAAATTTGCATGGTGAATTGGGTTGAAAAATCAGGTTGATTCTTGTTAGGTTCTTGGCTACCACATCTCACATCCAATGGGGTGATTACAACTGCATCTGATCACTAGTTTCTGATAGATTTGGTGAGTGGAACTGGTAAGGAACTAAGATGTTTATTTGGTTATTGTATATGCATGCTTAGTATGTTTTTGTCTTTACCTTATGATTGTATAGGTGGTTATGTTTCCATTAATAAAGGAAAAGGAATAACTACTTGTTCATTTATTTACAGGAATCCGACAAACGATGAGAGAGTTTTGCTTGTTTAAAGTTCAAAAAGATTTTGGCAGAAATTGGGAGGTGTAGGGTTTTTAGGTCCTACGAATTTTGTGTGTTTTCTGTATAAGATTTTTGTGTAGCTGACTTCCTATTTATATAAAAGATGATTATAGGATTATAATCCCTATCTTCAAGCCTTAGTTAAAGTAAGATAACTATCAAAATTAAATTCTGTAATTATCCCCCCTTAAACTTAGGGTTTTTATTTCCTAAGGTAATTATCAACAAATAAAGAATCAATTTAAAGGGAATTAATGCCAGAAATAATTACTAGACATCCTTTACCAATTTCAGCCATCACATATCCTTTTCTTCAGGGGCAAAATGGTCTTTTTCACCTGCATTGGTTTCTGGACTTCTAGGACTCAAAATTTAGGGTCTCATATTACCTACTTGTGTACTTCTATTTTCAGAAGTGTTCTTAGTCTACCCACAACTTGTTACTTTCGACTCTATCCTTATTGTGATTGTTTGATGATTGTTTGACACCCCTTTAGTAATATAGGCAAATCAGATGTTGATTGGGAGATGTTTGTATAGATTTCTACAGATCTTATGATGTTATGACCTTATTGAGATTCTTGTAATCACACCCCGTTGTTTTTCCTATTTTTCAGGTTTAGGTACATCTTCTGTCAGTGGTATTGAGGTGTGAGATCAAGGCTACACGGTGGGATAATATTGTATCACATTCACATATCTTCTCCCTTGCTGATTGCTTGCACATAAACTATTAAATATGCAGTTTGATTGGACTAATTTTTGGTTCATTAGATCCCTCTTATTCTTGTTAATTTTGGAAATATACTTGAGGGTTACTTGCTGGATTTTTAGACTCCTTTGGGACTTTTATGTTATGGTCCATTTGGTTAATTATAAAGACTTCCATTGATATTTTATTCACTCCGTATGTTTCCAGAATATTTATCTATTATTATCATGCTCCAACCTTTAAAAATCATAAGAAATGAATCCAATAAAACATAATTAGTGTGATTGAGCCTTGCGGGATTCAAATAGGTCCTTGGTTAGGCTTGTTCGGGTTTCATGGTGGTAAGGGTCCTAATAGGTTGGGTTTGGGTCCTTACAGGTTTGGTAGCGGAGCATGGGTGGCAATCTCCAGCAAGAGCTCGCTGGATGCCTAGTCCTTTTGTAGCTAGATGCCTTGTCTTTATGTTGCCAGATGCCTTGTCTTTATGTTGCCAGATGCCTTTATCTTTGTGTGGTTTGGATGCCCTTATCCTTGTGTGGTTTGGATGCCCTTATCCTTGTGTGGTTTGGATGCCCTTATCCTTGCGTGGTTTGGATGCCCTTGCCCTTGTGTGGCTTGGATGCCTTGTCCTTATGTGGCAAGATGAGTAGGCTTGTTGATTAGATTGTTTGCTAACCATTTACCCTTTGTGCAGCTAAGCTTTGGACAACACAGGTGGAAGGGGATAATCTTTCTATTGTTAAGATCAGATGATGAATTACCTACGTGTGTACTTCTATTTTCAGAAGTGTTCTTAGTCTACCCACAACTTTCTACTTTCGGCCCTATCCCTATTGTGATTGTTTGTTACCCCTTTAGTATTATAGGAAAATTAGATGTTGATTGGGAGATGTTTGTTTAGATTTCTGCAGATATTATGATGTTGTGACCCTACTGAAATTCTTGTAATCTCACCCGTTATTTTTCCTATTTTTCAGGTTTAGGTACATCTTCTGTCAGTGGTACTAGGATGCGAGATCAAGGCTGCACGGTGAGACGATGTTGCATCACATTCACATACCTTCTTCCTTACTAATTTCTTGTGCACATACCATTGAACATGCATTGTGATTGGACTACTTTTTGGTTCATTAAATCCCTCTTATTCTTGTTAATTTCGGAAAAATACTTTAGGGTTACTTGCTGGATTTTTAGACTCCTTTGGAGTGTGTTATGGTTCCTTTAGTTAATTATAAAGACATCCACTGATGTTTTATTCACTCCGTATGTTACCAGAATATTTGTCCATTATTATCATGCTCCTACCTTTAAAAAGTATAAGAAATGAATCTAATAAAATGTAATTTGTGTGATTGAGCCTTATGTGATTCAGATAGGTCCTTAGTTGGGTTTGTTTTGGTTTCATGGCAGTAAGGGTCCTAATAAGTTAGCTATGGGCATGGAGGCGGGTGGATCTGTTTGCAGTTTCTGCACCTAAGTGGCCTAGAGGGCCTACTCATGCTTTGAAAGGATTGAGTGGGCTGTGAGTGAGTGGTCACTAAAGTAGTCCCCTGTGACCAGGTCTGTACTGAAGGGTAAGGACCACCTTTCCTCTCCTTGAGCCTCTACTCCAACCTGGAACTACTTCTAATCAGACCCTTTCTTGCTGAATTGTCCTGACGCTTCTGTTTCTAGCCTCACTGACCCAACAAAATCTCTTTTGCTTTGACTGCGTCTATGACCAGCTCCTTAAAGTTGTTGCTTGTCTTCAAGCCTAAAACACCTCGGACATCTCAGTTGAGCCCATGCTAAAACCTATTGGCCATCGGCACTACTCCTGTCTACCTTGGGCACAAAATGAGCTAGTGTCTGTAACTTTGTCTCGTACTCAAACATTGTCATGTTCTTCTACTGGAGATGGTAGAACTCAAACCTCTTTTGATGCTGGAAATACTCAGTGTAGTATCTCCGGTCAAATTCTTTCCATGTCGGTTGGCTTACATAACAGTCCCTCACTAAACTCCACCAACTAGCTGCATCTCTCTCCAATAGACAGAGAGCTAGTGTCACCTTGTCCTTATTTTTCAATCTTATATCCTAAGCCATCAAGATCACCTTGTTCTTTTAATTCTTTACCGCTATGACATCACTGGTGCCGTAGAAACTCTTGCACCCCAAGTGTCTGGCCTCTTTCAGCAGCTTGGATAACTATATCGGTAGTCGACCGCTCTGAACCTTTACTGGCTGCACCTATGGCTCAACCTGTACCTCGAGGTCTACTGCATTCTGTGGGTGAGTAGGGGTTTATGGCTGCGGAACCGCTGCAGCTTGTACCATCATTTGCTGCATCTGACCCAATGTCGTCTGAATTGTGAGATCCTGAATTTTGAGTCCTAGAAATCTAGAAGCCAGTGCAGGTAAAAAAGACCATTTTGCCCCTGATGAAAAGTATGTGTGATGGCCGAAATTGATAAGGGATGGCTAGTAATTATTTCTGGTATTAATTCCCTTAAAATTGATTCTTTATTTGTTGATAATTATCCTAGGAAATAAAAATCTCAAGTTTAAAAGGAGAGAATTATAGAATTTAATTCTGATAATTATCTTACTTTAATTAATCCTTTAAGGTATGGATTTTAATCCTATAACCACCTTATATAAATAGGAATTCAGCCACAAAAAAATCTTACACAGAAAACACACAAAATTTGTAAGATCTAAAAACCTTACACCTCCCAATTTCTGCTGAAATCCGCTGAAACTTCATACAAGTAAAACTCTTTTATCATTTATTGGATTCCTGTGAATAATAGCTTGTTGGAAAGCTCTCTTCATCTTCTTTCCAACCATCTTTGGTTTTTTTTTTGGAGGTTAGTTTTTCTTTGTTAAAAGTTAATTCAAATTTCGGCGGAATTGCCAAAATCTTCTTGAACTTCAAAATAGTATAACTCTCTCATCCTTTGTCAGATTCTTGTGAATAATAGATTGTTAGAAAGCTCTATTCATCTTCTTTCTAGCAACCTTTTTTTTTGTCAGGAGGTTAATTTTTCTTTATAGTAAGATAAGTCGAATTTCGACAAGATTAGGGTTCAAGATTGTGTGATTCTGTCTATAATTGATTTCTATTGTTGTTCCTCTTGTTCGTATGATTGTTTGGCATCTATTCATGTTATAAAACCATGAATTCATTTTATGAATCTTTTCTATACATGAAATCAGTATGCCCTACCCTTGCTCTATTGTTGCCTATCTTGATCAATTGATGAACCTATTTGATTTCGATCTTGTCTCTTTTGATTGAATAAGTTATAAACACTTAATCCCTCTTTGTTAGCATGAAATTGCAACCCTTACACCTTGCTAACATGAAATCCCAAATTATCTTGTTTCCTATGCTTAGTGCCAAAATATACATAGTTAAATTGGGTGGTAATTCAGGTTGAATCTTGTTATGTTCTTGGCTATCACATCACACATCAAAAGGGGAGGCACCTGCGGCATCTGACAACTGGTTTCTGATAGGTTTGGTGAGTAGAATTGGTAAGGAAATAGGGTATTCAATTGGTTATTGAGTATGCATACTTAGTTTGGTTTTGTCTTTGCCTTGTGATACTATAGGTGGTTCGGAATTATTAAATAAAGGCAAAGGAATAGCTTCTTGTTCAGAGACAAGAGAGGTAGGATCTATGCCTCATCGGTTTCTCCAGAGATCCTTGTTTGTTTGTTTGTTGTTTTCGATGCATACCGTTGTTATTATTCCATGCGAATTGATTGTAGAATATATGCAAGAATTGCGGATTGAGATATGAATCCTATAGGCTATACCGAACCCTTAAGTTAGGTTTTGAGTGCTCAAATTGCATATGATATGTGAATTGAATAAGCTAATTGTGTTCTGATATGATTGAGGATACCTTGTTATGGTATTGTGATTGTGCTTGCCTGTGTGTGCTTTTACATGTTTGTGTGTCAGGATCTTGTTCCGATGGCCATTCGGGGTAAGCGTTGATGCTCATTGGGAGAGGGGAGGCTCTTACTGGTATAGGAGTTGTACGGGTGGCAAACCCCAGCATGCGCGTGCTGGATGACTAGTCCTTGTGTGGCTAGAAGTCTTGTTCTTGTGTGGCAGGATGCCCTTATCCTTGTGTGGTTTGGGATACCCTTGTCCTTGTGTGGCTTGGGATGTCTTATCCTTGTGTGGCATGATGAATAGGTTTACTAATTAGCTTGTGTGCTAACCTTTTACCCTTTGTGCAGTAAGCCTTGGACAACACAGGTGGAAGGGGACGGCCTTTCTTTTTCCTATTACCAAGAGCAATCTGATGAGTTTTACCTGTCTCTGTACTTCTGATTTTCGGAAGTGTTTTGCAGTCCACCCGAAGCCTTAGTTTAGGCCCTATCCCTTTGATTTTTGAATTGCGTGATACCCATAGATGTGTAGGAATGATCTAAAGTTGTTATGGAGATTTATATTTAAGATTTTTGTAGATCTTATGATGTTGTGACTGTACTAAGATTCTTGTAATCTTATCCTATTGTATTCACCACTTTTCAGGTTTAGATACATCCACTGTCCGTGGTACCAGTGTGTGAGATCAAGGTTGCATGGCAGGGCGATATCACATCACATTAGCATACCTGTTCCTTGATTGCTTATGCATATAACGTGAATTATGATTGGATTATTTTCTGGTTTTCAAGGTTCCTCCTTTACTTATTTCTGTTTTATTTTGGGAATCAACTTACTGAATGTTTGGATCCTTATGAGACTTGTGAGTTGTGGATTCAATGATTTTATTTAAAGATTTCCGCTGATATTTTATTCACTCCGTGTGATACCAGAATACATGTCCAATATCATGCTCCAATAACTAATGAATATAATGAATGTACATGCTAAAAATCGAGAATTTAATAAGTAAGCCTTGTGGAATTGAGATACGTCCTGGTTCTTGGGCTTATCTAAGTTTCACGGCGCTAATGGCCTTAATCGGAGCAATTAATAATAGGTTAGGATTTGAGGTCGTTACATGAATGGCAGCCAATACCTGTAACAGAGCCTGATCCTGTACCATTAGTGCTACGTGAGCTGGCTATGCCTCTGGTACACCTTGTGGCTGACCCACACCTGCCGCTAACCCTGCAAGCCCTTGAGCATTTGAGCTCTCATCTAGCTCTCTTATCTGAACTCAGCCACCACGACCTCTGGAACCACTACGACCTCTAACAGAAGCCATCTCTACTAACTGAACACACAGTTATAGATATAAGCCTAAAAACAAACAAGACCTCTAACCAACTCTATACTAGACTATGCATGTGCAGTGAGTGTGATGCACTTGTAAAACATGCTACTTCAAAACAATTTTGCACTCAATGCACATATAAACAATTGTGCTCCGCTACCAACTCTGTGATGGCCCACTCCTGGTAAATGGGACCCTCATCATTCTGTAGCCCCTATCGACCCAACATGTAGATCAATAAAGTCTACACAAGGCTCACGTTAACTTCTTGAAACCAATAACCCAAAAATTCATACCAATTTGAATTTTTTATTTCAAAAAGAGCATGCCCTCTCACATAATACACCCGGCATAAATAATCAACTGAGTATGCAAACACATTCAGAGGAAGTCTTAAACCATATACAATAGGTCACATAGCCCCAAACATGCAATACACTGAGTCCATACACACAAGCTCATGTAGATCCACAAAAAGTTCCCAAGCATGCATCTCATAACATAAACGGGAATCTCATTCATACATGCATATCCTAAATCAATGTTTGAACACCAAGCCCACAACGAGTCTAAAACAACATCATAGTCCATATCAAGTCATGCATAACACAAGAGCATGAAGATAGTAAAACATAAACATATCAAGCCTCCAAAACGTGCAAGTGCAATAGTCCATCCCTAAAATCAACACCGGGAACTCAACCTCAAGATGAACAGCTACAAGCACACGAGCGAGCCTTGAAAAAATTAACGAGGGAGTGAGATGAAAAGACCTTAGTGGGAATTACAGTTTCATAAGTATATTCGGTAGAATAGAAATATACAGAAAACATGATTATAAAACAGTTGATTTAAGCACAATTATCGTCCATATATTTTAATAGTGCACTCAAGGGATTCCATAAAAAATGAAACATAATGCATGAGTTGTAAAGAAGAAAGAAATCAGCACATCCCAATAGGTTTTATAAATCCACAAAACTCGTCAATGTCACACGGGCTACTATGCCCCAAAAACTTATCGTGTCAAATCACAAACCACCCTCGAGTCACCGCCGCTAAAAGGTAACTAAGAGCCCAATAGCATTTAAATTTCCACTTTAGAAATACGTATAAACCCTATACTACCAGTGTTATCCAAATTCGAGTGGAGAAAACACACTATCACACTCAATAACCATTCTACACACAATAACAATTCTACACATATACATATACACATAGCTTGCTAAGTCATAGCAAAATCAGGCAGCCCGCTAAGTTATGCCAAACTCGGGCTTAAACACAAAATTCATCCATAAAACAACATAAGGAAGGTAACATTCCCCTCTGCTGGGATTTCATATACCTACCACGCATTCGCCAAGTGAAATCGTCAATTCAAGGTTGCACCTAGGAAAATTTTAAGTGTTGGTTTGGGCTGCCCTTTTATACTTCAGGCCCAACCCGATGTAATACGATTTAAGGACGGACTGATAAGCTCCAAAAATGTTTAAAACCATAAAACATAGAAAATTGTGCTCAAGAAATAATAAATGACCAGAATGTTGGTTAATCGCCCCAAAAGCCCATGGTTACTCAAAAGGATTTGAAACCGGCCCAAATTGGTTTCCACTGACTCAAACCTAGACACTCGACCTAAAACAGTTGCTAGACACTTAGACGCACACTTAGGCTTTTTATGACTGTGTCTGATCTAAAGTCAACGCTCAAGTCAATGATCAACTCTCTCGATTCAAAAGTCAACTCTCGGTCAAACTAGCCAATCGGACAAAATCAAGTTCTCTCGCTGAAAGATCTCATTGGCTAGGCACTCGACGAGGTCTCACAAAACAGCCTTTGGGTGAAAGTCTTTAGAGGAAACTATGGGTGTAGGGGAATATTAGATTCCCTAGTGCAACCAACATCGAATTGTTCCTCAACTTGGAGAGCCATTATCAAAGTTTGGCCGACTCTTATGGAAAATATACGGGGGATAGTGGGTGATGGTAGATTTATGTCTTTTCGGGAAGATATATGGTTGGAAAAGCTTGGACTAATGATCTCTCTCACAGTTAGTGAAGTCCATAGCTATCTAAGGAGACTAAACTTAGTGGATTTTGTTACAACGAGAGGGGGGTGGAATACTAATAGATTTAGACAATTCTTGCCAGAATATATGTGCAAGCAAATATTGGATCATATGCCACCTAATCCTAATGGAGGAGAAGATATAATCATATGGAATCACATTGCCAATGGTCAATTTTTAGTTAAGTCTGCATTCAATTTAATCAGTAATTCATATTCTGACTTAGTTAATGACCTTTGGAGGCACATCTGGATGGAAAGGACCAGAATGAGTCAAGTTTTTTCTATGGATGATCACCCATAACAGGATAGCCACTCGTAAATTATTAGTAAGAAGAGGAGTGGTGGTAATGGCGATGACGAATCAGTATTACATGCTCTCCATGATTGTGTCTTTAGCCAGAAAATGTAGACCAAGTTAGTGGTGCCAAAGAAAGGAGACGTGTTTTTTCAGTAGTCCTTAATAGAAAGTCTTAAAAGCAACATCAAAGTGGCATCAGACAGTTTTCAAGATTCACCTACGTGGGCAGTAACCTTCGGACTCCTGGAAAGCTGGTAACCTCATACTAAATGGATACCAAGATAGGCGCAATATTCTAGTGCTGAAGCTATGCCATCAGATGCTTACATCCTTTAATGAGACTAGTCCGGAACATGTGTGCCAAGAAGCAAACGGGATAGCTGATCAACTAGCAAAGATGGGATTTCTCTCCGCAGATGAGATTAATCTTTTTCACAAATCTCTAGGTAGTCTGCGTAATAGTCTTATTAGAGGCTGTTGGTGCTAACTGCCTTAGATTACGACAGTAATTTTTTTTTTCTGTAAGGCTCTTGAGCTTTGTTACCAAAATTTAAAAAAAAGAAAAAATTGGTTAGCTTATGATGCTAAGCTCAAAAGTTGTATAAAGGTTATAATTAATTTCGTGCCAATGGTTTGAAGAAATGCTAGACTAGGATAGTAGAGATCCGCTCCCAATAAATAGATCCTTATCATCGTGTAGTTTCAAATACTCCCAGAATATATTTATCAATCACAATGAAAGATTTGAATTAAACCAATCATTCAATATGTCACACACTCCCAAACATATATATCTAAAATCTCACACACTCAAGTCCAGATTGCAAAAGGAAAATGCCCACAACACCACTACCATTATCATCCATAAATCTAAAAGAATTTTATATGTCCAAAAACAAACATTAACTATAGTCAAGAGAAAATATGAAAATACAAAAGTAAAAAAATATAAAAGAATGCAATAGTCCAATCCTAAGACATCTGAGAAGCTAAGCCTCAAAGACGACTCTCACCAGAAAAACTATGAGGATCCGGTCTTTAAACTCGTACCCTCACCATTATGCAACTTTGATCAGCCCGACTAGGAAACCAATTGAAACCTCATGATGACTTTCCTTACAAAAATCTCATTTTTTAAAAAAATCTGTACAAATTAAAATTTATTATTTAAAAGGAGCATATTGTATGTTCTTTTTAAAATCATTTAGCAATCATCATTACACAAACAGAGTATCATATGTAGTAGATAAAATTTCTTAATAAACACAATAGAAGTTTTTATTCAATGGCCTAAAGGACAAAACTACAGTCCATAATAAAGGCCCAACAACCACATACACATATCAAATCACATGCACAAATACAAGGAGGCCCCACGACCCATCTCAAATCACACAAAACAACCACACGATCCAAACATGTTTAACAACACAATCCAAATCACAATGAGCTCCTTGGCCACTAAATATAGCAAAGATTCCAAAACCCACAACACACATCTCATACATGCAATACAAGTATATATCAAATCGTGCATAAAATATCAAGCATGCGATACAATATATGTGAGGACTTGTTGGCGTAAGATTAAATTTATCTTTAATCGCAAGCGCATAATTGTCAACAAGTAATATATTTTAAAAGAACGAGTATCGATCTCATAGGAAAATTCATTTAAAACTAATCAATATGCCTAATCTACTATTATAGTTAAATGAATCTAATAATGAAAGATAATTAAACTAAACTTAAAACCTAAATTAACTAGTTAGATATTGAATTAGGGTTGTTAGTTAATTTCGGAACCAATCCAACTATTCTTAATCCTAATATTCTATACCTATTCTTGATGATATTCTAATCTCCTTATATCCTTTCAGACTATTAGTAGCTAATTCAGATTCCCAACTACCTATATTCCTATAATAATTGAATTTCTGAATCGTTTTGCCCAATGATTATGGACCCTAGGTTTGATAGATATATTCCTATTCTACCAAGTTTTAGCTATGCCCTAGGACTTCTAATCTATTGTCGAAGTTTAATTGTTCTTCCGAATCAACTAAAACTTACCTATGGACAAACTGGCCAGGTCTTGCTAATTAATCAAAATTTAGAAATAAGGTTGAGAACTTGAATGAAGAACACAGTAAATATGAATCCCAGTTTTGCTTCAAGAAATCAAGATTGCAAAAGATGAAGAGAAAGAATTAATCCAAAAAGTTTTTGTATTAATTAAAACTCAAATAAAGGTACCATTATCTTGAGCACTGACTAATTGAGGACATGTTCTGAAGAAAAGACTTGAATGCGTAAAATGTTCGATGAAAAATATTACAGCCCTGCCATCTATTTTATAGTTGAAAATAAATGGATAATCTTTATCCATATCTGATCGTCATTATCCATATATTTCTGGGCTTGATTTCGTACAACCAATCTGTTGGTGTAATTGAATTGACTGGTCCATTGATGTGGGCCATCTCACTTTGGCTATCTCATGGTGGTCCTTGGTATCCCTTCAGCAACGTAAATGTGAGCTATATTTTCGTTAAATGCTAAAAAGTTACACTGGTGTGCCTAGTCTGCCCCTTTACTTGGGTGTAGGCAAGTGATTTATTAGCCGACTTTCCAGCCCATTTTGAATTAGGAAGCATCATATAAATAGTTCTATTGATTTACCATTCCTTTATACTGAGTATTGACTTTGACTTGAATTTTGATATTTGATTAAAGTTACAATATTTTTTAGATTTACACTGAGTTTGACACAAGATTTCTATTTATAATTCATGTTTATTTATGTTTATGACTTTTATTTATTATGATCTCTAGATCCTCTCACCTAGATATTTAGCTAATGTAATAGTGTTGTCTAGTTATACTTGTGGGTTTTTCAGGTTAGCTATTGATAGTGGTGTTTTGTTTGTCTAAATTTTCAGTTACTGTCAATTATGATCAAACTAACCAATTTGGATTGCACACACATATACTAGATGTACTTTTCATGTTTTATATTTAGATTTTACTTTGTATATATTTAATATATTTTGGTGTTTAGACTTATTGGATTTTATTTTTGATATGAGACTATTGGGTTTATCATACTTGAGAATGATATTTATTTTATCATGAATTTAATATGATAACCTATTTTTGTTGTGTACTTTTAAATTTTTATTTTATTAGCCTTAGGAGATTTCAAGGGTAGCTTTGTGATTGCGAGTATTAGAGTCTCATGGTGAAGATGTTTATCCTCGAAGTAGGGTATAAGGCGTGACAAGTTGAGGGTTAGAGACTCCAATATTTCAAAGACAACCTTCAGGTCCCAGTATGAACTTTACCAGTTTTTTGTGATGTCATTCTGCCTAACGAATGCCCCGACAGTGTTTATGGATCTCATGAGTAGGGTGTTCTACCAATATTTATAAATGTTTGTCATCATCTTTATTGATGACATACTTATGTACTCAAGGTCAAAGGAGTAACGTGTAGAGCACCTGAGGACAGTGTTGTAAACCCTTAGAGAGCATCAATTTTATGCTAAGTTCTCTAAGTGTGAGTTTTTGGTTAGAGAGTTCTTGGGACATGCGATGTTAAAGAGGCATCTTTGTTGATCCCAAGAAGATCAAGGAATTTGTGTGATAACATATTATTTATACACATTTTATTTAGTATTTATCCATATATTTTAAGATAAAAAATACTATTTTGTTGTATTTTGCTTATCTTTTAATAAACTAACCTCAAAACTTGAATTTGAGTTGTTTGTAGGAATATAGGGAGAGTTTTGAAGGTTTAAGGATCATGAAGACCTTTTTTGTGACCTTGGTAGATTTATAGTTCTTCAGCAGAGTCCCCAAATATTCAAGAGATGATAGTTATTGAAGGTCTTTTAGATAAAGATATTTTTGAATTCTAGATAATTATTACAGATCCTACGCGATCCTAATTTTACATATATAAGTCTTGAGTCGCATGTGGCAAGGCATCTCTTCTTCAAATTTCCATTCAGCACTTTAAACCTTTTTGTGCTTTGCCACAAACATATCTAGCTAGAAATCTTTATTCTAGTTCTAGCAGTTGAATCTCTCGAGCCATCAAAAAGGCTTAGTTCTTACTTTTAGTATTCTACTTTTATGCTTATTTTACCTTCTGTAATACTTTAAAGAATCGAAAACTATAGTCTCTGATCAATTTGATAGGTTATTTTGCTACCATCAAAACCAAATGTTTGTTCGCTATTAGTAAAGTGATCCCTCTGGTGAGTGACACATCAATGGAGAGCTAGTGAGCTAACTTAACCTATGAGTAATACACGAGAGAAGGTAAGGAAGCCTAAGGATTGACGACGTGAGCAATCCAAGGGCTTGATATCAAATGGAAAGAAAATAAAAGGGTCTCGATTCATACTTGGCAGCCTTGTCGGAGGTCTCTGAGCAGAAGGTGATTTACAATCTTTAGTGGTCCATGACCACAATTTGGTGATAGACAACAATCCGAGACTAGATAATCATAGCAACAAAAAATTCTTTTCAAACAATCAGGTTTCCTTTTATTTACAAATTTTACATATATTACAACAATATCTTGCAAATCTACTTATATTTTTACAGGTGTTGAGGGAATGACACAATAGTAACCAATTGTGATCACGCTTGATTCTAGTTCCTTAATGGATTTGACCATACTCCCACTTGTTACCCGTCAAGGAGAATATATATTTAATTTGAGTAATAAATGACATCACATCAAATTTGGTGCCAATCTAGCACAACAGTACGATCAATCAAAGGTTGTATGCCTAGATCATTACAGATAGGTACACCAGTCCCTTTTAATCCCAAAATCGAAGCAACTTGCAAAAGGAATAACACTAATAGATGAAGGTGTGTTTGGAACCTATCTACAGATTTTGAGTCAGTAGCCCAGATATCAGAGGTCTTCACTCGTTCTTCCTCACCGAGTTCATCAATTTTTTATTCAAAGCATCTTTTGCAACTATTATGGATACAGAAATCCAGTTGTGGATGCAAATCCTTTAGCTCAGAAAATAGGGCTAGATTATAACTAGTTGCTGTCAATCTCGCCAACAACAATCAGGGCAATGAATGGAATAACAACAGAGGTCAATGCAAAACATCATAGTTAGAAATTAGTGGGTCTTTGTAGGTTAGAATGGGTTTGTGGCTAAGGTGAGTCTAGGGCTCTGTTGAAGGTTAAGTAGCCAATCAAAATATTCTTGTCGTTATACAAAAGTGTAGAGAAGTCCCTTTTCCTTTTTCTTTCTCTATTTCTTTGTTTCTAAAAAAATTCTTTTTGTATCCATTTCGTTATCTCCTTTCTTTCTCCCTCGTTCTATGTTTAGAGTATGTGTTTTCCTCTTCTTTCCTTTATTCTGTGCAAGATATTCATTACTTCTGCACTTGAGTCATCTAAGGGCACGACTGAGATATTTTTTTTCCTAATCTTTGCCTCTAAGGAATCTTAACAATTCCAGTGACTCTCTTATCAGTATTTCTATCTATGACTTGAATAATTTTGATTAACAACTAGGACTATAAAAATAAAAAACAAAAACTGTTTGGGTGAAGTTTCAAGTTGAATGAATGAATGAATAGAGGTCTTGGCTCAAAAGACTTTTCTAGAGGTCATATTCTATGGTGGTCTGCAAGAAGAAAATCTATCAACATGAAAAGTTTTAAAGTCTATCAACATATAAAGACCTCTCAAAAACAAAAATTTCTAAGGCAAGAATGTGCCTCAATAAGCTCAAGTCTCTCTGTTGGTGTGTCTGTGATCTTATTTCAAACCATATATCTGATTCTAACATTTTTCCAACTAAGATTTTGAATGAGCTACTTTCAATCAAAAGTAAAGAATTCTATACGATCATGCAATTCAATTCAGATAATATTTCTCATGCAATTAGCAAGCATCAAACAATCATCAGTACGCATAGATAACATTGTGTCTTAGGAGTTGTCAAGGAGTGTGATAGAGGTATTGTAATAACCTCAATTCCTACCTATTAAAATTTGCTCCGATTAAGGCCATTACCGTCGTGAAATCCAAACAAGCCCAAAGACACCTAGAACCTATTTGAATCCCACCAGGCTTACCCATTAAATTTTTTTTACTTTTAGCTTTATCGTTCTATATGTTTAATAACAAATGGAGCATGATATTAGACAATCATTCTAGTATCATACAGAGTGAATAAAACATCAGCTGAAGAATTTTTCATCACGTGCCGCACCATTGACAAAACTGACACGCAAGGGTGAGCCGTTCGTGTGGAACGAGAAATGCCAGCGAAGTTTCAAAGAACTGAAAAACCGGTTAGTTTTCGTACCTATCCTTACCTTACCTATTTGCGGAAAGGAGTATGTTGTTTACAGCGATGCCTCGAAATCCAGACTTGGATGCGTATTGATGCAAGACAGGAAAGTCATTGCTTATGCTTCCCGATAGTTATGACCGCACGAAAGAAACTACCCTATGCATGATTTGGAGCTTGCAACCATGGTGTTTGCATTGAAAATATGGCGACATTAATTATACAGTGAGACGTGTCAAATCTTCACAGACCACAAAAGCCTGAAGTACCTCCTCATGCAAAAAGAACTGAATATGAGACAACAAAGATGGGTGGAGCTGATTAAAGACTACGATTTGATCATCGAATATCATCCTGGAAAGGAAAATGTTGTTGCTGATGCCTTGAGCCAAAAGTTTCATCCTCCTTCCCTATTGGTTTTGGTTTACACGCGCACCCATTACATGCCTATGTTGCTGGATTTGAAAGCTAATCATGTGCATCTTGGCACTGATATTTCTAGATCGTTATTGGCACGAATTGAAGTCACGCCTACCTTGATTAAGAAAATCCAGAATCAGCAATTAGAGGATCCGAAACTGATTGAAATTTGGAAGTAACTTTCTGATGGTGTTGATGTCATAGTTCGTGATTTCAGAATACGAGATTACGAAGTGCTTGTCTTCAAAAACCGGGTTTATGTTCCACAAGAAGTTGATATTAGTAACCTTATTCTATCGGAGGAGTATAGTTCGAAGTTCACTATCCATCCCGGAAGCACTAAGATGTACTGAGATTTAAAGGAGCAGTATCGGTGGCCAAATATGAAACGCCACATTGCTTAGTTCGTTGCCCGATGCCTCGTATGTCAACAAGTAAAAATAGAACAACAACGACCCTCTGGTTTACTTTAGTCACTTCTGATTCCAGAATGGAAGTGGGAGCATGTCACAATGGATTTTGTGACCGGCTTTCCTAGATCACAGGAAGGATACGATGCCATTTGGGTAATTGTGGATCAATTGATGAAATCTGCATACTTCCATCCTATACGTGTGATGGATACGCTTGAGAAATTGGTTGTTCGTTACTTGGACGAGATTGTTCGATTGCATGGAGTGCCAGTTCCATCGTTTCAGATCGTGACCCCCGTTTCACCTCATGATCTTAGGAGAAATTTCAGAATGCACTGGGTTTGAGGTTGAATTTCAGTACAGCATTTCATCCCCAGACCGATGGCCAATCAGAAAGGACGATTCAGACACTCGAAGACATGTTACGTGCGAGTGTGTTTGACCAGAAAATCAGTTGGGATTGATGCCTGCCATTGGCAGAATTTGCTTACAACAATAGTTTTCATGTAAGCATCGGTATGGAACCTTATGAAGCATTATATGGGAGACGTTGCAGAACTCCCATTTGCTGGAATGCAGTAGGCAAAAGACGCCTAGACAATCCAAAATTGATTGATCAAGCAACAGAGCAGTTGAACTTGATTCGACAATGGCTAAAGACAGCCAAGAATCGGCAGAAAAACTACGCCGATAATGGACAAAAGGAGCTGAAATTTGCGGTAGGTGACAAAGTGTTTCTAAAGGTCGCCCCATGGAAAGAAGTTCTTCATTTTCAGCAGCAAGGTAAGCTAGCACCTCGTTACATACCGACTTGCCTTACCTCGAAATATGGAAAGAATTCACAACGTGTTTCACATTTCAATATTGAGAAAGTATGTGCAAGACCCTTCTCACGTGCTCGAAGAACCCCCAGTTGTAATCGCTGAAGACCTATCCTATCCCGTACAGCCAGTTGCCATACTAGATCGGTCGGTTCGATAGTTTCGCAGTCGAAGCGTGCGTATGGTATGATTTGTTTGGCGTATTGGCCAAATTGAGGAACATTCTTGGGAGACTGAGGAATCTATGCGTGCAAAATTTCTTTATCTATTTGTTTAGGTACTTGTGCTAAAATTTCGAGGATGAAATTCTTATAAGGAGAGGAGGATGTGAGACCCTGAATTTTAAGTCTTAGAAGTCCAAAAGCCAGTGCGGGTGAAAAAAACTGTTTTTCCCCTGAAGAAAAGGATGTGTGATGGCTGAAATTAGTAAGGGATGTCTAGTAATTATTTATGGTATTAATTCACTTTAAATTGATTCTTTATTGGTTGATAATTACCTTAGGAAATAAAAATTCTAAGTTTTAGTGAGGATAATTAAAGAATTTAATTATGATAATTATCTTATTTTAATTAAGCTTTTAAGATAGGGAATTTAATCCCATAATCACCTTATATAAATAGGAAGTCAGCCACACAAAAATCTTATACTGAAAACACACAAAATTCGTAAGACTTAAAAACCCTACACCTCTCAATTTCTGTTGAAATCCGCTGGAACTTCAAACAAGCAAAACTCTCTCATCATTTATCAAATTTCTGCAAATAATAGTATGTTGAAAAGCTCTCTTCATCTTCTTTCTAACCATCTCTGTTTTTTTCTTTGTTAAAAGTTAAATCGAATTTCGGCGGAATTGCCAAATTTTGCTTGAACTTCAAAATAGCATAACCCTCTCATCATTTGTCAGATTCTTGCGAATAATATTTTGTTGGAAAGATCTCTTTATCTTCTTTCCAATTATCATTTTTTTTTGTTTGAAATTTTTTTTTTTATTAAAAATTAAATCGAATTTCAGCGGAATTGCCAAAATCTTCTTGAACTTCAAAATAGCATAACTCTCACATCCTTTGTCAGATTCTTGCGAATAATAGCTTGTTGGAAAGCTCTATTCATCCTCTTTACAGAAATATTTCGAATTTCATCAGGAGGTTCTCTATCGTAAGATAAGTCAAATTTCGGCAGGATTAGGGTTCATGATTGTGTGATTCTGTCTTCAATTGATTTCTGTTGTTGTTTCTCTTGTTCGTATAATTGTTTAGCACCTATTCATGTTATACAATCATGAATTCATTCTTTGAATCTTTTCTATACATGAAATCAGTATGCCCTACCCTTGCCCTATTGTTGCCTATCTTGATCAATTGATAAACCTATTGGATTCCGATCTTGTTTCTTTTGATTGTATAAGTTATAAACACTTAATCCCTCTTTGTTAGCATGAAATCACAACCCTTACACATTTCTAACATTAAATCGCAAACTATCTTGTGTCCTATGCTTAGTTCTGAAATATACATAGTTAAATTGAGTGGTAATTCAGGTTGAATCTTGTTAAGTTCTTGGTTATCACATCACATATCAAAAGGGGAGGCACCTGCGGCATATCTGACCACTAGTTTCTGATAGGTTTGGTGAGTGGAATTGGTAAGGAAATAGGGTATTCAATTGGTTATTGAGTATGCATGATTAGTTTGGTTTTGTCTTTGCCTTGTGATACTATAGGTGGTTCGGAATTATTAAATAAAGGCAAAGGAATAGCTTCTTATTCAAAGACAAGAGAGGTAGAATCTATGCCTCATCAGTTTCTTTAGAGATCCCTGTTGTTTTTTTGTTTTTTTCGATGCATGCCCTTGTTATTATTGCATGCGAATTGATTGTAGGAGATGTGCAAGAATTGCGGATTGAGATATGAATCCTATAGGCTATACCGAACCCTTGAGTTAGGTTTAGAGTGACCAAATTGCATATGATATATGAATTGAATAAGCTAATTGTGTTCTGACATGATGGAGGATACCCTATTATAGTATTGTGTTTTGTGCTTGCCTGTGTGTGCTTGTATATGTTTATGTGTCAAAATCCTATTCCGATTTTCATTCGGGGTAAGCGCTGATGCTCCTTGGGAGAGGGGAGACTCTTACTGGTATGGGAGTTGTACGGGTGGCAAACCCCAGCATGCACATGTTGGATGACTAGTCCTTATGTTGCTAGAAGTCTTGTCCTTGTGTGGCAGGATGCCCTTATCCTTGTGTGGTTTGGGATACCCTTGTCCTTGTGTAGCTTGGGATGTCTTGTCCTTGTGTGGCAGAATCAATAAGCTTATTGATTAGCTTGTGTGCTAACCTTTTACCTTTTATGTAGTAAGCCTTGGATAACACAGGTGGAAGGGGATGACCTTTTTTTTCCTATTGCCGAGAGCAATCTGATGAGTTTTACCTGCCTGTATACTTCTAATTTTCGCAATTTTTTACAGTCCACCCTCAGCCTTAGTTTCAGTCCTATCCCTTTGATTGATTTTTGAATTGCGTGATACTCATAGATGTGTAGGAATGATCTAATGTTGTTCGGGAGATTTTTGTTTAAGATTTTTGTAGATCTTATGACGTTGTGACCCTACTGAGATTCTTGTAATCTCATCCTATTATATTCACCATTTTTCAGGTTTAGGTAGATCCACTGTCTGTGGTACCAGTGTGTGAGATCAAGGCTGCACGGCGGGGCGATATCGCATCACATTAGCATACCTTTTCCTTGATTGCCTGTGCATATAACATGAATTATGATTGGACTATTTTTCTGGTTTTCAAGGTTCCTTCTTTAGTTATTTCCGTTTTATTTTGGGAATTAACTTACTGGATGTTTGGATCCTTATGGGACTTATGAGTTGTGGATTCATTGATTTTATTTAAAGGCTTCCGTTGATATTTTATTCACTCCGTATGATACTAGAATACATGTCCAATATCATGCTTCAATAACTAATTAACATAACGAATGTACATGCTAAAAATCGAGAATTTGATAAGTAAGCCTTGTGGAATTGAGATACGTCCTGGTTCTTGGGTTTGTCTAAGTTTCATGGCGGTAATGGCCCTAATTGGAGCAATTAATAATAGGTTAGGATTTGGGGGCTTTACAAAAGACTTATGTTAGCACTAGTTAGCGGTACGGGCTATATGATTTTCATTGATGCACCCTTACTAGGTCTTGATTGTGTGTTGATGTAGGAGGCCTGAGTGGTTGCTTATATGTTGAGGTAGTTAAGAGAAAATAAGGACAATTATCCCACCCATAATCTAGATCTAACCATAGTGGTCTTCATTTTGAAGATTTGTATACACTATTTGTATGAGGAGACAAGTTGAGTCTAGACTGATCACAAGAGTCTCAAGTATTTTCTCACCATGAGAAACTGAACTTGAGATGTACTGAGTAAGAAGACCTCTTTTTTCTTGGTTTACGTACATACCGAGGATGAGGGCAACCAATGTTTAGTTGGACAGTGATGACATAGGTGCTATGTTGACACAAATAGTAGTTTGACCTTCCTTGCTCGATGACAGACTCAATGTTAGTATAGATCCATCAGAGGCTAAAGGGTGCGGATGGCAGAGACAATACTGACAGTGAGTTCAAAGTTAGAGATGATGGGATATTAATGTTCAGTGGAAAAGTTTGTGTGTCAAGTGATGAGTAAATCAGGTAGGATATTTTGACAAAGGCATATAGTTTTTCCTTTTCATTTATTTGGGGAGTATTGAGATGTAGAAGGACTTGAAAGAGTCGTACTAGTGGCCCAGGATGAAGAGACATATATGATTGAGTTCGTGACCAGATGTTTGATTTGTCAACATGTAAAAGATGAGTGTCAGAGACTGAATGGTTTGCTTCAGTCACTTTCCATTCTAGAGTCAAAGTGGAAGTGCGTGAATATGGTCTTTATAATTGGTTTATTGAGGTCACACTAAAGGTTCGACGTAATTTGGGTGATGGTGGATAGACTGATCAAGCCCATATATTTTTTCCTTTTCAGCACTTAAGAGACTAGCAGTACGGTATATAAGTGAGATTTTCAGGCTTTATGGTGTATCAGTCTCAATAGTGTCAAATAAAGATCTGAATTTTACCTTCGCAATTTTAGGGTAAACTTCACAACTCTTTGGGTAAGAGGTTGAGTTTTAGTACAACCTTTCATCCACAGATATATGCACAATCAAAACATACTATATAGATACTAGAGGACATATTACGTAATATCCTAAAAAATTTTGAGCTACTTGGGGCTAGGAAGCCCACTTGAGATTGTTAGCATTAGTGGGGCTTAGAAATAATAGATTAGTTTTGATATTTTTAAAGGAAAAAATTTCTATTGCGATATTTTTCAAAAATTAATATGATTGATGTTATATATGATTTAATGAATGGAAAATGATAAACAAAGTTTTATTGAGGATTTTGTAATTCCAAGACTATAGATTGGTCCCCTGGGAATTGTTAAAGTTGAATAAATTTTTGGAGAATGTTCGAAGAAGTATTTATATTTATTATAATTTTTGTAAAGTATATAAAGGTATATTTGAATTTTAGTAAATTACATATTTATAAAAAAAATAAGTTCTTGCACTTGATCAATTTTTCTATTCATAAGGAGAATATAAAAATTTTCTAGGTATTTTTCGAAATAATATGATATTTATTATACATTTTAAATTATTTTTGGGATAAATGAGATATTATTAAAATATTAATTTATGTTAGTAAATATTAATTTATAGTATTATATTATTATATTATTAAATAAGCCAAAAAGACAAGAAGGCATATCGTTTTGCCCCGTGCTAGTCAAAGCAAAAGCCAACCTCATAATTTTTATACTAGGGAGGGTTTCCCTCGAGGTGTGTCGTTTCACCCTAGAACGACGTCATTTTGCAAGGAAGCACAAGGATGACATTTTGCCTTCTAGTTTGGTGCCCTGATCGCGAACCTTCCCCTCCCCATCGCCTGAGACCCATTTTATTATTTTTTTCGGGTTAAGAATCCCCATTTCCCGTGTAGAGCTCAAAGAGCTCTGAAAACCTTCCTCGAGGATGTGTTAGTGGTCGGAGATGAAAGTCCATTAACTTTTGTGATGATTCGTACTAATATAAGGGGAGCTTGAGTTGATTTTCAGAGTTTGAAAAGCACTTTCATTTTTCTTCAAATTTTCCTGGTATAGGTGGTAAAATCTCGATCTTTTTGCACGTTTAAGTTCATTAGGTTTAGATATTTAATTTGATATGTTTTTTTTGTGAGTTTTGGAGTCGTGATTATTGAGGTCGGATTCTGAGTAGTTTTTCAATTTCCATTGTGTAATCGCCGGTGACTCAAGGTTGAAGACCACCTCAAATTACACATTGTCCGAGGTCCCTTTGAGTCATAGGTCGTTTGGCCTTTGTAGCGATCGATGTGTTACTTGCATGCATAGGCAATATGTCATTTAATAGGGAGGATAGACAGGCATCCGGACCTAAGTGTTGGATGCAACATGGCGTTTAGTGGTTCAGCCATGTGTTTGTTTGGAGCAAGGTTTAGGTGTAGATGTGGGAGTGTTTAGTGCTGCTCCATGGTATATTCTGGTTGATCAGAATTATTTAAATTTCAGAAAATAGGATAAATAGAAAGAAAATGTAAAAAAATTAAGAAAAATTATTAAAAATTATTAAAAATTATAAAAAACTATAAAAAATGCTAGATTTAATTTGGAGTTTGATGTTACTAAATTTGTTAAATTTGGACTTGATTTAATGGGTAAATTAATTTAAAAAATTTATAAAAAAAAAGAAAATTAGGAAAATTTTCTATATTGATTAAGGATTGGTTCTCGGGTAAAAACATGTTAGGTTAAGGATATAGACGTGTGATTTTATGAGTTATTATGTAATAGAGTATGATTTAATGAGAATTCAAAAATCGTTATGCGTAGGTGGATACCTATACTAGCAAGATCTCGAAGAACCAGTCTAACGAGCTATGGAGTGATTTATGTGCTTCGAAACCCATGAGTAGAAGGACCTTTTTATTTATTTGTGTAATTGCTGGCATAAGTATTAATATATGGTTAACGTGAAATGATTAATTGGAATCATACGTGTTAGCCCGAAAATATTGTTTTAAGTTTGATTGCTAGTCTAGTGCGCAACGATTAGCATGTTATACTATAAATTGTTGGGATATGCTTGTCTTGTTGTTCTGAGATTGTTGAGATGCATTTAATGTATTGGGCGCATTCGGGATACAACATCGACATGTAGTATGCATTGAATCTGCATAGAGTAACCTTTACAACCCTTGAGAGCTCTCTGGGTTTGGTAGCATGGCATGGAGACGTCAAACAATGAGATAATAAGTAATGAAAGGACTTTATTTCTTTTATTATGAATTTGAATAATATTAACCAGGATCCTGCAAAGTAGGAGTCGATTAAGTGGAGATACCATCACATATGCCCTGGTAATCATTAATGGATTGGGCTAGGAAACTATTTGATATGGATTTGTCTATTGCATACAATAATAAAACAAATAGAAAGATAATGAGAATAGAGTACCACTAACAAACTCTAGCCCTATTTCTGGTCCGGATAGACTGGAAGATATTACCAGCCCAATTCATAGTCATGTGTGTTCTGAAGAGTCATGTACTTGCTGCATATGAATTGGCTGTGATTGCTTGTGTTAAATGCATGTTGTGATTAAATTATTGCATACCACTTTTTTGGTCAATTAAAACAATTATAGAATGTGAAATGCTTGTATATTTTTTCCCTCCACTCACTAGGCAAGCTTTTGCCAGAATATTGGTATTGAATGTAAAAACAAGAAATAGGAGCTCACTTCCAGAAACGACATAAAGAAGTTAATCGATCAAATCCCCTTTTGAGGTAAAATGTATAGGTATTATAATCATAGTAATATTTTCTCTGAACTTGTTTGTGTATGGTATTGAGTCAAAGCCTGGGTTATTGTGTTAAAAATCTGTTTGTTATGGGATGCTTATCATGCCCCAAACTCCCAATTTATTTATTTATTTTCATGTGACACCCCACCGTAGGCCCACTATATACACTATGTTCACTGTAATGTACATACTGAGCCTACAAGACTATAATTTAATAATTGATAACGGAAATGAGTCATTAAAAATTGCAACGATGTTTTAATGTACAATAGTGCTATTTAGGTAGCACTTGCCCATCTTATTGATTTGTTATACCACTTACATTTTAGACACAACATACCTCTACATCCCAACCCAAACATGCAAACTATATGCATAGGCAGACATTAAACAAAACTCAAATAAGAACAAGCACTACTAACACACACCATTATTATTTGACATTATATACTACTAACTGTAATACCGGATGGGATTTGCCAGATAAGCCGTCTACGAGATCCTGCAGACAAGACTAGGATCTGTCAATGGTAACTCTAACCGTTTTTATTAAATCTTTCATCTTTAGAATCAACAGAAGTAAATTATCAAATATTTATCTAAGGCTCATTCCATTGACAACGCCAGTTCGTTAGGTGATAGTAGCTCCACCTAATCGATACCCATAACCTACAAGGAAAGGTTAATTAATGCGCATTCATTAAAAATTAAACCCCATCCAACCTTATTCCTCAGAAATAGATCTGGCATCTTCAAACCTCGCTACCAAACCCGGAGAGAACTCAAGAGTGGTATAGGTTACCCTATACTGACACATGCTGTAAATATATACTGTTATTTGAAGACACACAACATGATACGATAAACAAATACCATAGTAACACAATTATACACAATCAGATTACAAGTTTAACAATCCTAAAGATTCAAATTACGTACACATGTTTATACAATTTAAAAACTTAATTTAAGAAAATATAAAATTTACTATGCATGCCCCCACACACACACCAACCACTCACAGGTTTATGGAATTTCTTCCTCGGGATCCGATTCTGAAGGAGTCTGAATTTTCGATTCACTTCCACACCTGTTAATCAAAGGTCCACCTTAAAATTATTCACATGCCATGTCATAATCCTTTATTTATTCTTTTCCAAGTCATAACAATAGTCCTATACGTTAAACATTGATCCGATGAAATTTTTGACCTTTCATATTATTTTTTTTACTTTTCTATCAACTTCTACGATTTAATTAACCTATCAAATGACATCAGATTTAATCAAACTTAATACCAATGGATTCCTTTGAATTTCTAGTATTTCTCCATATTTTTTTATTTTTTTCTTTCATTTTTTTTTTCTATTTTTCCTTGTTTTCCTTGTTTTACTGTCTTTTCTACTAATTTCTTTTTAATTTCTGTTAATTTCCTTGAACCTACAAGTGGCAGGACGGACGCTAGCCAGCACATACCCCAGCCTCTGGGATGTTGACATGTGGCTTGCCTGGAGCCTGCCAGGACTTGTCCGAGCCTCCGACTTACCCAATTGTCTACCCTTCGTCAGAATAACATGTCTTCTTTCTGCTCATTAAACTACAAGTCGTTTAGTTCCATCATTAAACAATCTATCGTTCCACTCTTAAATAGATGACATGTCACTTACATGTAGTTCAATCACACATCAAATGACAAGCCTTTTGTTCAAACCTTGGCCGACCTTTCATTGGCATGCCCTCGGATGACTTGGTCGTCTCTAACCTCCAGCCTCCTAGGGATTCCTGTAAACCCTAGCTAGAATTATTTTTTTTTCTAATTTACTCAATAACACAAGTAATCCCTCCTATAATCCTACCCCGACATAGTTCTCATGCATCCAAACCAAACCCACACACAAATCAAGGATTTCACATGATGTAAAGCCCTAGATTATCATATTTAAGCACTCGATTTCACTGGGTAGAAACTTACCCAATCTTGCTGATGATCAGATCGATTTCACTCATGGTCACTTGCAACTCACTCCCTCTCATCCTTTGCAGGTTTTCCACACACATGAATGAAGGTTTAAGGCTGGGTTTGGGCTATACCCACACGTGGTCTCATCACCTGGATTTCTTCCGGCTACGTGTGGGGAAGATAGGGAGGATGTGTGTGTGTACCATACAGTGTAAGGTGATGAGGCTTCTTCGATGCTCAGTAACCCCAAAGGGAATACAATGTCATTTTGGTTAAGTGAAACGACACTGTACAAGGTGCGAGAGAGGGTTTCTAACCCTAATTTCCAGCCTGATAAAAAACGACGGAACCTTCTATGTTTTGACTTCCTGATTTCCTTTTTTTTTAAAATTATAATATTAATATATTCTAAAATCTGTCAAAATTCTATAAAATTCATAATAAATAGTATATTACTTTGAAAATTCCCAGAAAAATTCTATAAATTTCTAAAAATTATTTTAGCAATCCTATAAATTAAAATTATTTTTCCAGAATAATAAAATTTATAATGAATATAATACACCAAAATTAGAAGAAAATTTTTAAATATAATTACGCGCCTTCGAAAAATTCCAGGAAAATTTTTACATCCTCGTATACCTTCCTTCATTATAACTATGTTCTTAATAAACTAAATCTTCCTCAAAATCTTCACAAGAAATTAGTTTTCATAATTTTGTACTTAATACCTAAATTATCACTCGTATAAAAATTCAAAAATAAAGAAGGCTCGAATCCTACTTCGGATTTCAAATTTCTTAGTGAATTCATAAATACTACAAATAGTTGGCAACTGAGAGAAATGAAATTAAAAGTTTCATAGGACTAAGGGAGAAATTACAAAAATGCCATCAATTCGGATTTTCTAAAAACGTACGACAAATTTGTTCCTGTGAGCCCAAATAGCTAGATGGGAGGGTTTTTATCCCTTTTTGACATTTCCTTTCCTGGCTACAGGCCATTCCTCAAATTAGATCCCAACAACTCTATTTCACTTTACTAGTTCAAAATATTCGATTCTCACAGTGCCAACTAGGAGGACATCGTGACTTTTAATCTTTTCTGCTACACTTTTATATGTTCTTAGGATGACAAATTTTTCTCCGTATAGGTTTTGTACCACTAGCCCTGTATGTTTATTATATGCATTATTGTGAGCTATGGCAGCGTACTCCCTTATCCTTGCCGCCAGCCATACCGGTTCCTATACACACAAGTTGCGCACAAGCTAAGAAAAAAGAAAATATAAAGCGACTCAAAAAAAACATAAGACCAAGCCTAAACTCACTATAGAGCTCACCAAATACTCCAAGCAACCTCTTTATAGCTCAAACACAACACAAGCTGACCAATTCACCTATCCCCTCTCAAGCTCAATAATGACTCAAACAACTCAAAGGGAACAAACTCCACCAACATCCAAAAAAAGTCAAGGCAACCATCAAATAGGACCAAAAGCCACCAACAAGCATTCCCCAAGTATCAAGAAAACAAGAGGAATATAATTCAAAAAAATTTCAAAAATTCACCAAGAACACATATGATCGATCCATTGATTCGATACTCAAATTAGGTATCTAAGGGTAGGCAAACACTAAAAAAAACTTCCAAGAGGAAAGCCTGATCAAAAGAAACTAAGAGAAGCTATGGAAAATGAACTCCCAAATTCCTCCAAAAGTGCCCTTATTGGTAAACAACAAAAAATCAGCCCTACGATCCAATTTCATGGAGAAAAACTGGTGGAGAAGTATTTAGGAACACTTTGGGGATATTTTCCAAGCAAGAAATTTGAAGGGGAGTGAAGAAATCAAAGTTTGGAATTTTTTTTGGTGGGTGTGGGGAGAGGGAAATTTTCAGGTCCAATAAAGGAGGGGCTAGGGTGTTTTGAAAATTTTTTTGAGTGTGAATAAACTTTCCAGCCTATTTATATCCCAAGCCCAATGGTTTGTTTTCTCATTTTAAAGTCAGGTTTCTCTTATCAATTTATTTTAAAGTAATACATTCTCAGAGTATTTATTGCTTTTGGACTTCAAAATATTAATTGAGCTTTTGATCATCACAATGGGCTCTTATGAATAGTAATAGGCCAAAAAGTCAACATTTGGCCCAAATTCAACTGACTACTCAAAACTGGCATGGGTTATGTCTTGTATCAATAATGTGGCTGGTTTCCACCAGGGATGCATCTCTAATTCTTAGGTGATAAACTACTATATCACATGGCCTGTTTTTTATATTTGCATTATGTGTTGCATGTGAAGCATGCTTTGTATATTACTACTTATGGAGATGTTCGGTTTTATTCACTTTCATTTATGCTAATTCGATATGATGATGATATTATTATGTTATGCGATGGTTAGACTTGATATTTGTTATGATTTGTGAGACCTCATCCCTCTAAGAGCCTAGTCAACGAGACCATTCAACGAGAGTTAACTGTTTGACCGAGAGTTGACCGTTGACCTGAGAGTTGACCTTTAGGATAGACACAGTCATAAAAAGTCTAGGTGTGCGTCTAGGGGTCTTAGCTAGTGGTCTAGGTCGAGTGTCAAAGTTTGAGTCAAAGGAAATCAATTTTGTCAATTTCGAGTCTATTTTAAATGACTGTAGGCCGGAAAACCCCTTTTGGGGCCCGTTAATTAGTTTCCAAGCTAAACTACCCATTTTTGGAGCTTAGTAAATTATTTTAACTTGTTTTTAATATTTATTAATTTTAAATTTTTTTTTTATGTTCATTGGTTTTAAAACCCGCTTTAGTCCACTTAGAGCATATCTGTAAGATATTTTGTGGACTTACCTTATAGTCCATATATAGTTACCTTTGGGACTTTAGCAAGATTCTCTCTCTCTATATATATATACTTTTTTACAGTTTGTTTGGTAGTGTTAGAAATAGTGTTATTTTTCTAATTTAATAAATTAATTCAGTGTTTGTTTGTATTTTGATTTGGATATAAAAATTAATATTGTTTAGTTTCTTTCTAGAAAATAAGTTTTCATTGTTGAATGATAGGAAATAAAACACCGAGACTATTCATAAATATTTTTAAAATAATTTTTTTATCCTTAAAAAAATCATGATTTTTATTTTAATAAGGATAAAATAGATATTAATATATTAATATATTTTTCTTTTCTAATTAATAACCAAATATAGAACCGGTAATTAAAAACTAATTTAATCCCTTTCTAATCTAATCCAAAACTAATTTAACACTAATACCAATAATTTTATACACGCAAGATCCCATTAATTTATAACACATTCTTAATTAGGTCTCTATTTTAAGAAAAATTGATGGACTTTTTAGCGAAAACAAAATATCACAGATTTGCATGGTTGAGCATACCCGTAAAAGTAAACTGAGAGAAAAAGTACCAAGCCCGGAGATATAAGAGAACAATGTGACCCCTCTTTCTTTGGTTTAAATAGCTAAACTAAAACTTCAGAAATTTTATTTAAGAGATCCCTTGACTAGTCAGCATCCTACAAGTAATAAAATCAAGTTAAAAATATAACAGTTTAGTCATCAGCTTAGTCAGCTAATTTTTATCTAGTCATTAACTATGTTTTTTTGGGTACAGTCAGCATCCTTTGTAACAGTCTTGTTTGGGAATCATCCAGTTGCTGTTCTAACAATATGCAAGTTTTCATTTACAATCCCCGACAATAGATTGTAAATCCGGCGGTGGTGGCAGCAACGGGAATATGCCAACCAGAGAGCAGACTAGGATGACAATTTAGATTCTATTACCGAGATCTGATAAACTTCCAAGGAAAGCATGATTGCTGCCCAAGTTGCTGCTGGTAACCTACTTTTCTGGCGCCTCAGCTGTTCAACCATTTTTATCTTAGTTTGCTCTGTAGCTAGCTTTGTCCCGGCAAAGAAGATCTAGAAAAGTTGAAACACAGAATGAGCAGCCAATGAAATCATTTTCATCCACCGGAAGAGAAACTGTATAGAGTATTCTCAAGGTTCGACCATATATACCTCAGCGTAGACTGCAATTATTTTGGAAATATTGGCATCGCTTTTGTCAAAAAGTTCTTCATCATCTACCCTGAAATGACATGAAGAGGATGATGGTGATTGAGGATCAGGAGGTGAAGGACAAAACAATGTAAAATTCATTTCCATGATGTGATTTTAATTTGATAAAAAAGTTGAATAAGCTTACTTTTCAACTAGTGAACCAAAGCTGTTCGTGCACAGCTTTAGCTTCCTTCAGATTGTAGGTTATTGGCAGATGTTTTAACCATGTCTGCAGAACCTGGTAAATAGTATCATACAATGAGCATAATGGTACTGGATGGAAAAATATCGTATGCTTCCCTCATTCTTCATTAATGTAATGACCTAGAAGCAAGTATACCTCTGCAGTATTGATTCTGGTTCGTTGGAACTGAAATATCTTTCCAAGTGCAGAAACAGCCATATCATGAGCCGTTATATGTTCTAGCTCCAATGCTTTCGGATGTTCAATCACACAACATAAACCTGCAACAGTTTATCAGATCTCGGTAATAGAATCTAAATTGTCATCCTAGTCTGCTCTCTGGTTGGCATATTCCCGTTGCTGCCACCACCGCCGGATTTACAATCTATTGCCGGAGATTGTAAATGAAAACTTGCATATTGTTAGAACAGCAACTGGATGATTTCCAAACAAGACTGTTATTACAAAGGATGCTGACTGTACCCAAAAAAACATAGTTAATGACTAGATAAAAATTAGCTGACTAAGCTGATGACTAAGCTGTTATATTTTTAATTTGATTTCATTACTTGTAGGATGCTGACTAGTCAAGGGATCTCTTAAATAAAATTTCTCAACTTCAGAAATTTTATTTAAGAGATCCCTTGACTAGTCAGCATCCTACAAGTAATAAAATCAAGTTAAAAATATAACAGTTTAGTCATCAGCTTAGTCAGCTAATTTTTATCTAGTCATTAACTATGTTTTTTTGGGTACAGTCAGCATCCTTTGTAACAGTCTTGTTTGGGAATCATCCAGTTGCTGTTCTAACAATATGCAAGTTTTCATTTACAATCCCCGACAATAGATTGTAAATCCGGCGGTGGTGGCAGCAACGGGAATATGCCAACCAGAGAGCAGACTAGGATGACAATTTAGATTCTATTACCGAGATCTGATAAACTTCCAAGGAAAGCATGATTGCTGCCCAAGTTGCTGCTGGTAACCTACTTTTCTGGCGCCTCAGCTGTTCAACCATTTTTATCTTAGTTTGCTCTGTAGCTAGCTTTGTCCCGGCAAAGAAGATCTAGAAAAGTTGAAACACAGAATGAGCAGCCAATGAAATCATTTTCATCCACCGGAAGAGAAACTGTATAGAGTATTCTCAAGGTTCGACCATATATACCTCAGCGTAGACTGCAATTATTTTGGAAATATTGGCATCGCTTTTGTCAAAAAGTTCTTCATCATCTACCCTGAAATGACATGAAGAGGATGATGGTGATTGAGGATCAGGAGGTGAAGGACAAAACAATGTAAAATTCATTTCCATGATGTGATTTTAATTTGATAAAAAAGTTGAATAAGCTTACTTTTCAACTAGTGAACCAAAGCTGTTCGTGCACAGCTTTAGCTTCCTTCAGATTGTAGGTTATTGGCAGATGTTTTAACCATGTCTGCAGAACCTGGTAAATAGTATCATACAATGAGCATAATGGTACTGGATGGAAAAATATCGTATGCTTCCCTCATTCTTCATTAATGTAATGACCTAGAAGCAAGTATACCTCTGCAGTATTGATTCTGGTTCGTTGGAACTGAAATATCTTTCCAAGTGCAGAAACAGCCATATCATGAGCCGTTATATGTTCTAGCTCCAATGCTTTCGGATGTTCAATCACACAACATAAACCTGCAACAGTTTATCAGATCTCGGTAATAGAATCTAAATTGTCATCCTAGTCTGCTCTCTGGTTGGCATATTCCCGTTGCTGCCACCACCGCCGGATTTACAATCTATTGCCGGAGATTGTAAATGAAAACTTGCATATTGTTAGAACAGCAACTGGATGATTCCCAAACAAGACTGTTATTACAAAGGATGCTGACTGTACCCAAAAAAACATAGTTAATGACTAGATAAAAATTAGCTGACTAAGCTGATGACTAAGCTGTTATATTTTTAACTTGATTTCATTACTTGTAGGATGCTGACTAGTCAAGGGATCTCTTAAATAAAATTTCTCAACTTCAGAAATTTTATTTAAGAGATCCCTTGACTAGTCAGCATCCTACAAGTAATAAAATCAAGTTAAAAATATAACAGTTTAGTCATCAGCTTAGTCAGCTAATTTTTATCTAGTCATTAACTATGTTTTTTTGGGTACAGTCAGCATCCTTTGTAATAACAGTCTTGTTTGGGAATCATCCAGTTGCTGTTCTAACAATATGCAAGTTTTCATTTACAATCTCCGACAATAGATTGTAAATCCGGCGGTGGTGGCAGCAACGGGAATATGCCAACCAGAGAGCAGACTAGGATGACAATTTAGATTCTATTACCGAGATCTGATAAACTTCCAAGGAAAGCATGATTGCTGCCCAAGTTGCTGCTGGTAACCTACTTTTCTGGCGCCTCAGCTGTTCAACCATTTTTATCTTAGTTTGCTCTGTAGCTAGCTTTGTCCCGGCAAAGAAGATCTAGAAAAGTTGAAACACAGAATGAGCAGCCAATGAAATCATTTTCATCCACCGGAAGAGAAACTGTATAGAGTATTCTCAAGGTTCGACCATATATACCTCAGCGTAGACTGCAATTATTTTGGAAATATTGGCATCGCTTTTGTCAAAAAGTTCTTCATCATCTACCCTGAAATGACATGAAGAGGATGATGGTGATTGAGGATCAGGAGGTGAAGGACAAAACAATGTAAAATTCATTTCCATGATGTGATTTTAATTTGATAAAAAAGTTGAATAAGCTTACTTTTCAACTAGTGAACCAAAGCTGTTCGTGCACAGCTTTAGCTTCCTTCAGATTGTAGGTTATTGGCAGATGTTTTAACCATGTCTGCAGAACCTGGTAAATAGTATCATACAATGAGCATAATGGTACTGGATGGAAAAATATCGTATGCTTCCCTCATTCTTCATTAATGTAATGACCTAGAAGCAAGTATACCTCTGCAGTATTGATTCTGGTTCGTTGGAACTGAAATATCTTTCCAAGTGCAGAAACAGCCATATCATGAGCCGTTATATGTTCTAGCTCCAATGCTTTCGGATGTTCAATCACACAACATAAACCTGCAACAGTTTATCAGATCTCGGTAATAGAATCTAAATTGTCATCCTAGTCTGCTCTCTGGTTGGCATATTCCCGTTGCTGCCACCACCGCCGGATTTACAATCTATTGCCGGAGATTGTAAATGAAAACTTGCATATTGTTAGAACAGCAACTGGATGATTCCCAAACAAGACTGTTATTACAAAGGATGCTGACTGTACCCAAAAAAACATAGTTAATGACTAGATAAAAATTAGCTGACTAAGCTGATGACTAAGCTGTTATATTTTTAACTTGATTTCATTACTTGTAGGATGCTGACTAGTCAAGGGATCTCTTAAATAAAATTTCTCTAATGAATGTACTTTATACGAACGTACTTGGTTTGCAAAAAAAAAAGGAAAAGAAGAAGAAACCCAAGGCACTCAAGCATGTCTTTGAAAGTATTTCTGACGCTGCCTATCAGATTTAAAGCCTAAACTAGCAGACAGAAACCCTCCAGGAAGGTACATATTCTTTACTGATGGGTGACGACTTTTCCTAGAGTCCACAGCTCGATGCATGGAAAATCCACTCTTTCTCATGATTGCAGCTTATGGGAAGTGGATCTGCTCTCACATAACTACCGCTTTAATAGATCAGCAACGCATTGGACTTTGCTTTTAATACAAGAGTCAAGAGGGATGGATACCCATCAGAAATACGGCTATGCCTGTTGGTGCTGTCCGACATGATCACACTCTTGCTTTGCTTTTGTAATATATTATATATACAAACTTGCCTTTTAAATTGTGGCTCCAAATCCAAGTTTTGGATGTTCAATGTATTCCTGGTTACCCTATGTATATAGTGATGTTTGAAAAGTTTTTTTGGTTCACAATGTATTTTGCATATAGCACAAGATTCTCACCGCACATGTTTAGCCGACAATGTTTGTATCACCATGTGCACAGCATGCAGCATATTGCGAAGATTATGAGTTATGTTGTCTTAGTCGATACTTTTTTATTCTATCTTATTTGTGTTATCATTGTTGTTTGTCACCAAAGCAATAAGTTCCTCATCCGTCAGTTGTTGATGTATTTTTTGGGATTCCTCTATTGGATTCAAAGATTCTTAATTGATAACTGATAATATGATCTTTTATTATTTAATAATATATTTATTATTAGAGATAACTCTATTAATTAATAACCTCCAATAATTGATTATTTTTTCAAAAATTTATTAAAAATAGGATAATATTCTATGCCCCTTCATCCATTTTGGCAAACAAAATCAAAATTAAATTCAAAATCAATCCATTTTATTATTTATCTTTGCATACACTTTTTTAATTAAAAGATATTCACAGGCAACAATCATTAATTATTTTCTCCTTATCGTAAATATCAATTATGAATAAATTCAAAGTAGCTCGAAATTTTAAAATACTTCATATCCAAAGGTTCGAACCTTGATTTTTGCATGCTTAGTTTCATGTTCAGCGACTCCAAACTTTTAAATTCGCAAGATTAAGATATATCACAAAACCATCAAAACAATCAGAAAAGGGAAAAGGAGCTTATTAATTTACTAGCGTGCATGAACATTGATCAACAAGGTTAGTACATTGTTTCAAATATGGGGAGCAGAATAAAGATTGCAATTGATAGGCAAATTAATAACGTTCAAATCAATCCTCGCAATAGTAACGACGAACAAGATTAAGTAAAACAATAACTGACCAACGAGGTGTTGACGCAGTGGTCTACAACATACTGCGTTCTCTTAACTCAAGGTACTGGATTCGATCCGGGAAAACTGTGAGGTATGGAAAGTGCACTATTGGTAATGGTCCCACCAAAAAGGTGAATGTTGTACCGTACCACTCATGGCTGCAGGCTAAATGCCTGCGAAGTTAGTCGGGTGGTCGAGCCACGGGAAGAGATTAGTCTGGCTATCGATTGGGATACTCTTCATTTATAAAAAAAAAAGTAAAACAATAACTGGTTGAGAGTAGCATAGCATTTACATGTGATATCATGCCATGCATCAATGATTATGAATTTTTGTTTTTGTAGCATGCTGTCTGCCCTATATCCATGCAATTGTTTGTTTTTGTAATGTGGGCAAAATGCTGAGCATGAAACCTGCGCAGTTCCATCCCTAACTTAGGTTTGACAATTGCCCAGGTAATTAAACTACTTCAATTGATTATCTTTAAAGAAATAAAGCGATTGTGTAATGAACAGTTCTATCTATGGTTTTGAGGTTTGCCTGAAAATCAGGGAAACATCAACTTCCTTCTATTTCTTGCTATTCCAAATTTAGGGCCTAGTGGATGCTCGATGTGGATACAGTGATAAATAACAGATTTTCCATGATAGAAATGTAGATGATAAATAACAGGACACCACTATTGCTAATCTCTTGCTTTCTCAATTTTTGAGATTTTTTCTTTAAATATTGCAACGAAATTTGTTTTCCTGTTCAGGAATTAACAATTGGGGCCTATTTGTTTTAGGAATTGGATTCCAAGGGAGAGAAGAAAATCCAACAAACCCAACCCATGATAAGGAAATACACACACATATATATATATATATCTATATATCTATATATATATATATAACATCTCAAACATAAAAGATTATCCAAGAAGATTGCTGCATTTTATTCTGACTTTCACTTCTGGGTGATACCAATTTCTCCGTATGATTGCAAAGCAAGCTTGCTGAAGGAATTATTCGTCCAGTACTGGAACTACTTTGGCTACGGAAGTGTAACATAGGCAAGGGCGAAGGGGCCAAATCATCATTTTTGCCACACAGCATACCTTTCACCACTGGTTGCAAGCCTCCACTCACTGCCTGCTGGGCACCAGGAACCACTGCCAATCTTCATGCTCACCTTCTCTCCAATAATTGCAGCATAGAGGTTTGGCTGAGCCTCAAGAATCCTGATAGATGATCTACTATGGATATCGTGATGCCGACGAATGTCAATCTGCAGAAGTAGAGAAAGCCTCTTGATGGAGAGGTACTTCTTTAAGCAAGTCAGCCAACAAATAGAGATTGAGATTATCTGTACCAGCTTTACTATTTGGTCATGAATGGGACTACTCCAGTCGTAGAAGTGGTCATAGAAAACGGTTGGCAACCCCGGATGTGTAAGTATATAAGTATAACCCTGGGAAGAGATCATGGAACAACAAACCACAGCTATCATTTAAACAATAATAAATCTTAAGATGGAATACAATTTTCCCAATTTAGTTCCAAAGAAACTGAACTGAAATACAAAGTTAATCTCCAACGATAATACTGTGAAATGTCACGAGTATTCAATGGTTATCGCCCCTCAGATAGCCCAAGGATCTAGTCCTTACAAGATACCAATTGAAACGAAAATAGTATCTAAGTCAATTAGAAACTTGCTCACATTCATCAGGTAATGGGATATCAATTGTGATGAGCCTCAGAATGCAAACAATTGTAACTTGTATAAATAAGCTGCAACTAGACAATAACTTGCATACATACCTCCATAATATGATTCGAAGGGAAAGGCCAATGAGCCTGCAGGAAAGGTTAGATCAAGTAGATGGTAAATTCCAGTTGTAGGTCAGAAAAGACAAATATTTCACAATCAGTATACTGTCCAAGTTCATTAATAAATCTCCATTTGGGAGAGAGAACACAGTAAAACCAAGGGTCCGTAATGGACCAGTGTTGGATGAGGGCATAAAAAGGCCAACCAAATCTGAGCTGCTATTTTACATAAACAAACTGAGATTTAAAAAACCCTCCAATATACAATGTATAAAACTATTTTGATGAATCAGATATGCAGTAGAAACAATATGCTATTTAACGCACAAACTGAGATTTAAAATAGACTCCAATATATTATCCATAAAACTATCTTC
This sequence comes from Passiflora organensis, assembly GCA_019739055.1. Lineage (NCBI taxonomy): Eukaryota > Viridiplantae > Streptophyta > Magnoliopsida > Malpighiales > Passifloraceae > Passiflora > Passiflora organensis. The sequence continues at coordinate 2,178,461 of JAEPBF010000002.1, read as the reverse complement.
AAGTATCAAATAATTTTAAACAATAAAACTATCTTCAAGTCACCAAGTTTGACAGTAACTATGAAGGCATAACTAAGTACAAGTTCTGAAAGAATGAGATACCAGAATGATACCAATGTAAATTTGTACATTAAGTTATCAATATTAAATATACATAAAAAAAAATATCCATGTTTAACAGATTTAAATTTGGTACCTGTGTGGAGCCTGTGTCATGGTTATCAATGAACGTGACAGCCCTTGAAGGCCACCATCCCATTACACCTGGTGGCTTTCCTTGAGCATCGCGCAGACGCCAGAATTGCCCCTTAACAGCTTCCTTCACATTAATTTAATGCATATATGTCATCAGGATAATAAAGGAAATACAGAGAAAATTGTTATTCCCAATATGTAATCAAGAGAGCTCCATTTCCATTTTTTGTTAAATAAAATGTCCCTGAAGTACCTGGAGGATTCCTTTTGTCGTGAAGTCAAAAGCAGTTGAAAGATTTCCTGTAGCATCAATCCAATTGATAATTCGTTGTCGATGGCTATCTGTGTCGGGAATTACACAAACATAAGCATTGTAAGAATATAATCGCAACCTCATAAAAATGTAGTAGTACTACCTATAATTTTTGAAAGCCATGTAGATAAAAGAACAATTTATGGTAAGCTATCACCCAAACAGATGACAAGAAGATGACATAAAAAATCAAGATGCATATCTAGATTATGTCTTCACAAAAGTAAACAGTATCCCAACAATAGCACGCTAGTCTTTTTAAAAATTACATTTGGATCCATATTTGATGCATGCAAAATATACAAGGAAACTAATACCTTGGTTATATTCCAAAGTGGAACCGTTGTAGTTACAAGAATCCCAATACTCTCCAACAGAAAATATTGGCTTTGCTCCTTCAATATATTCTCTCGCATACTTGGCTGAGTAACTGAATTGAAACATTGCACCAATCTAGATGTTGATATAAAGATAAAAAATATTGGACATACAACGGTTCTCAGAAGATACAGAATAAAAGTTACCCTCTAGCAAAGTCAAAGCGGAAATCTTGAAAGCCAACATTATTGCGTAGCCATTGTAGCCATTTTTTAATGTCTTTTCTCACAAAATACTGGGTATGATCAATATTTGGAACACCATGGAAGTTGTCCCCAGTGCTCTGATTACCCTGGCATATTAAGCATTGAACAGCTCAGAAACACAATCAACTGGTGTTCTGACTAGGCTTCAATGACTAGAAGGACAAGAATATGGTATTACATCCATGTCACATAGAACTATGTTTACTTATCCTGTATGTAGTTTTAGGTATCTTCATTTCACAGAGAAGTTTTAAATAAATGGTCCAAAATAAAATATTGTAAATGTGGGCTGAGGACAAGGATTAGTGTGTGTGGCATAACAAAATCATTTAAAAGATATAGGGGTTAAGAATATAGTTTACCAGTCCACCAGTACAACATGTAACGGCATGTTCACTCCATGACAATGGAATTCCATCATAACGATTATACATTCCTCCATGTCCTTGTGTAGTTCCGACACGGTGATTGATAACTATGTCCGCCATTGCTCTGACTTTGTACTGCTTCATTTGTCGAAGTAAAGCTTTTAACTGGTGCTCAGAACCATATGAAGAGTTGAGAGAATAAAGATCCTGTGGAAGGTAACCTGTAAGAGAGCAAGGAAGAAGATATCATATTCTGTTAGGTGTCTATTCAATTATTCAGCAAAAAAATCCAGTCTGATAGTAAAATTCTTATCCCTTTAACCTTCAGGCGAGAAGGAATGTGTGGATGGCGGCAACCATGCTGAAGTAAACCCAGACTTAGCAATATCAGGAACTTTCCTTTCCAAATTTCTCCACCAGTCATGCTTGTGAGACTCCCAATTAAAAGCCTGTTGACCAAAGTAGCAGTCAGATCTAAGAAGATACATCACTCGGCTTTAGGAGATTTAAATAATAGAACCTACTAACCCCGATTGTAGTACTACCCAAGTTACCTGCAATAGGATTTCTCTTCCACTGCGTACTGTAGCACCTGAAGAGATGATGTGAAAAATCACTGTAATAAGAAAACACGCTACGAAGGAAATGCAGCACATATTCATTTGAACAAATACGGATTAGCCAAGCACTTTGATTGAAAAGTCAGCAAAGCAACATAAGACCTCAGCGCTGAACCACATAAGAAAGCTCGATACCATATGGCGTAAATATGGATTATATACGACAAACATATATCTTTTTGTCACAGAATAAAATTTCATTCCTTAGAAAACATTTATTAACTAACCAAGTAAATTTCAGGAAGTATAAAACAACAATCCATGGTTTTACTACGCTTTGCCGACTTAGAGGAGGCATGATCGAAGTTGAGAACTTGTCACTCTTCCAAAAATCCGGAAAACAAAATTAATAGAGATAGCATACCATTATCAGTCTGCTGGTTGGTGTCATCAAAACCCTGATGAGATTTTGAGGCAAAAAAAGGAAATATATGAGTAGAATGAAACGAAACACAGTTTAATCAAAACGAGAACTGGAGAAAAAGCAAATGAATAGGTAATGCAAGACTCGTAGATGAGAGAAGTAAACCATATTCGCTCAATGTCAGAGAAGCCCAAATTGGATACTGGATGGTAATACACAGAGAAACTGGGGAAACCACAAACGGAGAAAAATTATTGTCAGAGCTTGCACGCAAATGAAGAAAAGGAAAAAGAGATGGTCCGTATGAGAGCAAGAGTGAATGAAGATGGAAGGAAAACAAATGTAGCGGAAGCGAAAGTCGCAGCTTGAGACTAAATACTCAAGGAAAGAGCATATAAATAGATAAATCATGAAGGAGTGGAGGATTGGAAGAAGTCCACTAAGTTGGAATCGCAGAAATTGTGGGCAAGAAAACAACGAGAACATTGAATTTGTGCCATACGAGAAAAGGGAAAAAGAAGATTCACTTAGGCAAGCGCAGCCACAAAGAGGGAATAAATTTCATTCCTCCTTTACAACTGGAGACGAGTTAACCTATGTATGCTTAAATTCTCAAAATCATATTAATCAAAATCAAATAAACATATTTTTAAAAACATCATAAAACATAATACAACTCAAGTACAAAATTCCCATGTATCTCTTCATCATAAAATTGATAAAAGTATTGCATTATATGAGTGAGACGTGTGCAACTTATAAAAATATATTTTTATAGAATATCAACGCCATATTTTTTTCATAATGCTCATAATGCTCATAATGCTGAAATACCATCAAATATTACAAATTTCATTCGGCCTAAACATAGTATCTTGACTTTCATTGCCATCCTTGAGATATTACCCTCCTCTATTGTTATTTTTCAAGATTAACTAATAGTTGATAACTAAATACTCATCAGCATTATTTTTCAAGTTGTTATATTTGTGATGTGTGGATCTATTCTCGGTAAATAGGACTCTTATCGTCACACAATTCCAAATGGTCTAATTTGTGAATTAATTGAACCCACACAACACCTTTTCATAAACTTTCATAAAATATATTATGAATTTCATAAATATTTAAAATATTATTTTTTCTTTTTAATAGAGCATATCTCTTTATTGGAATCTCAACACAAGTATCGATGGAGTATACATATATTCAGCAGAATACTTAAATCATTTATTCAATAAACCACATTGCCTTAATCATACAAAACACACAATAAACTCATAACACCCACAAGTCCAAAATTGTAAAAGAGCGTGCGACACTCATCTCATATAACTCAAATCAATAATCCAAAAAAAATATAGCAATATAAGTCCATAGAGAGACATCAATACAATCATCATATCAAGCATGTAACAACAATAACAACATACACATTTCCAAAACACAAAAGATGTTAGGTTTCTAAATGTGTCATAAGCGATAGTCTAACCCTACGACGAACCAAGAATCTTAACCTCAAAAGATGAATGCACATGGATTGCAACTTATGTGAGACCCCAAAGAAGCAAAAACTATGAGAACTCTAGCCCACATCAGAAAGGAATGAGGGAGATATTGGGCTTATAAGTCTTGTTATGGAATGAAGTGAATAGCAAGATATATCCTTTAAGCTATAATGACAGAAGCCCATCCGAGTGTTGCATTTGTGATTTTGAATGCTCACACTCGTTTTCATACCCATTGAGTCGAGGCTAAACGGCCAGGGCGTGACAAGCTAGTCATGAAAAACAACAAAAAGATAAGGTAAGAACTAAAAGACCTTAGTGATCAAATCGACCAAAACGAGCAAAATAACACAAAATAGAAAGGAAATCCTAAGACCCCTTTTGACACTCTTACTAACACTCTACGAGTTCAACTTAACTCCAACAAACACAAGGACAACAACCTCAAGGAAAAAATCACCAATTCCCCAATACACTCAAACCAGCGGCCACAACTAAAACCAACATAATCAAAGGGTAACACAACCATCACAATCGGAAGGTAACATAACCAACACAATTGAAAGGTAACACAATCTTGACAATCCTCTAATATCCTCAAAATAGCACAACCAAAGCATGGAAACCAACAAAATCATCAAAATAAAAAATATATGAAATTACAAAAATACCACTAAAGACACAAAACAAGACCAATGAATGAAAGAGTGTTGTCAATCGATCTAAACAACCAAAAACTTTTAGAAACATCCAAAAAAATACCAAAAATCGATGAAAAAAACAATCGAACTAGTCACCTATCTCTAAAAATTGATTTTTTCCTATAAACACCAAGAACCATTATTCAACCCTTAAATATGATTTTTTCCGATGGAAATCCATTAAAATAACTTAAACATGTGTTCAAGAACAAAGCTCTAGTGGTTTCTTGAGCAGAAAATCGAAGAGGAACAATTTGGGCACTTTGGTGGGTATTGCATGGGTGAAAACAGGAAGAAAAATGAGGCTCAAGTGACTTATAAAAATTTTCTAAGTTTTGGCTTCTTAGATTTGGTCTTTATACATCGGGACTTGAAAACTCAAAAATTTTAAAATAAAATATTAAAATTGCTCAAATACCTCAAATGGGTCAAATTGATATTTTAAAACATAAAATGTCAATTTAGGGCTTTTAAAACACAAACGAGCTTAGAAATTACATTAATGGATTTCAAAGGTCAAAACAAGAATTTATACTAAACTCAATCCTCAACTGCATGCAAATTGATATAACCACTCTTATGTGCTAAAACCACAAAACAACACATCACCTGCCACTATTGACTTATAGCCATAAATACGATGCACTACAACACTCTAGACACACACCCAGACTATGGGACCCTGCCTTTTTGTACGATTAAGTTTGGCCAAGTTAACCTAGTTTTACCAATTTGACTAGGTTTGACTGAGTGGTTAGTGTAGACCATAGGTTACTAGTGAGTTGTGGACATAGTCATAGAGTCTAGACATGTGTTTAGTGTGTTTAGAGCATCGTATTGTCGATGGTATGTCAATAGTGTTGCACTGTAGTTTTAATGTGCATGTGTGGTTGTCTCGATTTTTCAGTTGAGGATTGAGTTCAGTGGAAATTCTTGTTTCAACCTTTGAAACCCATTTGGTTGATTTCCAAGCTCGTTTTGAGTGGCCAATGGCCTTTGGGCCCAAATCGATATTTTTTGCTTGTTAGCTATCATTAAGCCCAATTGTATTTTAAAAGCCTAATCTGTGCCATTTAGGGTATTTTAGCTATTTTAAAATTTTAGTTTGGGAATCTTAAGTTTCTGAATCTCGAGATATAATTGCCAAACCGAAAAAGCTCAAAACTTCGAAAATTTTTCTAAATCATTTTTCAGATGCCCTTTCTCCCATTTTCCACCAGTACAATCCACAAAAAAGAACTCATTCCCTCCATTTTCAATTTTCCTTCCAAACAAAGACTTGGGTATTGGAAATAAACACTCCTCAACTTTTTTCGAAAGATTTTCAATACTAGAAACTGGATTGAGAGGCTAAATCGGTGTTCTTTGTGGTTTTAGGAAAATATAAATTTTTGTTGATAAGTGCCAATTTAAGGGTTTCTTTTGTCAATTTTTGATTGCTTTGAGCTGTTGTGGATGTTTTAAGCTTTTTTGGTGGTTTCGATCGAATGCAAACACCCTTTGCTTCGTGGGTGATTTTGTAGCTTGAGTGGTAATTTTGTAATTTTGAGTGTTTTTTTATTGGGTTGATTTTTCTGGTGGTTTCTTTGATTGAATTGAGTTTTTTTTAATGTTTTTGAGAGTATTAAAGGGTGGAGATACCCATTGGTTGTGTTGGTTTGGTTTATCCATGAGTTTAATGGTTTGAATGTGCAAGGAGTCAATGATTTTCCCTTGGGATTATTGTTTTAATGATTTTTATAGTTGACTTAAGTTGGTTTTGAGTTAGTGACTATATTTAATGCGGTCTTAGGGTTCCTTGACCATTTTCATGTCATGCCCCATATCCCGTGATGTCATTACAATACTCCCTTTCCCCATCATATAGTACTTGTATCTATCATTAGAAAATTCTCTTTGGTGACAAATACAAACACCATACAAGGCTGTGACTATGCATTGTATTTTTCATTATGCAATTCTCAATTAGTCAAAAATCTGTACATATTTAAAAATCTTGTTGGTGATACTCAGAATAAGTAATAGAATCATATGCGAAGTTTTAAAACGGAATGGTATGTCACAAAAACATATGCTTTATTTATCTCACAATCCATGAATCCATTGGTGCCAAAATCTTAGATTTATAATAACACAGACACACAATATTCACGTGATGCAAACCACACATACGAGATAAGTCCTTGTTTATTTATATACCTATTATGGAAGGATGTTCACGGTGTTTCTTGAAATGTTGCCAACGTCTCGTCCCAACCTCAGATACCTTAATCAAACCTGGCATGGCAAACTAGCTGAGTGGACCCTAACTTTCTCATTCTCATAATCTTAAGTGAGTGAACAAGTTACAATAACCATGCAAGAATTTATTGGTGGATTCATACAAACAAGCTGGACACTTAACAGCAACATACCATAAGAACAAGGAATATTACTATTTATATTACAAGGAATTCCTTTCACTTATTTCATAACAACAGACATTTACACTTTCAAAACATGTAATATCAATCAATAGTTTTCAAACCTATAGGATTCAATTGACATATTAGTGGCGGATTTTATAATTTTCATGTGAAATTTACTATAATTGAGATCACTATCGTGAAATCAAAGAAGTCCTTCAGTGATTTGTATTTTGAAGAATAGGTTTAAAACACACTGACGTTGTCGAGTGGGCGGTGGTGGTGACTCCACAAGCTCAATCCCAGTCTCACACTGGCTAGTTCTCTCACTCTCACACCCTGGCCAATGCTACCAGTATGTATATCGTATTAGATATTAGTTCACTCTCTCATCAACATACGCACAAAATTTCATCACCATACTCAAGCTAGCTGAAACTCCTCGGAGTTCTATAAATGAGACTTCATCCAGTCAAAGAACATGGATTAAAACAAAAACACAAACTGTTGAAAAATCAAAGTATCCTCCTTTTGAAGAAATAGCCATAGACTTGAATGGAAATACAATCATAGTGCTCCCTTTTAAAGAAGTAGATAATTCCGACAATGGAAAAATTAAATGTCAAAATAACTATACAAATCAAATGTTACAACTAATATCACAACAGCTATAATATATAGAGCTAAGTCAAGAAAAGAAAGAAATAAAATAGAAAAACCTTTAATTAAGCCAAATGAAGAAATTAAGAATTTCAAACTAGGACACGAAGATGAACTATGTAAGAAAAAAAAACAACTAGAGCTTTTAGAATTAACAAAGAAGAGTAAAACATCTGTAATTTCAGAAACTAAAAGAGAATCAGAATCAGAAAATTCTGAAGTAGAATAAATAACTAAATAGTTTGAAGAAAAATTAGAAATTGATAGAATAAAATCATATGATAGACCTATAATTCCCCAATATTATCCTAGACCATCATTATCAGATATACAGACTGAAGAATGATGGACCCAAGGAAGTTATGATGGTAAAAGTATATATGAATGGAACATAGACGATAAAACCGAACACGATATAATAAATATGTTAAACAAAATTATGAAATGTGTATGACAACATCTACTTATAAAATAGTAAATAATAGTGACAAAGAAATAACCAGGATAATAATATTAGGATTCACAGGACAACTAAAAAGATGGTGGGATAATTATTTATCCTTAGCCGAAAAGAATAAAATAATGTTAACAATAAAACCAGAAATTAGAGTAGGAAAAACCTTTATGATTGAAAATTCCTTTGCTACTTTAATTTATGCAAAAACTAAACATTTCATAGGAAATCTTCAAAGTGTGGTTGAAAAGGCATCAGTAATATTGTCAAACCTAACTTATCCCAAACTACAAGATTGTAGATGGTACAAAGATATGTTCTTATCTAAAGTATTTCTTAGAGAAGAATGTTAGTAGTCATATTGGAAAAATAGATTTATTACAGGATTACCTAGATTATTTGAGGATAAAGTAAGGAATAAAATAAACGATAAATTTAATGATAATAGTCTTCATTATGACATGATTATTTATGGAGATTTAATAACTGAAGTAAATACAAAAGGGTTAAACTTATGTAATGAATTAAAATTAAAGTCAAAACTAAAGCAAGATAGACTTAGTGAAAGAAAAGAGTTAGGATCTTTTTGTAGTCAATATGGTTATGAGAAGATAACTGCTCCTTTGGCCAAACAAAAAGATAAAAAACTTAAGAAACCAAGAATTAATAAGTACCAAAAGACTTATCAAAGAACTTATAAAAATAATGATTTAATAAGAAAAAAAGAGTAGGAAAATACAATAAAAATGAAATTAAAGAAAAAAAGAAAGGACTACTTGTTACAAATGCAGAAAATACGGTCATTATAGAAAATAATATTCGTTAATTAAAAAGATAAGGGCCCTACAAATAAATGAAAGTGATAAAGAGGAATTACTAAATATGATGGGAAAATAGTCTGAAAGCGATTATAGTGCTTTAGAGAGTAGTAAAAGCGTAGAAGAATGTGAATGTATAGGACCTTGTCAGTGTTACAACATAAATACAATAACAATAGAAAAAATTTTATTTGACATGATTGTTCAGATGAAAGATAAAAAATTACAGAAAAATACTCAATAGAAATACGAGGATTATATTAAGAACAGCAGAAGTAAAGATAAAGAAATAAAAACATATAATTTAAAAGAGAACAAGAGAGTGAACTAGTAACCTGAGATGATTTAAAACAAGAGATTCAACATATTAAAGAAGAAATAAAAAATATAAAAGAAGAAATAAATTCTATTCATTATAACTTGAAAGGTAAAGCTCAGATCGAAGATTTTCCTGAAAGTTGTAATAGACAAAAAGAAGAATTTGTAAATGCTATTTTAAAAATAGAATTTCAAAAATGGTATACTTATATAACCATAGTTATAAAAGATTTTAAGATAAGAGCAAAAGTTTTGCTAGACTCAAGAGCAGATCATAATTATGTTAGAGAAGGATTGATACCCACTAAATATTATGAAAAAACCAGAGAAATATTACATGCAGCTAATAAACAGAAATTAAAAGTAAGATACGAAATATCAAATGCATATGTGTGAAATCAAGGAATATGTTTTAGAAATACTTTTCTATTAGTTAAAAATTTATCCCAAGATTTGATATTAGGGACCCCTTTTCTTACTCAGATTTATCGTTTTAAAGTAGATTTCTTCTTTTATTTTGGTTTAATAACTTTGTAGATTCTCTTTATTTTTTCTTATCTCTTCTTATCTTCTGTTTTGTCTTCTTTTATCTTGTCTCCTTTGGTAGCTCTCTTGTCTTTGTCATTTCTTCTTTTTATTTAGAATCTAATGTATTAGGCCACCTAGTCATTAATGATAGATGAATAAGAAGTCCCAGTCTGGATCATGATTTGCAAGTAGGTCATCATCATCTTCATCATCATCTATGGCCTTTTGTCTTTTTTGTGTATATTTTTCTCATGTGCTCCAAGGAGGATATTCTTGGAATTGTCTCCTTTTCTTTTGATGATAGGAGTGCCTTTTAAACATGCAACTTTGCTAATTTTAACAAATCTTTTACTGCTTGAGTACAGGCTCTTTTTACCTTATCATGGGACAGTTCTTCTATTTGATCTTTCTTACCAGATAGGTTATTTGGTCTTTTGATTTTATTGTCTTGCCAAATTCCTAGCAGATTATCCATGGAACTGCAAAGGTGACTTAGTATTGTAGTAACGGATTAGAGGTCATTCCTTCTAGTTCTGCGTATCTTGTGAACAATATGATGGCATCTTCTATCTCTTTTTGAAAGAGATCCTTTTGAGGGCGAATGTCTACGAACCATTTTATCCACTATTGAGGGAAAGTTATCTGGCAACTCTTTACAAAGTATATGAACCAAGTATGATATGTTAGTTTGTACCAGAGTATGCATATCCATGCCTTCTGATAATCATAATAGTTATAAATAGATAATTGTTGTCCTGAGATCTTTTCTGAAAACATCCTGTTAGTAAAAGGATGTTGTCTCCATTCTTCTTTTGTCATGACTTTTAGAATTTTTATCCGGGAAAATATAATTTGTTTAGGGAACTTTTTATCAGGAGTACGAATGATGACAACAGATTGAGTCTTAAGCAATATCTGCTCATAAAACTCTCTGGTTTTATATAGGTGATCCATTAGAAAATAACTTTCTTTTAGAAAATTTTGAAGTACCAGCTCTTTTACTTCTTTTTTCTCATCTTCTTTTTGTAATGGAATTATTTTTGTTTCAATTTTTTTGGTATAAAGGTCTCTCTTTTCTTCTCTTATTAGTTCTTCTCTTAAGGTTGATGGCGATACTCTTGTGGTTGTTGTAATGAGTGATTTTGAAGGATATAGTGTTAAAGATATTAACCTCTTTTTGGCTATTTGTTCTGGGGTAATTGGGTTTGTCACTAGGGCCGAATAGTAGTTTATCAGAGCAGTAGGAGGAGAATTTGAATACCTAGGACTTGTTGAACTTTTTGATCCGGAAGATGATGCTTTGCTTGCCAGCATTACGGCTAGAGACTTTTTTTCTTTCTTCTTGTCCTTTTTTAAGCTGTTAAGATTAATAGCTTATCATAATTTCTTTGTACGTATTCTTGGAGTTGTAAGAATGTTGTGATACTTTTATTTTTCCTCATCCTTGTTTTTATTGCTTTCCTAATAACCTTTAGATCCATTTTAAGACTTCATATTTCTTCTTCTTCCCTCTTAGCTTGCTGTTTTACACTAAATATCTTTTGATAACAGAAAGTTTGGATAACCTTTTGTTTGTCTTTATTTAATCTTTCGATTATCCAGTATTTCTCTAATCTGAAGCTCCTGGGATATTCTTCTTTTTTGAAATTTATTATGTTGATTATAAACCTGTGGTACCTCATTTCCTTTTTCTTGTCAATAAATTATTTATATCATCATCTAATTCATATAATATCTTAACATTAATCTTTATAAATATTTTCTATTTTTTGTTTCTTTATATTTTTTCCAGTTTTCATCTATGTGTTTATCAATTTTTCTTTTAATTTTATTTTATTTAATTATTTATTCTTTCATTTTCATATTCTCTTATAGTATCATTAATTATTCCTAGTAATTTTCTTCCAAATTTTTCCCTTTCTAAGTATTCTTCACAATCGTAATATTCTATTAAAGTAGAATGATTTACCATATGACCATTAATGTTTTGATTTATTCCTTCTATCAATTTAGTTCTTAGTATTTTTACCTCATTAATTCTTGAAAAATTTATCTCCATCAAGTTTTCAACACATTTCTCTGTGGTTTGTATTTGTGCATAAACAACAAGGTTGGCCATAGATACCTTTGTGTCTTTTGCTCTTGATGGTTGCCTTTTTATTTTTCTTCAATTCTTTTATCTTTTGTACTCTGCAAAAATTCTCTGGATAAGAAATCAGGTAAATTATTTAATTTACCTTTAATGAACTCAATATTAAAATAAAAATTAGATAATAATGCTTTCCATAGTGCAAATATTTGCTTTGAAACTAAATTTTTTATCTCTTTTTCTAGGATAAATTTTTCCGATTGACAATCAACTCGTATTAAAAAGGTTTTATTAAAAAAATTATCTTGAAAAGCAATAACACATAAACTATCTCTAAAACTTTCTTTTTAACAATAGAATAGTTATACTGAGTTTTATTTCAAATTCCTGAGTGATATCTTACTAATTGTTCTTTATTATTTATTTTTTTACTTTAATATTCCTCTATAGCCATTTTCAGATGCATCAGTTTCAACTATTAAATATGCATTCTTGAGGGATGCCTAAATATGGTAATTGTTTTATCTTTTGCTTTATTTCTTTTACTATTTTAGTCATTTTATCATTCCAAACTGGAGTATTTTTTCTTAACCTCTTATATAGCGGTTTGTATATGGTTCTAATATTGGTAATGAACTTTGTTATGTAATTCAAGCATCCTAAAAATCTTTATAATTGTTGTTTATTTTTTATTTCACTGGAAAATTAATCAGCAAATTCAATACTTTTATTTATAGGGGTGAAAGTTCTTTGTACTATATCATATCCTAAAAATCTTATCTTTGTCTGAAATAATTTCATTTTAGATGCAAACACCACTAACCCATTTTTCTTTTATTATGTTCAAGAATTTTCTTAGGTGTCTAAAATGTTCGGTTATTGATTTAGAGTATACAAGTACATCATCTATATATACTATGGTAAACTTATAGTAAGGATTAAATATTTCATTCATTATGTTTTGAAATTCGGATGGTGCATTTTTTAATCCAAAGGGCATTACATTCTATACTTGTCTTCCTCATGTATTTGTATTTGCCAGAATCCTAATTTCATATCAAATTTTGAGAATATAGTTGCTCCAGATAATCTTTTTATTAAGTCTCTTTTATTTGGTATAGGATATCTAATCCACTGTAAACTTTTATTGAGAGATTTATAATTAATAACTAACTTGGGTGCTCTTCTTTCTATTTCTGATTGGTTTTAAACATAAAACGCTGCACATGACTAGAGACTTGCTAATCCTTATAAGCTTTCTATCTAACAATTCTTTTATTTATTTTTTACAGTATCCTAATAGCTCTGTATTTATTTGAATTGGTCTTGCTTTTATAGGTATATTTTTGTCATCAAAGTCTTTTTCATAGGATAATCTTATAATATGTCTTTTTTTATTCCAAAAGGTATTTGGTAAAGTGGCAAATACTTCGTTTTCAATTTGTTCTTTTAGTTTTTCTAATTCTCTTTTTATTTCTATATTCTGTAGATCATTTTTTAATTTTTCTAAGGTTTACTTCATTAGTTAATGAATGTAAATATTTTCTCTTGTTTATTAATAAGATTTCCTCTTTAATTCCTAATTCTTTCAGTATATTTATATCTTTTTCTTGTATAGTTTTACATAATTTGAAAGTAATTTGTTTTCCTAATATATCAGTAATTAACCCTTTATTATTTACTTTAAAAGGATAAATTTGAGTAAGAAAAGGGATCCCTAGTATCAAATCTTGGAATAGATTTTTAACTAATAGAAAAGTATTATTAAAACATATTCCTTGATTGGACACATCTGCATCTGATATTTTATATCTTATTTTTAATTTTTGTTTATTAGCTGTATGTAATCTTTCTCTAGTTTTTTCATAATATTTAGTAGGTATCAATCCTTTTCTAACACAATTATGATCTGCTCCTGAGTTTAGCAAAGCTTTTACTCTTGTCTTAAAATCTTTTATAACTATGGTTATATACGTATACCATTTTTGAACTATTATTTTTGAAATAGCATTAACAAATTCTTCTTTTTCTCTATTACTACTTTCAGGAAAATCTTCGATCTGAGCTTTACCTTTCAAGTTATGATGAATAAAATTTATTTCTTCTTTAATATGTTGAATCTGTTGTTTTAAATCATCTAAGGTTATGAGTTCACTCTTTTGTTCTCGTTTAAATAAGATTTCATTTAAATTATATGTTTTTATTTCTTTATCTTTACTCATGCTGTTCTTAATATAATTCTCGTATTCTATTAAGTATTTTTTCTGTAATTCTTTATTTTCCATCTGAACAATAATGTCAGATAAGATTTTTTCTGTTGCTATTGTATTTATGTTATAACACTGATATGGTCCTATACATTCATATTCTTTCAGGCTTTACTACTCTCTGAAGCACTATAATCACTTTCTAACTCTTTTCCCATAATATTTAGTAATTCCTCTTTATCACTTTCATTATTTCTAGGGCTCTTATCTTTTTAATTAACGGATTTTTTTTATAATGACCGTATTTTCCATATTTGTAACAGGTAGGTTCTTTCTTTTTTTCTTTCTTTCTTTCTTTCTTTCTTTCTTTCTTTACTTTCAGTTTTATTGTATTTTCCTACTCTCTTTTTCTTATTAAATCATGATTTTTCATAAATTCTTTGATAAGTCTTTTGGAGTATATTAATTCTTAGTTTCTTAAGTTTTATATCTTTTTGTTTGGCTGAAGGAGTAGTTATCTTTTCATAACAATATTGACTATAAAAAAATCTTAACTCTTTTCTTCCACTAAGTCTATCTTGCTTTAGTAATGATTTTAATTTTAATTTATTGCATAAGTTTAAACCTTATGTATTTACTTCAGTTATTAAATCTCCATAAATAATCATGTCATAATGAAGACTATTATCATTAAATTTATCCTTTATTTTATTCCTTTCTCTATCCTCAAATAATCTAGGTAATCCTGTAATAAATATTTCTTTCCAATATGACTACTGACAGTCTTCTCTAAGAAATACTTTAGATAAGAACATATCTTTGTACCATCTACAATTATGTAATTTAGGACAAGTTAGGTTTGACAATATTACTGATGCCTTTTTAGCCACATTTTGAGGATTTCTTATGAAATATTTAATTATTGCATAAATTAAAGTAGCAAAGGAATTTTTAATCATAAAGATTTATCCTTCTCTAATTTCGGGTTTTACTGTTAACATTATTTCATTCTTTTCGGCTAAGGATAAATAATTATCCCACATCCTTTTAGTTGTCCTATGAATCCTGATATTATTATCTAGTTTATTTCTTTGCCACTATTATTTTCTATTTTATAAGCAGATGCTGCTATACACATTTCGTTTTACATATCCATTATTCTATGTTTGGTTCTACCGTCTATGTTTCATTCATATATACTTTTACCATCATAACTTGCTTAGGTTTATATTTTTTCAGTTTGTATATTTGGTAATGATGGTCTAGGATAATAGTGGGGGATTCTAGCTCTATTATATTATTTTATTTTATCAACTTTTAATTTTTCTTCAAATTGTTTATTTGTTTCTTCTATTTCAGAATTTTTTAATTTTGATTCACTTTCAGTTTCTGAAATTGCAAATATTTGACTCTTCTTTGTTAATTCTAAAAGCTCTAGTTGTTTTGTTATCTTTTTAAGTAGTTCATCTCTGTGTCCTAATTTGAAATTCTTAATTTCTTCATTTGGCTTAATTAAAGATTTTTCTATTTTTATTTCTTTCTTTTCTTGACTTAGCTCTATATATTCTAGCTATTGTGATATTAGTTGTAACATTTGATTTTTATAATTATTTTGAGATTTTTTATTTTGCAATAGTTAAAATTATCTACTTCTTTAAAAGGGGCCATACTATGATTGTATTTCCATTCTAGTTTATGACTATTTCTTCAAAAGGAGGATACTTTGATTTTTCAACAGTTTGTGTTTTTGCTTTAATCCATATTCTTTGACTAGATGAAGTCTCATTTATAGATTTATTATTTAATTCTCTTTCATAATTATCACGCCTTGAATTCCTCCAAATAAAGAAATTTGTATGGGCATAATATTTAGTTAATGCTTATTTGTAATCTTGTCATATCTTCTCCTCATCTTCAAGAGTATTTCATGAAGATATTGTTGATGTTTATCGTTATTTTTACTTGGAAAATATTGATCATGTAATAATTTTATATTTAACTCAAATATTTTATAATTGTTCATTATAGTTACTTGTATTAGCCATATCACTACGTGTAGGGGACATAAGAGGTGATTCATTTTTATCTTTAACTAATGAAGTTGTAGTATAATATGATTGATGATACTTTTAGTCCAATTTAATCCTTTTAATAAGGGTTGTTTGTTTTTCTCTGATCTATTTGTCATTGTTTCATATCTACTAGATAATGATCTCCTGGAAGATTCTACTTTATTTTGAAGTTTAAATACTATTTCAGCATGTCCTTTATCGTTTTCTATAATTTTTATTGGTTGGGTTCCAGGGTTAGTTATTTTTGGTGGCACAATATTCATTATTTGCCAAGAGCCAGGGAATGTTATTTGATCCTAATTTATTAATTTAGGTGTATGGATCCATGTTTATAATTAGCTTCTACTAACACAATTATTTTTTTTCCTGATTTTAATTTTGTTTTAGGACTTCAATTAGATTTTATTACTTTATAATGTATTATGTACATTATAGCTACATTTTTTGAACTATTCATCATCGTTATTGGTATCTTTATATTTAACGTTAAAGTTTTACTTAAATTGTTATCAAACAAATCTATTGAAAAGTTTGGGTAGCAATTAAAGTATACTGGTTTTATTGCTAAATTAGATTCATATATTGCTAATAATGAGTCTGTGAATGATGTAAACCTAGCATCTCTTAATCACATCAATATAGGAGAATCTAATCCTATACTATATAAAGGTTTTATAGCTACCTGGACTAGTCCAATATGTATAAATTTATACTTTCCTTTAAATTTTTATATTTTATTACTATCAATCAGTTCTATTTGTTCTACTTGTGGATTTGCAGGTAGAGATCTTTCAGATGTTTCTATTACATAATAATGAGTAAACAGATTTTGGAATCCTAATCCCGTCTCATATATCTTATGAGTAGAGATTTTGGGTGTATTCCGATTTTGTAATTTTTGTTCTATCTCGGATATATGTAATTCTCGAGTATTAATATAATCCATCGATTCTATATCTTGGTTTTCCTTAAATCATTTAAATCCTATCCTTAAGAGTCTATCCA
The DNA here is from genome assembly GCA_019739055.1 of Passiflora organensis. Classification (NCBI taxonomy): domain Eukaryota; kingdom Viridiplantae; phylum Streptophyta; class Magnoliopsida; order Malpighiales; family Passifloraceae; genus Passiflora; species Passiflora organensis. The sequence continues at coordinate 2,161,252 of JAEPBF010000002.1, read as the reverse complement.
TTACTTACTATTCATAATCTACTACCATTCAGTAATAGAAAAGTCCAATTGAGAAACCATACCTTTAGGCGTTAAGCACGGGAACACTTGCGGCTTACTAATGGTCTTACTTCGCTCCTTGCTGCTGCCGGGAACACCATACTAGGCTTACCAAAGCTCTTAACACTTTGGGGTGGATATCTGTTAACCAATATTATGGATACCATTGGTATGGTGGATATCTGTTAACCATCGTACCAAATATCCACCCCCAAAGTGTGGATATCTGTTATTCACAATTTGTGGGTGGATACAATCTATACCAATATTATAATATCTGTTAACCATACTCTTTCATTAACAACAATAACAACATACACATTTCAAAAAACACAAAAGATGTCAGGTTTCTAAATGTGTCATAAGTGATATAGTCTAACCCTATGACGAATCGGGAATCTTGACCTCAAAAGATGAATGCTCATGGATTGCAACCTATGTGAGACCCCAATGAGGTGAAAGTTGTGAGAACTCTATCCCACATAAAAAAGAAGTAAGGAGCTATTGGGCTTATAAGTCTTGTTATGGAATGAAGTGAATAACAAGATATATCCTATGACCTATAATGATAGAAGCCCATCTGAGTGTTGCATTTGTGATTCTGTATGCTCACACTCACTTTCATACCCGTCAAGTCGAGGCTAAATGGCCAGAGCGTGACAACCTAGTCATGAAAATCAACAAAAAGAGAAGGTCAGAACTAAAAGACCTTAGTGATCAAATCAAACAAAATGAGCAAAACAACACAAAATAGTTTGGAAATCCTAAGACCCCTTTTGACACTCTTACTAACACTCTACGAGTTCAACTCAACTCCGATAAACACAAGAACAACAACCTCAAGGAAAAAATCACTAATTCCCCAATACACTCAAACCAGCAACATTGAGCCACAACCAAAACCAATATAATCAAAGGGTAACACAACCATCACAATCGGAAGGTAACATAACCAACACAACCGGAAGGTAACACAAACCTCACAATACTCTAACATCCTCAAAATAGCACAACCAAAATATGGAAACCAACAAAATATCAAAATAAAATATATATGAAATTACAAAAATACCACTAAAGACACAAAACAGGACCAATGAATGAAAGAGTGTTGTCGATTGATCTAAACAACCAAAAGCTTTTAGAAACACCCAAAAAAAATACCAAGAATCGATGAAGAAAACAATCGAATTAGTCACTTATCTCTAAAAATTGATTTTTTCTTAAAAATACCAAGAAAAATTATTCAACCCTTAAATATGATTTCTTTCGATGGAAATCCATTGAAATAACTTAAACTTGTGTTCAAGAACAAAGCTCTAGTGGTTTCTGGAGCTGAAAATCGAAGAGGAACAAATTGGGCTCTTTGGTGGGTACTGTATGGGTGAAAACAGGAAGAAATATGAGACTCAAATAACTTATAAATAAGTTTTGGCATCTTAGCTTTGGTATTTATACATCTGGACTTGAAAACTCAAAAATTCTAAAATAAAATATTAAAATTGCTCAAATACCTTAAATGGGTCAAATTGATATTTTAAAACATAAAATGTCAATTTAGGGCTTTTAAAACACAAACGAGCTTTGAAATTACATGAATGGATTTCAAAGGTCAAAACAAGAATTTTTACTAAACTCAATCCTCAACTGCATGCAAATCGAGATAACCACTTTTATGTGCTAAAACCACAAAATGACACATCACCTGACATTATTTACTTATAACCATCGATACGATGCACTACAACACTTTAGACACACACCTAGACTATGGGACCCTGTCCTTTCATACGATTGAGTTTGGCCAAGTTGACCTAGTTTTACCAATTTGACTAGGTTTGACTGAGTCGTTAGTGTTGACTATAGGTTACTCGTGACTTGTGGACATAGTCATAGAGTGTCGATGTGTGTTTAGAGTGTTTAGAGCATCGTATTGTCGATGGTAGGTCAATTGTGTCGCAATGCATGTTGTTTTATAGTTTTAGTGTGCATTTGTGGTTGTCTCGATTTTTCAGTTGAGGATTGAGATCAATAGAAATTCTTCTTTCAACCTTTGAAACCCATTTGGTTGATTTCCAAGCTTGTTTTCACTGGCCAATGGCCTTTGGGCCCAAATCGATATTTTTTGCTTGTTTGCTATCATTAAGCACAATTGTATTTTAAAAGCCTAATTTGTCCCATTTGGGATATTTTAGCCGTTTTAAAATTTTAGTTTGGGAATCTTGAGTTTCTGAATCTCGGGATATAATTATCAAACCTAAAAAGCTCAAAACTTAGAAAATTTTTCTAAATCATTTTCCAAGCCCCCTTTCTCCCATTTTCTACCAATACAATCCACACAAAAGAACCCATTCCCTCTATTTTCAATTTTCCTTCCAAGCAAAGACTTGGGTTTTGGAAATAAACATTCCTCAACTTTTTTTGAAGGATTTTCAGTACTAGAAATTGGTTTGAGAGGCTAAATCGGTGTTCTTTGTGGTTTTAGGAAAAAATAAATTTTTGTTGATAAACACCAATTCAAAGGTTTCTTTTGTCAATTTTTGACTTCTTTGAGCTGTTGTGGATATTTTAAGCTTTTTTTGGTGGTTTCTATCGAATGCAAACACCTTTTGCTTCGTGGGTGTGATTTTGTAGTTTGAGTGGTAATTTTGTAATTTTGTAATTTTTTATTGGGTTGATTTTTCTGGTGGTTTCTTTGATTGAATTGAATTTTTTTTTAATGTTTTTGGGAGTATTAAAGGGTGGAGATCCCCATTGGTTATGTTGGTTTGGTTTCTCCATAAGTTAAATGGTTTGAATGTATAGGGAGTCAATGATTTTCCCTTGGGATTATTGTTTTAATGGTTTCTATAGTTGACTTAAGTTGGTTTTGAGTTAGTGGCTGTATTTAATGTGGTCTTTGGGTTCCTTGACCATTTTCATGTCATGCCCCATATCCCATGATGTTATTACAATACTCCCTTCCCTCGTCATATAGTACTCGTATCTATCATCAGAAAATTCTCCTTGGTGAAAAATACAAACACCATACAAGACTATGGCTATGCATTGTATTTTTCATTATTCGATTCTCAATCAGTCAAAAATCTGTACACAATTAAAATTCTTGCTTGGTGATAGTCAGGATAAGTAATAGAGTCATATACGAAGTTTTAAAGTGGAATGGTATGTCACAAAAATATATGCTTTATTTATCTCATAACCCATGAACCCGTAGGTGCCAAAATCTTAGATTTATAATAACACAGACACACAATATTCACGTGATGCAAGCCACACATATGGGATAAGTCCTCGTTTATTTATATACCTATTACGGAAGGATGTTCACAGTTTTTCTTGAAATGTTGCCGTCGTCTAGTCCCAACCTCAGATACCTTAATCAAACTTGGCATGGCAAACTAGGTGAGTGGACCCTAACTTTCTCATTCTCATAATCTTAGGTGAGTGAATAAGTTACAATAACCATGCAAGAATTTATTGGTGGATTCATACAAACAAGATGGAAGCTTAACAATAACATATTATAAGAATAAGGATTATTACTATTTATATGACAAGGAATCCCTTTCACTTATTTTATAATAACAGACATTTACACTTTCAAAACATGTAATATCAATCAATGGTTTTCAATCCTATAGGATTCAATTGACATATTAGTGGTGGATTTTATAATTGGAGTGCGAAATTTACTATAATCGATATCACCATCGTGAAATCGAAGAAGTCCGTCAGTGGTTTGTATTTCGAAGAATAGGTTTAAAACATACTAACGTTGTCGGGTGAACGGTGGCGGTGACTCCACAAGCTCAATCCCAATCTCACAGTGGCTAGTTCTTTTACTCTCACACTCCGACCAGTGCTACCAGTATGTATATTGTATTAGATATTAGTTCACTCTCTCATCAACATACGCACAGAATTTCATCACCATACTCGAGCGAGCAGAAACTCCTCGGAGTTTGCATATAGCAAGGTCTTTAAGATCGTATCCACCATGGGGTTATTTGTACGATATTTAACAGTTTACGAGGGTATCGGGTTCACAAAAATCAAAACAAACGAACAACTGTTTCAAGGAAATGCCATGACAAAGATAGTTTCCATCAATAGTAAACATTTTTATGCATATCACACATTTCTTGAAACAATGTATTTCAACAAGTAAATAATTTACAGAAACGTTAAGGTTAGTTCACTCGCCTTATTCCAGTGGTACTTGATAGAGTCCCGTTCTGGGGTCCAGTGCACGCATTTCAACATCTATACAAATTATATTCAATAATTTCATTTCATTCTTTAATTTCTAAGATAATAAATCAAAAATGGAAATCACATGACTCTTTTCTTAGTCCTACGGACCTTGGTCTACCTGTACGAACCTTTCTGAGATTTTTCCCAATATTTCATAAATTTGTATAACTTTCCCTAATTTTTATACCCCCCAAATCAAGCCTAGATTAATCAAAGTATACATCATTGGATTTCTCATATTTTCTTGACACATTTCCTACGTCGTTTAAAGAAAACGATAGGGCATGCATCGTTGACCAAGGTCAAAACGATACACCAGCCCGTTGTTTTGATTCAAATAAATATAACATTAATTTATTTAAATATTAATATAATAATAAAATAAAATAAAATATAATTTATTTAAAATTTCTAATAAATTTTTAAAAATCATCAAAAATAGCATAAAAATCAGAAACAAATCCAAAAAATTTCTCCATAAATATAATTTAATATAATTTTTATAAAATTTTAAAAAATAAAAAAATAGGATATTAAATTTCCTAGAAATTTTTGAAAAATTTTCTAACTCAAATTACCCAATCCAAGCACACCTAAGGTTTCAAATCATCTTATACAATCGAAAAGTCCTTAATTCTAATTAATAGTCTTCATATAAGCTATAAATTTTATCCTTTATTTCTTACATATACATATAAATTTATATATCTAACCTTATATGGCATTCCATCCTTTACCTAAATTATATTTTGTTCAAAAAAAATCTAAATCTTCACATTTCGTGTCATTTTTCTATTTTGGTCAGTTTTATCTAAGCTTTTTTATTTGTTTTGTGTGTTTAGGAGGTGCCACAATGAGAGATAAGTGCAAATATGTTATTGTAGAAGAGTCCACATGACAGAAGGTGGGATCCTATGCCCTATTTATAGTTTACATAAATGTTTTGGTTTTTATTGATTTAAATATAATAAATATTTAGTTTTGAATATAGATAATTATTGGCATAAAATTGAATTTATCTTTATTCGTAAGCACACAACTGTCAACAAGTAATATAGTTCAAAAGAACGAGTATCGATCTTACAGGAAAAGCTGTTTAAAACCAATCAATTCACCTAATCCACTATTCTAGTTAAATGAATCGAATAAGGAGAGTTATAATTAAATTAAATCTAAAACCTAAGTTAACTAGTTAGATATTAGGTTTAGGGTTATTAGATAATTTGGAAACTAATTCAACTAATGTTCAATTCCAATGTTCTCTAATCCGTTCTTGATCTTTTTTTAATCCCTTAATATCTTCCCAGACTATTAAGAGCCAATCAAGATTCCTAACTAACTATATACCTACGTCAATCAAGTTTCTGAACTATTTTACCCAATCAATATGAACCCTAGGTTGGTAGATATATTCCTATTCTACCAAGTTTTTGTGATAGCCCTAGGACTTCTAATCTGTTGTCGAATTTTAACCATTCTCCTTAATAAGTTAAGACTCACCTATAAACAAACTGGCCAAGTTTGCTAATTAATCAAGATTTAGAACCAACTACTTATAAACCAAGATCTAAAAATCAAAAAAATTCTGAAATGAAATTTAAAAACAACCTACACACACCAAAAAAGTCTATTTGATATTTTAAAACTTCAAATATCAAGTTGGACTTATTAAAATAAAATAGATCTTGTAAAATAAAAATATATCAAAAAGGTAAACTAAGACCCAAAGGCCCTCGAACATTAAAATGGACTCAGTAACAACAAAGTTACTTTTGCTAGGTCATAAATAGATTTTTGCTAAATTTAATCCTTAACTACACGTAAATCAAGACATGACATATGTGTGCTAAAATCATAAAATGAGACATCACTCATCAATATTTGTGAGGTCTCAATTACAGAAATTAGATCTTCATTGTTGTACAGTCTCAATTAGCCCAACTTGTGAACCTAGTGAAACCAAAAATGCTTTTTTTTCAAAGATTCCCAAATCATTTTATAAAAATGCATAAAAATTGAATTTTTTTATTTAAATTGAGCACAATACAAATATGGTGTCAACTTGACCATACGCACATAAAGGAGTAAGAATTATGATTTTAAATCAACAATAAAAGTCTATTCTAAAGAAAACATATCATCAATAACATACAAAAAAAAAACAATTCTGAGAATCATAAGTCAACACACACTGATGTGTTGTCGAAACATTTAAAGATAGAGTCCTACTATGGTTATTATACTGTAGTATAGATAGCATGGTCAAATCCTTAGAAAATCAGGATCAAGTCACATATAAGGCACATGATGTTATACGGAGCTGCCTATGAGCACACGATCGACAGACGTGGGCACGGTGGTATGCATGTTGGTTGGAAGTTAGTTTGCAAGTTATGAATAACAAAAAATAAGAGTATGTAAGGTCATAAAAGATATGAGGATAGTGTGTAGTCCCGACTTACACTCAGTTATTGTCTTCCTTTGTTCCTAGATTCGATCATGAGATGGTATTGAGTTCTTTACTTAGAGAACTTGATTGATAGGAAACCAAGCACGACCGTGGCATTTGGGAGGTTTAGTATGATTGAAAGCTCCTTCTCTTCTCCTATCAATGATCCTCTTATGTTCTTGATCACATATATAGATACTCAAATCAATATCTCTCCCTTCTTGGTTTGCCACTCAATTCCAGAGGGTTGTACAACATTCCTCCTTCTGTCAATATGAATTCTGTGAGGTTTTGTGTCTTAAAGTGTAACGACCCCAATTCCTAACTATTCTTAATTGCTCCGATTAAGGTCATTACCGCCGTGAAACCCAAATAAGCCTCAACGACACCTAAGACCTATTAGAATTCCACAAGGCTACTCATAAGATACCGATTTTAAACTTGTTTATTTTGTTTCTTATCAATCAATTGGAGCATGATATTGGACACATATTCTGGTAACATACGGAGTAAATAAAAACATTAGCGGAAGTCTTAAATTAATCCTTTGGGTTCATAACACACAAGTCCCATGGGGATCCAAATAACCAGCAAGAAATACTTCACAAGTTTCGGAAATAGCAAGCAAAGAAGAGTGCTTAAAATAAACCAGAAAGCTGTCCAATCATTCATGTTATATGCGCAAGTAACAAGTATGCAAAAGTGATGCGATATCGTCCCGCCGTGCAGCCTTGATCTCACACACAGGTACCACGATCAGAGGATGTACCTAAGCCTGAAAAATGGTAAAAACAACGGTTTGAGATTACAAGAATCTCAGTAGGGTCGCAGCATCATAAGATCTACAGAATCCCTAAACACAAATCTCCCAATTCACATAAGATCATTCCCTAAACAACTAAAGGGATCACGCAATTCAACAATAAACCAAAAGAGGTTAAGGCCGAGATTATGGCTAAGGGAGGACCACACTTCTGAAAGTTCAGAAGTACACAGGCAGGTGAAATACAACAAAATCGCTCTCAATGTAGAAGAAAGGTCATCCCCTTGCACCTGTGTTGTCCAAGACTTACTGCACAAATGGGAGATGGTTAACACACAAGCTAATCAGTAAGCCTTTCACCTTATCCTCGCAAGGATAAATCGACTAGCCCCACATGGATAAGTCTTCCCTAGTCGCAACTAGGGCATCCCAAATCTCGCAAGATGAGGGCTTCCTGTCTCGCAAGACAGGGATCCGGCCTCGCAAGGACAGATATCCAGCGCTAGCTTGCTGGTTCAACACCCATACACCTCCCATAAATCGGTAAGTACCTCTCCTCTCACTAGGAGCATCAGTGCTTACCTTGCCTGGCCAGCGGAACAGGATCCTGACAAACAAACACGTACAAGCACACACAGGCAAGTACAAAGCATAATACCACAACAGGGTATCCTCAATCATGTCAGGAAAACAATCAACACATCCAAATCATATAACAATAGCATCCCAGGCACTCAATTCATAACTCAGGGGTTCGATATAGCCTAGGAGTTTCATATCTCATTCCAGATTTCTTATTCACACCATAGAATCCAATCACGAACAAATACAACAAGGGCAGGTAACAAAATAACATCAGAAAAGAGCAGGGGTTTCTGGAGAAACCAATGAGGCGTAGATCCTACCTCTCTTGTCTCTGAACAATAAGCTAATCCTTTGCCTTTATTAAGTAAATCCGAACCACCTATAATATCACCAGGCAAAGACAAGAACAAACTAAGCATGCATATTCAATAATCAATTGAATACCTTATTTCCTTACCAATACCACTCACCAAACCTATCAGAAAACCAGTGATCAGAAATCGCAGGTGTCTCCCTCTTGGATGTGTGATGTGATAGCCAGGAAGTTATCAAGATTCAACCTGAATTTACCATTCCAATTAACTATACAAAACCTATTGCTAAAAGTAGGGCATAAGACGATTTCGTCTCGACTTACAACGAAATATTTACATTAAAGCTGCGATTTATATATTATTGGAAAGAGAATGAAAATAGCTTTCCAACGACATATTATTTGCAAGAGTCCAACAAACGAGTAGAAAGTTATGCTATTTTTAAGTTCAAGAAGATTTGGCGGAAACCTAATTCCGCCGTCGATTTTCAAAGTGACTTTAGACAAAGAAATACTAATCTCCTGACGAAAACCAACTGATGGTTGGAAAGAAGATGAAGAGAGATTTCCAACAAGCTATTACACGCAGAGATCCAATGAACGATGAGTGAGTTGTGCTGGTTTGAAGTTTCTGCAAATTATGGTGGCTATAGGGAGGTATAGGGTTTTAAGCCTATACAAAATTTGTAGGTTTTCTATGAATAATTCTTTGTGAGGTTGGCTTCCTATTTATAATGAATGGGTATAGAATTATAATTACTACTTTAATCACTTTATCTAAATAGGATAATTTACTAGATAACTAAACTCCAAACTCTTTAATTATCTTCCCCTATTTTTAGGGACTTTAATCTATAAAGCAACTATCTAGCCTTAAGGATGATTCCTAAGGCAATTACTCATCTACAAGAACCTAGATCTAAAGGAATTAGAAACAAAATAATTTACTAAACAATCTTACCAATTTCGGCCATCACACATCCTTTCCTTCAGGGACAAAATCGTCTTTTCACCTGCATTGGCTTATGGACTTCTAGGACTCAAAATTCGGGGTCTTACATCCTCCCCTCCTTATAAGAATTTTGTCCTCGAAATTTTCAGCATAAGTACCTAATCAAACAAGTAAGGAAATTTTGCATGCATAAACTCCTCAGTCTCCAATTATGATTAATTATGATAATTAATGGGTATAGAATTATGATTACTACTTTAATAATTCTATGAATAATTCTTTGTGAGGTTGGCTTCCTATTTGTAATGAATGGGTATAGAATTATAATTACTACTTTAATCACTTTATCTAAATAGGATAATTTACTAGATAACTAAACTCCAAACTCTTTAATTATCTTCCCCTATTTTTAGGGACTTTAATCTATAAAGCAACTATCTAGCCTTAAGGATGATTCCTAAGGCAATTACTCATCTACAAGAACCTAGATCTAAAGGAATTAGAAACAAAATAATTTACTAAACAATCTTACCAATTTCGGCCATCACACATCCTTTCCTTCAGGGACAAAATCGTCTTTTCACCTGCATTGGCTTATGGACTTCTAGGACTCAAAATTCGGGGTCTTACATCCTCCCCTCCTTATAAGAATTTTGTCCTCGAAATTTTCAGCATAAGTACCTAATCAAACAAGTAAGGAAATTTTGCATGCATAAACTCCTCAGTCTCCCAATTATGATTAATTATGATAATTAATGGGTATAGAATTATGATTACTACTTTAATAATTCTATGAATAATTCTTTGTGAGGTTGGCTTCCTATTTGTAATGAATGGGTATAGAATTATGATTACTACTTTAATCACTTTATCTAAATAGGATAATTTACTAGATAACTAAACTTCAAACTCTTTAATTATCTTCCCCTATTTTTAGGGACTTTAATCTATAAAGCAACTATCTAGCCTTAAGGATGATTCCTAAGGCAATTACTCATCTACAAGAACCTAGATCTAAAGGAATTAGAAACAAAATAATTTACTAAACAATCTTACCAATTTCGGCCATCACACATCCTTTCCTTCAGGGACAAAATCGTCTTTTCACCTGCATTGGCTTATGGACTTCTAGGACTCAAAATTCGGGGTCTTACATCCTCCCCTCCTTATAAGAATTTTGTCCTCGAAATTTTCAGCATAAGTACCTAATCAAACAAGTAAGGAAATTTTGCATGCATAAACTCCTCAGTCTCCCAATTATGATTAATTATGATAATTAATGGGTATAGAATTATGATTACTACTTTAATAATTCTATGAATAATTCTTTGTGAGGTTGGCTTCCTATTTGTAATGAATGGGTATAGAATTATGATTACTACTTTAATCACTTTATCTAAATAGGATAATTTACTAGATAACTAAACTTCAAACTCTTTAATTATCTTCCCCTATTTTTAGGGACTTTAATCTATAAAGCAACTATCTAGCCTTAAGGATGATTCCTAAGGCAATTACTCATCTACAAGAACCTAGATCTAAAGGAATTAGAAACAAAATAATTTACTAAACAATCTTACCAATTTCGGCCATCACACATCCTTTCCTTCAGGGACAAAATCGTCTTTTCACCTGCATTGGCTTATGGACTTCTAGGACTCAAAATTCGGGGTCTTACATCCTCCCCTCCTTATAAGAATTTTGTCCTCGAAATTTTCAGCATAAGTACCTAATCAAACAAGTAAGGAAATTTTGCATGCATAAACTCCTCAGTCTCCCAAGACTTCTCCTCAATTTGGCCATTACGCCAAACAACTCGTACCATAGGCACGTTTCGACTGCGAAGCTGTCGAACTGACCGATGTAGTATGGAAACTGGCTGTAAGGGATAGGATAGGTCTTCAGCAACTTCAACTAACGATTCTTTAAACACATGAGCAGGATCTCGCATATACTTTCTTAGCATTGTAATGCGAAATACATTGTTTTCATTTGCTTAATTAATATCAGGTAGTTCTCCATCTTTTGATTCAACAAAAGTCTCAATCTGGTCATTGCCCAACACGTATCCATCTTTACAACTTAAGCCTTTCTCTGAAAAATCTGCTCTTAACACAGTTGAGAATGGTTCAGCTTCCACATCAGAAAGTATCCCTCTTTCAGAATATGCTTTGGTAAAATTCTCTCTTTAGTTGTTCTCCGAACAACCGTTTGCCCTGCTCCCAACAACAGAGCTTTCCCAATGGCAGATCTCTGCTCCCATCTGTCAGCCGCAAATTTATTGACAGAAGTGGCATGTTGCTCATAGGTTAGTGGCGACACCCAATAAGCCCAACTCCACCAAATTTTTGCCTTTCCGGAATAATAAATCCACCTAATAAGAATATAATCAACAGTGCTGCTGATCCATATACACTCGCTCGTTCTAGACCGGCATGCAGCTGATTATGTACTTTCTTATTTTCCTGTTTCATGTTCAGCATCTCTCCTTGGAATTTAGCAGCCTGGTATACAGATAGCTCTGGCTCGTCGCCTTTGTATCTTGCATTGGAGATTTTCGATATCTCCTCCTGAATGTTGCATATACACTCAAATCTTCCCTGTATTTCATCTTTCATCACTAAGTTGTTCTCCAACCACAAAGTTAAATCAGTCTGAATCTCCCTCAGGTGTCTGTAAATCGGTAGTGCTTCTGAGATTTGAGGTGGGGCTATGGCACCCCTAGTTCCATCAGTATTCTTATCCTTGAGTTTTGATAGCTTCATCTTCAAGTCATGTGCTAAATTCTGAAACTTTGTTAGCAAACGTTGCTTGCTGGATGGCCGGGTTTCCTGAGTTCACTACAGAAAGCAAAATATGTATAGGTATCCCTTCCCAAAGGACTACCCTGGTACAGGCCTTGAACTATGCCCATGCAGTTCATAGTTTCCTAAAACCGAGAAAAATGCCGTAAGTAGGGACCCTAGACCACGTGGATTGGTAAAGGATGGATTTCTCTTTTCCTCTCCATGAGAATGATTCTCCTCAATGCATGGCCAGCCCCGATTCTCCTGTCGTTGAACAAAAGGAGGAAAAAGTCATCTCCTCTACTGATCGAACCCTCAGTTCGGAGGTCTTCATCAACATGTTACGAGGCTCTAGTCTTCGGTGGGTCACCTTGACTTATAAAGGCGAACATCTGGGCAAGGGAAAACGCAGTGCGCCTGGTGCAAATGGGAGGTCAACCCCGAGTGCAACCTCCAGAGACGCTGTTCTGCGAGTTCCTATTCTATTCTGGCTATATATCTGGTCTAGCTTGATTTCCTTCGCTTACCATACAAAGCAAGCATCCAGTCTATACGCGCATGGACGAAAGCACCTTCTTTTGAATTGAATCTTCTGAGGCCTCTATACGTAACTATCTCTTTACCCTTTTTTTTTTTTTTCCTTTAGACACTTCGAGATTTTCACTTGGCGAGTTAAAAGCTGGTTCCTGTGGCGAACGTAGGGATGAAAGATTGTAGTCTGGTACGCTAGTTGACTGAGCCATGCTTTCAGGAGGCCCTTTCGGATGAAAGAATTTGAAGTGTTGTGGAAGATCGCCATGAGTTTCCAACTGGTTCTGATCTGAAGACTCCATTTTACGTAAAAACTTACTTTCCTCGTAACGAAAAAGGGTTACTTCGCATACAGACCTCTGCCCATCTTCTCTACAAGTTTCCACAGCTCGGATAACCCAACTTGAGAAATAAAGCTCCACGCGTCTTGGTTTATCACGCTTATGCAGAGTCGGATACTGCACCCCCTTGGTCACACAATATACGTCTTCCCATATTCTTCGGCCAATGATGTACTTCTCGATCATAATCCTGGCGTTGCATCATCAAATATAGTTCTCCTGCGGTATACTGTTGGACCTTCCTGAGGCTCGTTGCGCCAAGCTTAGTAAAATCTCTCTTTTCACTTCAGAAGATCTTTGAGCTGGCTTTCCTAAAGAACTGGGAACCGAAGCATAGAAAGGATCAAACGTTCTTGATATTTCCTATCTAGACTTTTCAGTGCTTTATGTGAATAACAAAGAGTTGTTAAACTCTTGTGGAGGATCCCGATTTGATGCATTGGACTCAGCAGTAAAGTTTATCTCGCAGTTAGGAGAATATTCATCTGCAATAGTTTGAAACTTAGTTGAGCATGGGTATGAATACAGATCATCATCATCCCTTCATAATCATTATCAAGTAAGCGCCATCGATCTCCAATTTTGGTATCAACATCATCGATTTCTTTTTGAAGCTTTTGGAGCATAGCATCTACTCTGTCTATCAATGCTGGAGAAGCCTTGTCGGCAATAGCAGTGTCAGTAGCATGATTGCTCTCCTCTCTGGCAGTTTTGTATGCTTTCTTGGCTGCTTCTACATCTTCCGTGCCTTCTTTTTCCACCTTGCAAATTTATCTCTTTGTTCACGAGTCTCAGAAACTCTTCCCGCTCCATGCTAACTGAAGAAGCAGAATCTAAAACAGCCAATGCACGACTTGGTCCACAGAGCTGTTCATGCTTCTTCAACGTTTCACTTGTTCCTGTGCTCCTCTAGCTGTTGGAATACTCATCTCTTCTAAAGCCACGTCCTTTTGGTTGTCAACAGATTCCCTCATCTTTGCCTGCTACTCTTCCTCTTCTTCCTCCTTGATCAACTCTTCTTGCATCTCTAGGAACTCCAACTTTCTTCTTCTCTCTGAAACAGAATCTTCAGATGGCATGGAAGTCACCTGAACAGTATCAACGACCTCATCTGGAAGAGAAGAAAGTGTAGCCTGCACAGCTTCCTCTGGTCTAACTTTTCCAGAGACGGAGAAGACTCTGGATAGAATCAACAGAGAAGATGGGACTGAGTGATTGAGAAACAAAGCTAGCCAATCACACAACTGCTGGCGCATTTCCTCCACTGAAAGCAATCCATGCAATCCACGATCTCTACAAGTCTGACGAAGCTCGGCTTCTGAAAGGGATTCTATACCCTCTGCTAGAATCATCTTATCATCTTTCTTGATCTCTTGTAGCCTTTTCTGGAGCATGAAACGTAGATATGCATCAGTTCCAAAAAGGGCTGATGCCCATATATTTGCACATGTTTACTAGCCAAGCTCGGCGTTATTAGATGTTTAGCACTTGAGAAGGTGGCCGAGCCGCTTAAATTGTCATGCAAATATTTCAACCTGGGATGTCCAGAGATATTCCCATATTCTAGCAAATTGAAGCATGAAGCTGGTTTCAATTTCAGACCATATAATTGTCCATATGCGGGCTCAGAATGCTTTGTCGTTGGAGATATTGCCTTTCTGGTTTCGCATCTTCCCGCCAGGGGTTCATCTTGATCATTGGGTTGAGCAGCACCTCTTGTAGCCATCTCGGCAGCACCTTCTGTAGCTGTATGATCGTACTGGCTCCAACCATCATTCACGTTTGTAGTAACATCGGTCCCTACTGTCGCAAACTGTCGAGCTTGATCGCCCCTTGAAGCATCTGCGTAAGACCAGGAATCTGAACAAATCGTATCGGTTCCCAACCTCCGCCTGTAGCTGAGTCGGCGCTTTCTCATGTCTCCAAGGCACTCTTTACACTAGTTCTAATTGCTGTTTCAGTTCACTTCCTCATTTAAGGAGTAGTAGTCAAAGTGGCAGGAGCAGTAGCATTTTTGACTCGTTTAAGGGATTGTATACTGTTACTCTTTTGTTTCCCTTCACCCGAGAGCTCTTCCTGTTGAGCTTGAGCTGCGACTTCACCGGATGGTACTTCTTCTTCATCCTTATGACAATGTCAAGAACAACTTTTATCTCCTTTGGCTCGGACTTTTTCTTTGAACAGCGCACATGTGAGATTCATCGACAATCAGAGGAGACCATTCTAGTTCAAGCACGCGTGTCCTCAAATGCTTCATCTATGATACAGCCAGCAATAGCAATTGCCAGTGTTTTCGGAAGCATGCAAATCAGCTCTTCGACCTTCTCTTCAGTCAAATGCTCTAGTCTCAAACTCTCCCATCGACCAACGCTTGAAAGTTTTTTTTTTTGGATACCATTAAGTTATAACGTTGCTGTTCGGTCTGAATCTCAGACCTACCCCGTTGGTCCCTTTGTTGCCTCGAGCGTGCCATACTACTCGATTACACCTTTATTACTCAATATATACTAAATACAATACTAGTAAAAGAGTGGTACCTGGTAAAGAGGCATGCACCGGACGATATGCATATGCTGGAAAACAATATACAAATTTTCAGAAATCACATGCACACAGGCTATGCACACTTAGCAATGACATTAACACTCATAGAAATCATTAACAAACATCAAGCAAGCATAGACTCACACATCATCAATCATATGCATATACATTCGGTAATGACAAGAAAGACATATGAAGGCATAAGAACAATCAGCATATTAGTTTATGATTCCTATCATTTAACCTTACAACTTAATCCCGTTTTAGCCTTAGTTCCCTTTCAGTATTAGCCCCTAGGGGAGTGAGTTCTTACCTGAAATCACCACCTGAAATCACCAAAATCAACAAATAAGTGAGCATATAACAAATTATATTCCCTAAACCATGCTTCGCTACCAAACTTGTAACGACCCCAATTCCTAACTATTCTTAATTGCTCCGATTAAGGTCATTACCGCCGTGAAACCCAAATAAGCCTCAACGACACCTAAGACCTATTAGAATTCCACAAGGCTACTCATAAGATACCGATTTTAAACTTGTCTATTTTGTTGCTTATCAATCAATTGGAGCATGATATTGGACACATATTCTGGTAACATACGGAGTAAATAAAAACATCAGCGGAAGTCTTAAATTAATCCTTTGGGTTCATAACACACAAGTCCCATAGGGATCCAAATAACCAGCAAGAAATTCTTCACAAGTTTCGGAAATAGCAAGCAAAGAAGAGTGCTTAAAATAAACCAGAAAGTTGCCCCATCATTCATGTTATATGCGCAAGTAACAAGTATGCAAATGTGATGCGATATCGTCCCGCCGTGCAGCCTTGATCTCACACAATGGTACCACGATCAGAGGATGTACCTAAGCCTGAAAAATGGTAAAAACAACGGTTTGAGATTACAAAAATCTCAGTAGGGTCGCAGCATCATAAGATCTACAGAATCCCTAAACACAAATCTCCCAATTCACATAAGATCATTCCCTAAACAACTAAAAGGATCACGAAATTCAACAATAAACCAAAAGAGGTTAAGGCTGAGATTATGGCTGAGGGAGGACCACACTTCCGAAAGTTCAGAAGTACACAGGCAGGTGAAATACAACAAAATCGCTCTCAATGTAGAAGAAAAGCCATCCCCTTGCACCTGTGTTGTCCAAGACTTACTGCATAAAGGGTAGATGGTTAACACACAAGCTAATCAGTAAGCCTTTCACCTTATCCTCGCAAGGATAAGTCGACTAGCCCCACATGGACAAGTCTTCCCTAGTCGCAACTAGGGCATCCCAAATCTCGCAAGATGAGGGCTTCCTGTCTCGCAAGACAGGGATCTGGCCTCGCAAGGACAGATATCCAGCGCTAGCTTGCTGGTTCAACACCCATACACCTCCCATAAATCGGTAAGTACCTCTCCTCTCACTAGGAGCATCAGTGCTTACCCTGCCTGGCCAGCGGAACAGGATCCTGATAAACAAACACGTACAAGCACACACAGGCAAGTACAAAGCATAATACCACAACAGGGTATCCTCAATCATGTCATGAAAACAATCAACAAATCCAAATCATATAACAATAGCATCCCAGGCACTCAATTCCTAACTCAGGGGTTCGATATAGCCTAGGAGGTTCATATCTCATTCCAGATTTCTTATTCACACCCTACAATCCAATCACGAACAAATACAACAAGGGCAGGTAACAAAATAACATCAGAAAAGAGCAGGGGTTTCTGGAGAAACCGATGAGGCGTAGATCCTACCTCTCTTGTCTCTGAACAATAAGCTAATCCTTTGCCTTTATTAAGTAAATCCGAACCACCTATAATATCACCAGGCAAAGACAAGAACAAACTAAGCATGCATATTCAATAATCAATTGAATACCTTATTTCCTTACCAATACCACTCACCAAACCTATCAGAAAACCAGTGATCAGAAATCGCAGGTGTCTCCCCCTTGGATGTGTGATGTGATAGCCAGGAACTTATCAAGATTCAACCTGAATTTACCATTCCAATTAACTATGCAAAACCTATTGCTAAAAGTAGGGCATAAGACGATTTCGTCTCGACTTACAACGAAATATTTACATAAAAGCTAAGATTTATATATTATTGGAAAGAGAATGAAATTTCTTTCCAACGACATATTATTTGCAAGATTCCAACAAACGAGTAGAAAGTTATGCTATTTTTAAGTTCAAGAAGATTTGGCGGAAACCTAATTCCGCCGTCGATTTTCAAAGTGACTTTAGACAAAGAAATACTAATCTCCTGACGAAAACCAACTGATGGTTGGAAAGAAGATGAAGAGAGCTTTCCAACGAACGATGAGTGAGTTGTGCTGGTTTGAAGTTTCTGCAAATTATGGTGGCTATAGGGAGGTATAGGGTTTTAAGCCTATACAAAATTTGTAGGTTTTCTATGAATAATTCTTTGTGAGGTTGGCTTCCTATTTATAATGAATGGGTATAGAATTATGATTACTACTTTAATCACTTTATCTAAATAGGATAATTTACTAGATAACTAAACTCCAAACTCTTTAATTATCTTCCCCTATTTTTAGGGACTTTAATCTAGAAGGCAACTATCTAGCCTTAAGGATGATTCCTAAGGCAATTACTCATCTACAAGAACCTAGATCTAAAGGAATTAGAAACAAAATAATTTACTAAACAATCTTACCAATTTCGGCCATCACACATCCTTTCCTTCAGGGGCAAAATCGTCTTTTCACCTGCACTGGCTTCTGGACTTCTAGAACTCAAAATTCGGGGTCTTACATAAAAGGTTGGGCCTTAAGTCCAATAACCCGATAAATCGTAAATTGGTGAGCTAATAACCAATGGGCTAGGGATATAAGAAGATAGAGACCCATGTTTCACTGTGAGTTCACTGTTTCGATGTTAAGGAAATATGTCCGAGACCCACCCTCTCTATGTTCTTGAAGATCCACCAGTTGAAGTTTTTGAAGACCTATCCTATCCCGAATAGCCAGTTTCCTTACTAGATTGGTCTATTCGTCAGCTCCGCAGTCAAAATATTCCTATGCTCCGAGTTGTTTGGCGTAATGGCCAAGTTAAGGAGCAGTATTGAGAGATTGAGGAATCAATGCGAGCAAGATAATCTCACCTATTTCCTTAGGTAACTATGTTAAAATTTCAAGGACGAAATTTATATAAGGAGGGGAGGATGTGAGACCTTGATCCTCAGTGGGTTAGATGTCCTAGAAATTCCTGGGTCGGAAATGACACCTAGGTATCGATGCAGCTGAAATGACCATTTTTCTCTTAAATAGCATGGCTGGCTACCCCTTTTATTCCATAAAAACACAAGTTCTTCTCTCCTTTTCTTACCCCCTTGTGACCAAAACCTACCTTATTTTCCATAGTGCCGAAATTTTCCATCCTTCATCAGATTTATACGTGTGATAACTTGTTGGAATCCTCTCTTCATTCCGTTTTTTATCATTTTGAATTCATCATCAAAAGGTGAGTGTTTGTCTTATTAAATTACTGCAAAAATTTGTCCCTTTTTATGTGTGCCGAAATTCCTTCTTCTCTTTCTGTTGTTTTTGAATCTTGTTCCTCTTACTTGTATGAGTGTTTGGCATCTATTCCTCTTTTATTTTTGTGTAATCGCAACCTTTCCTTTTGTATATGATGAAATCGGAATTAATGCCCTAAGAATCCTAAATGTGTCAAAATTTGTACCTTGCTTAGGGGTGAATAACCAAGTTGATTCTTGCTGCATCTGGATTGATGGTCATTGGTAGCCTATTGGTAAAAATCATAGGATGCCTTTGGTTTCTGATTTTGTATCCTATTGCTTAGTATTTTATTGTCTTTGCCTTATAGATGTTTAGGAGTTTTTGATCCTATTGATAAAGGAAAAGAGCTAGCATATTGTTCAAACAAGTGAGAGGTAGGATCTATACCTTATCAGTTTCTCCAAAGATTCTTTTGCTTGTTTATTTGTTTTCGGTTTGTGTAATAGCCTATGAATGCTTGCAGATTAGTTGTACATGCTTGAGAATGGATTTCTGGTTCCTTAGGTAATTCCGGAACCTATGAATAGGGATAGATTTCCCATATTTGGTTTAATCATATGATATTAGTTTGTGTTGTCTTATGACTTGTTTGAGGATACCTTGTTGTGTTGTTATGCCATGTACTTGCTTGTGTTTGCTTGCATTTGTGTGTGTGTCAGAATCCTCATTTCGGTGGCCATTCTGGGTAAGTGATTGATGCTCCTAGTGAGAGGAGGGGTACTTACGGTATGGAGAGGCTTATGGGTGGAAATCTCTAGCAATAGCTCACTAAATGCCTAGTCCTTGTGTGGCTGGATGCCTTGTCCTTTGTGATTGCAAGATGCCTTGTTCTTTGTGATGGAAAGATGCCTTGTTCTTTGTGATGACAAGATACCCTGTCCTTTGTGATGGCAAGATGCACTTGTCCTTGTATAGCTCAGATGTCTTATCCTTCTATGGCAGGATGCCTTGTTCTTGTGTGGCAAGATAGAAAGACTTGCTATGAGTTTGTTTGCTAACTATTTTCCCACTTTTGCAGCATAGTCTTGGACAACAGAGGTTCATGTGGATGAGTTTTTTTTTTGGAAATCAGATAGTGAAATAGGCTGTCTATCTGCTTCCGAATCAATCTTGTGTTGGCTGCCTATGAAGTGTTTTGAGTCCATCCCTTATCCTTTTACTTTCAGCCCTACCTATGTCTATATGTTTGCTTGCTGATTGTTTAAGCCTATTATTAGCATAAGCAATCTATCTATGTTGTTTGGGAGATGTGTGATTGGGTTCCTGTAGATCTTATGATATTATGACTCTACTGAGATTATTGTAATCTCATCCCATTGTTTTCCCTCTTTTTAGGCTTAGGTACATTTTCTGCTGGTGATACTGAGGAATGAGATCAAGATTGCATGGTGGGACGATTTTGCATCACATTCGCATTGCACTTCCTTGCTGGTTTTTTATTGATTGCGCATATGCATACATGCTTGGAATTACTTTATGGCTTCCGACTTCTATTTTTTTCCTTCTTGTTTCCGAAAATAGCTATGAATAGATGTTAGGATTTGAGATTCCACCAAGACTTGTGTATTATGATTCTAGTGATTTTCTACATTTATGAAAGCCTTTCGCTGATATTTTTATTCACTTCGTATTATGCCAGAATATTGACTAATGAATTATATATTCTAACCTTTAAAAACATCTTAAATGATTAATAAAATTGATAACTGGGGAGATTTGAGCCTTGCGGGATTTGGATGAGTCCTTTGGAGGGCTTGTTTGGGTTTTGCGGCGGTAAGGGTCTTTGTAGGTTGATTTTGGATCCTTACATGGTCCAACTAAGTCCAATTGACTCGCTCTAACTGTAGAATCACACTGACTAGGAACTCGGAGGGATAAGGTCCCACACGGTCTATAACACATCCTCATACTCATTGAAAAACTAGTTTTAAAAATTTGGGCTGCCTCCTAATAACACCTTTGTTTAATGTTGTTGGCTCGACCTATCAAATTATTACGATCCTGGGGCATTGGTATTCTAGTTCGGATTAATGTCTGGCTGTGATGAAATTTTCCTATCAGTTCTAACCTATTCATGATCAATGCAATCTAACTCACTTGGTTTTCCAAGTTCTGAATACTTTTGTTGGTGTTTTGTTGGAACTGTTGTGTATATATAGCCAGAGATTTAACTATTCCTTCTACAGATGATCCTCCCCCATTAATTGATGGTTAAGGTTGATATCCATTTGGTCATGGTAGTGACTGTGCCTCGACCTGTTGTGGTTATGTACCTCTTGATTAAACAATGAAAAATTTGGATGCTTCTTCAAATTTTCATTATAACAAAACCTGTAATTATCATTCTTTCTTTGTAGATTATAACCATTGAAGGTATTCAGTTATTCTATATTGTAATCTTGAAGTGTTGGGAACGCATCCGTGGGATGATCAACTTGGGTACAGAATTGGCTTGGTTTCACTTGAATATTTCTCACTGTTAATTTTTGTATCATGGAGGACATATGTGTCATCTGTTCTTTCACTTCAGCCATAGTCTCAATTATGAGTTGGGATTGTTCATTCTCATCATCACTGAACTATTGGGTATCTATAGCTATTTCAGCAATGATTTCTTATGCTTCTCGATAACTAAGATTCATAATTGACCTTCCATAGGTAAAATTCAGCATGAGCTTTTCTGCCTTGGTTAATTCTTCACAGAAGCACTAGATAAGTTGCTTATTTAGGAATCCATGTGTAGGGCACACTGAAAACATATCTTTGTATCATTCCCAATACTCATGGAAAGATTCGTCTTTATGCTATCTTGCTGCTATTATATATTTACTTAGATCTAAGGCACGAAATGCTGGAAATTTTTTTTTTTCAAAAATGCTTCTAGAATCTCTAACCATATAGATATCAATCTGGGTGGTAAACTTCATAGCCATTGTTTAGCTCTATCTTTTAATGAGAATTGGAAAGGATGGAGTCTAACATCATCTTTCATCATACCCTATGGCTTGAAGCTCGAACATACTACTTCAAAATCTTGTATATGTATATTGAGATCTTCTTTAGGTTTTCCATGGAGGGTTAACAAAAGCTAGATAAAGGCCAGTGCTAATTCGAAGCTGGCATTGATATCCTTTTGATGAAGAACCAATGGATTGCTATTTATTCGTAGGGTTTGATCTTCGTTCATGAGTCTGAGAGCTTCATTGTCTTTATTATCCACTCTATCTTCAAGAAAATCTTCTTGTACCTTGTTTTGCTGATTGTTATGCTCATTATTTCTATTATGCTGCCTACCGTTCCCACGGTTATTTTTTCCATCCGACCATAGTTTATAACATTTTCTCTATCTGCCTAGTTATTACTAGGGATGACTATAACTGGTTGGACTCTGGCATCTAGAGCTTGGTCTTCAACATCTATGTCTTGATTGCTGACTACCGTGATGAAGAATATTAAGTTTGTACAAATAAGGTTTGTTACTAATGTAATGACCCCCATTCCTAACTATTAAAATTTGCTCCGATTAAGACCATTACCGCTGTCAAATCCAAACAAGCCCAAAAAACAACTAGAACCTATTTGAATCTCACCAGGCTTACCCATTAAATTTTTAATATCAAATGGAGCATGATATTGGACAATCATTCTGGTATTAGACGGAGTGAATAAAACATCAGGGGGGACTATAAATACTTCCGAAAACTCAGAAGTACACATATAAGTAGAACTCATCAGATTGCTCTCGACAATGAAGAAGAAAAGCCATCCTCTTCCATCTGTGTTGTCCAAGGCTTACTGCACAAAAGGTA
Organism: Passiflora organensis; assembly: GCA_019739055.1. NCBI lineage: Eukaryota > Viridiplantae > Streptophyta > Magnoliopsida > Malpighiales > Passifloraceae > Passiflora > Passiflora organensis. Next base: position 2,138,324 of record JAEPBF010000002.1, on the reverse strand, counting down.
AATGGTTAACACACAAGCTAATCAATAAGCCTATTCATTTTTCCATACAAGAACAAGTCATCCCAAGCCACACAAGGACAAGTCATCCTAAGCCACACAAGGACAAAGCTGCTGGCCACACAAGGACATGGCTTCTGGCCACACAAGGATCAGACATCTAGAGAGTTTATGCTGGGGATTACCACCCATACGAGTAAGAACCTCCCCTCTCACAAGGAGCATCAGCGCTTACCCCGAATGGCCACCAGAAAAGGATTTTGACACACAACACGTATAAGCACACACAAGCAAGTACAAAACATAATACCACAACAGGGTATCCTTAATGATGTCAAAACGCAATCAACATGTTCAATATACACCACACATGCAAACTAGGCACTCATATCCTATCTTAACGGAATTGGTATAGCCAAGAGGATCGCATCTTGGTCCGGAATTCAAGCATTCCTACTACAATATATGCGCATACAACATTACATGTAAAGGCACCAAAATTAGCATACAAACAACAAGGATCTCTGAAGAAACTGATGAGGCTTAGATCCTACCTCTCTTGTCTCTGAACTAGAAGTTATTCCCTTGTCTTTATTCAATAATTCTGCACTACCTATAGCATCACAAGGCAAAACCCAAACCAAACTAAGTATGCATATCCAATATCCAATTAAATACCCTATTTCCTTACTAATTTCACTCACCAAACCTATCAGAAATCAGTGATCAAATGCCTCAGGTACCTCCTCCTTGGATGTGTGATGTGATAGCCAAGAACTTAACAAGAAACAACCTGAATTACAATCCCTAATTATCATACAATTTTCGGCACTTAGAATAGGGAAATAGGGAAAGTTGCCATTTTATGTTAACAAGTTTTAGGAGTTGCAATCTAATATTAACAAGGAAGAATTAAGGGTTTATAACATGTATAATCAAAAGAAACAAGATAAGAATCCAATAGGTTAATCAATTGATCAAGATAGGCATTATAGGGAAGTAGGGAAAAGGTGGGGCATACTGATTTCATGTATAGAAAAGATTCAAAGGATGAACTCATGATTGTTCACTATGAATGGATATTAAACAATCATACGAATAAAGGTAACAACATTAGAGATCAATCAAAGGCAGAATTATAAAAATCTGAAAACCTAATTCTGTAGAATTTCGATTTAACTTTAGAGAAATAAATACTAAGCTTCAGACAAAAACCCAAATATTTTTGGAGAGAGGATGAAAAGAGCTTTCCAAAAAGCTATTATTTACACATATCCGACAAACGATGAGAGAATTATGCTTGTTTGAATTTCGAGAAGATTTTGGCAGTTCTGCCGAATTTCAATTTAACTTTAGAGAAAGAAATACTTAAATTCAGTAAAAAAAACCAGATATTTTTAGATATATACTGAAATGATCTTTCCAACAAGCTATTATTTTCAGGAATCCGACAAACGATGAGAGAGTTGTGCTTATTTGAAGTTTAAGAAGATTTTGGTAGAAATTGGGAGGTGTAGGGTTTTTAGGTCATACGAATTTTGTGTGTTTTCTGTTTAAGATTTTTGTGTGACTGACTTCCTATTTATATAAGATGGTTATGAGATTATAATTCCTATCTTCAAGGCTTAATTAAAGTAAGATAATTATCAAAATTAAATTCTGTAATCATCCCCCGTTAAACTTGGGTTTTTATTTCCTAAGTTAATTATCAACTAATAAAGAATCAATTTAAAGGGAATTAATACCATAAATAATTACTAGATATCCCTTACTAATTTCGGTCATAACACATCCTTTCCTTCAGGGGAAAATTGGTCTTTTTCACCTGCACTGGCTTCTGGACATTTAGGACTCAAAATTCAGGGTCTCACATCCTCCCCTCCCTATAAGAATTTTGTCCTTGAAATTTTTAGCATAAGTACCTAAGCAAACAGATAAGGAAATTTTGCAGACATAGATTCCTCAGTTTTCCAAGACTGTTCCTCAATTTGTCCATCACATCTAAACAATTTTGCACGTGAAGCTGTCGACTTGACCGATCTAGTATGACAACTGGCTATACAGGATAGAATAGGTCTTCAGCAATTACAACTAAGGTTCTTCGAGCATGTGAGGAGGGTCTTACACATACTTTCTCAACATAGATACGTGGAACACATTGTGAATTCTTTCCATATTTGGAGATAAGGCAAGTCGGTATGCAACAGGGCCGATCCTCTCAACAATGTCATACGGACCAATGTAACGAGGTGATAGCTTACCTCGCTGCTGAAAACGAAGGACTCCTTTCCATTGGGTGACCTTCAGAAACACTTTGTCACTACCGAAAATTCTAGCTTCCTCCGTCGATTATCTTCATAGTTTTTCTGTCGATTATGGGCTGTTTTTAGCCATTGTCGAATCAAGTTCAACTGTTCCGTTGCTTGATCAATCAATTCTGGATTGTCTAAGCGTCTTTCGCCTACTTCATTCCAGAAAATGGGATTCCTGCGATGTCTCCCATATAATGCTTCATAAGGTGCCATACCGATGCTTACATGAAAACTATTGTTGTTAGCAAATTCTGCCAACGGTAGGCATCGATCCCAACCGGTTTGCTGATCCAACACACTCGCTCGTAGCATGTCTTTGAGTGTTTGAATCATCCTTTCTGTTTGGCCATCGGTCTGGGGATGAAATGCCATACTGAAATTCAATATCAAACCCAGCGCATTCTGGAATTTCTCCCAAAATCGTTAGGTGAAACGAGAGTCACGATCTGAAACGATGGAAACTGGCACTCCATGCAATCGAACAATCTCATCCAAGTAAAGAACAACCAATTTCTAAGGTGTATCCGTGATACATATAAGGAGGAAGTGTGCAGATTTTGTCAATTGATCCACAGCCACCCAATTGGCATCGTATCCTTGCTGTGATATAGGCAAACCGGTCACAAAATCCATTGTGACATGCTCCCACTTCCATTCTTGAATCGGAAGTGACTGAAGTAGTCCAGTGGGTCGTTGATGTTCGATATTTACTTGTTGACATATGAGGCATCGGTTAACAAACTCAGCAATGTGGCATTTCATGTTTGGCCACCAATACTGCTTCTTTAAATCTCGATACATCTTAGTGCTTCCGGGATGGATAGCGAACTTTGAACTATGTGCCTCCGATAGAATAAAGTTACGAATATCAGTATCTTGTGGAACACATACCCGATTTCTAAAGACAAGCACTTCGTCATCTCGTATTCTGAAATCATGAACTATGGCATCAATACCATCAGAAAGTTGCTTCCAAATTTGAAATAGTTTCGGATCATCTAATTGCTGATTCCGGATTTCCTCAATCAAGGTAGGTATGACTTCGGTTTGTGCCAACAATGAACCAGAATAATCAGTGCCAGGAGGCACACGATTAGTCCTCAAATCCAGCAACATAGGCATGTAATGGGTGCGCATATAGGCCAAAACCGATGGGGAAGGAGGATGAAACTTTTGGCTTAAGGCATCAGCAACAACATTTTCCTTTCCAGGATGATATTCGATGATCAAATCATAGTCTTTGATCAGCTCTACCCATCTTCGTTGTCTCATTTTCATTTCTTTATGCGTGAGTAGATACTTCAAGCTTTTGTGATCAGTGAAGATTCAGCATGTCTCGCCGTATAAGTAATGTCGCCATATTTTCAACGCAAACACCACGGCTGCAAACTCCAATTCATGTGTAGGATAGTTATTTTCATGCGGTCGTAACTGTCGGGAAGCATATGCAACGACTTTCCCGTCTTACATCAATATGCATCCAAGTCCGGATTTATACGCATCGCTGTAAACCACATACTCCTTTCTGCAAATAGATAAAGTAAGGATAGGTGCGGAAACTAACCAATTTTTCAAAGCTTCGCTGGCATTTCTCGCTCCACACGAATGGCTCACCCTTGCGCGTTAGTTTTGTCAATGGTCCGGTAAGTGATGAAAAACTTTCCACAAAGCGACGGTAGTATCCTGCTAAGCTAAGGAAACTACGAACTTCAAACACAGTTTGCGGGGGTTCCCAGGCAATTAAGGCTTCAATTTTCTTTGGATCAACTAACACACCTTGGATGGAAACAACATGACCAAGGAAATTGACTTCACGTAACCAGAATTGGCATTTGGAGTACTTTGCGAACAACCGCCGATTCTTTTAAACATTCAGCATAATAAACAATTGCTTAGCATGCTCTTCCTCTGATTTTGAATAAATCAGACTGTCGTCAATCAATACTATCACAAATTTATCCAGAAATTCATGAAACACACGATTCATCAAGTCCATGAACACAGCTGGTGCATTGGTCAAACCGAACGGCATAACCAGAAATTCATAGTGGCCGTATCGCAATCTGAATGCGGTCTTCGGAATATTGGCATCACGAACTTGCAATAGAAGGAGTCAAGGGAGATAGAGGCCGATCCGTGCTAAGTGCTATCTTTGGACTTACAAATAATCTATTTGCTCCGAGATCTAATAATACTTTAGCATTTTGAGAAAAGACTGAAATAGTACCTGTCACCACATTAGGACTAGCCTCGGCATCAGTTAGGGTGAATAGCCTTGTTGGTCTTGGTTGTGCCTCACATGTGGATCCGTTGGGTGGTCCTCCTAGTACGTGTGTTGGCGGTTTGGTAGGGTTAGCATACCCACCTCAGCTCGCACTAGGTACGCTAGTGATACGTCTCGGCTTCTGGCATTCCTGCTGAATGTGTCCCATTTCGCCACAATTGTAACATCGATGTTGCTGAGAATTCCACGTAGATCCATTGGGATTTGAACCAGAAAAGTTCTTTTTGTTGTTACTTCCATTGCCGTTAATTTTTGGAGGATAGGACCTGAAAGGATAGGGCCTCGTATGCCAATTAAATTTCGAATCTCGCCAGAAGGATCCACCCATACGACTCCCATACCAATAAGAACCTCCCCTCTCACAAGGAGCAACAGCGCTTACCCCGAATGGCTACCGGAAAAGGATCCTGACACACAACACGTACCAGGACACACAAGCAAGTATAAAACACAATACCACAACAGAGTATCCTTAATCATGTCAAAACGCAATCAACATGTTCAATACACACCACACATGCAAGCTAGGCACTCATATCCTATCTTAAGGGATTTGGTATAGCCTAGAGGATCACATCTTGGTTTGCAATTCAAGCATTCCTACTACAACATATGCTTATACAACATTACATGTAAAAGCACCGAAATTAGCAAGCAAACAACAAGGATCTTTGGAGAAACTGATGAGGCTTAGATCCTACCTCTCTTGTCTTTGAATAAAAAGTTAATCCCTTGTCTTTATTCAACAATTATACACTACCTATAGTATCACAAGGCAAAGCCAAAACCAAAGTAAGTATGCATATCCAATATCCAATTAAATACCCTATTTTCTTACCAATTTCACTCACCAAACCTATCAAAAACCAGTGATCAAATGCCGCAGGTACCTCCCCTTAGATGTGTGATATGATAGCCAAGAACTTAACAAGAAACAACCTGAATTAACATCCTTAATTATCATAAAATTTTTGGCACTAAGAATAAGGCAATAGGGAAAGTTGCGATTTCATGTTAACAAGTTGTAGGAGTTGCAATCTCATGTTAATAAGGAAGAATTAAGGGTTTATAACATGTATAATCAAAAGAAACAAGATCAGAATCTAGTAGGTTAATCAATTGATCAAGATAGGCATAATAAGGCAGTAGGGCAAAGGTAGGGCATACTGATTTCATGTATATAAAAGATTCAAAGGATAAACTCATGATTGTTCACTATGAATGGATATTAAACAATCATACGAATAAAGGTAACAACATCAGAGATCAATCAAAGGCAGAATTATAAAAATCCAAAAACCTAATTCTGTAGAATTTTGATTTAACTTTAGAGAAAGAAATACTAACCTTCAGACAAAAAAAAAAAAAATTTTGAAAGCTGATGAAATGAGATTTCCAACAAGCTATTATTTTCAGGAATCTGACAAACGATGAGAGAATTATGCTTGTTTGAAGTTCAAGAAGATTTTGGTAGAAATTAAGAGGTTTAGGGTTTTTAGGTCGTACGAATTTTGTGTGTTTTTTGTATAAGATTTTTGTGTCGCTAACTTCCTATTTATATAACATGGTTATGAGATTATAATCCCTATCTTCAAGGCTTAATTAAAGTAAGATAATTATCAAAATTAAATTCTGTAATTATCCCCCTTTAAACTTAGAGTTTTTATTTCCTAAGATAATTATCAACCAATAAAGAATCAATTTGAAAGGAATTAATACCAGAAATAATTACTAGACATCCCTTACCAATTTCAGCAATCACACATCCTTTCCTTCAGGAGAAAAATGGTCTTTTTCACCTGCACTAGCTTCTGGACTTCTAGGACTCAAAATTCAGGGTCTCACAACTTATTAGGAAGAACTTGCGGCGGACTCTGTTTCTTCTGACTCAGGACTTGAATCCAAACAGACTAGACTAGGGAACTGAGCTATTATCCGATGACATATGGTATTGTTCCTCTAGTAAGTGGTCTCAATTTTTTGGATCAAAAGGGATTAGCGAACTAGTCCAAGATAATCTAGGCATACAAGTAACATAACTTGAGTGTAACTGTTGGCTGGCTGATTCCCCAGTAATGACACCAAAATTTTATGTTTTGTTGGAATACTCAAAGATATGTCATACTATGGTGGTTATACTATAGTATAGATAGCAGGGTCGAAGCTACAGAAAATCAGGATCAAGTCACAAAACAAATAAGGCATGGGATGTTATGCATAGTTACCAATGAGCCTGTGATCAAGTGACGTGTGCATGATGGCATGAATGTTGGTTGGAAATTGGTTTGCAAGCAATGAATAATAAAAAGCAAGAGCATATAAGGCCATAAACAACATGAGGATAGTATCTAGCCCCGACTTACACTTAGTTATTTTCTTCCTTTGTTCATAGATTCAATCGTGGGATGGTAGTGACTTCTTTACATAGAGAACCTAATTGGTAGGAAACCAAGCATGACCATGGAACTTGGGAGATTTAGTATGACTGAAAGTTCCTTTGCTTTTCCTATCAACAATCCTCCTATCTCCTTGAGCACATATATAGATACTCAAATTGATACCTCTTCCTTCTTGATTTGCCACTAAATTCCATAGCATTGTACAACAATCCTCCTTCTGACCATATGAATTCGCTCACAATGATTTGGGTCAAGGTCATGGTAGTAAAATCTACTTGACAGATTTTCTCACTATAAACTGACCATGATCACGGTAATAGAATCTACTTCATTGATTATTAGAGGAAACAATAAGTAAAAACTTTAATCTTTTATCATAGAACCTCTTGAAGGATTTAGACAATAACCTAATATAAAGTCGTCGCTAGAGTATATATTTCTAGCCGAACAAGCTTAAAAGAATTCTTTCTAAATTCTAATGATTGCTAAAAACTTGGATGCCCTAACAACATACGGTCTAGGACTTATATACTAGCTATTGGATAACTACCTTGCTTTTTCTTATTCGGAGTAGGTAAGGTCTCGATCTATCTTCTTTTGGAGTAAATAAGCTCTTGTGTCCTCGGTCTTTATCTTTTTATCTTCTTTCCCTTGTAGTTCGCATATTGTCTCGAGGAGCTGGTAATGTGAAGATAATACTCGATTTATCTCATGAAGTGTCACAAATCTATTCTTAATCGGGGATTAATATATTATGTAAAATATGTCATCACACACCAAATCAAGCATGTTATAAATTAAAAGTGTAAAACATGCTGAATTATGTCAAATGTCTAAAATATAAATGCAGTAGTCTAGCTCTTACAAAGGCTCAAAAAATAACTTGGGATCACGACACTCACAAGACAACACCTAAAAAAGTAAACAACAATGAGAGTATGATCAGAAGGACCTCAACGGGTAGAAACACCATCGATAGTCTGAGTGGGAAAAGAGGCAACACACAAAGCAGTTATAAATATTTAATTTCATAAAACACATTTATTACAAGCTCGTACTTACTATGATATAATCATCTCTAAATATGCATGATGAAACAATTAATGCATAAAAAACATTATAAAATATACAAATGTTCCAATAAGCTCTTAAATTTGAAACCTTGATGTACAAAACATGTCGAGAGCTTAAATCATGAGGGCAATAGTCTAGTTTATAAGAGACTTCAAACAATACCTCGAGGGATCACAACAACACCCTAAGCTAAGCTTGAAAAATAAATAACAGCAGGGATGAGATCAGGAGAACCTCTATAGAAATTGAAATGTCATATATAGTTAAGAAAGAAAGAAGACAGTCTGTAAAATATTAAAAAAAATATCTTTGTTGAAAAAAATACTTTAATATAACCCCTTAATTTTTTTATTGCAAAGCAACCTTAGTAAATAATAAATAGCAATAACTTCTCATGCATCACAACGCGTGAACGCACTTGTTGGGGTGGACCTAAAAGGTGTTAAGGAGAACTTTCTAGCATATAGAAGGTCCAAAGCCCACATGTCGGTTTTCATGCACATACTTTTGAAATATCATATAATATTCATAATAGTAATCTCCATCCATCAACATTTTCCAAATAAAGTGGAGGAAACCACATACAAATTTACATCATACTCAATTCCAAAATATATGTATACATTATATCGCATACTTACTTAGTGACTAGCCTTACTTGGGCACTCACTATCATGCCTTGGCCCAATGGGCCCAGATATGAGTGGAATCATAGGTACAACACTGAGTTGGGATTCTGTTCTCATGATACAAAAGATATCTTGATTCCATAAATTCCAAAAGCTCATACTTATAAGCCTAGGACCTCGTATTCTCATGTGAGGAGCCTAAACTGACCCGTCAGTATCTTTTCCTGAGGTACGAGCTCAAATCAAAGGCCCAAGTCAACACTTGGAAGAGGAAGTGAGATCCTCTTAATATAATCAAATGCATGAAAATGCAATCATCCTCTTACTATCAATCCATTCAAACGCATCCACATGAACAGTAATACACACAACTCTCAATCCTAACCAATCCACAGAAATATGATAACAAGCATTATAATGTACACATCTCTCTTACGATCAATCCACTCAAGCAAGCTCATATGCATGCTTGTACACCCCGCTCACTTTCCAACAAATCACTCACTTAAATCACACCAATCTTACATGAAGACAAAGAATCAACTTACACTTGGAAACCATACAAATCTCACTGAAGCATTAGAATTATCCTCATAAGTAGAAATTGAACCACAACACCAATCCAAGTCTCCCTAACCATAATTTTAACCAAGGATTCCAACTTACATTCTAAGGGAAAGAAAATCACATAACACTCTTAAGGGAAAACAAATGAAGGTTAAGTGTTTGGATAGGGTTTAGCAATAAATAGGATCACCATAGATATGTTTTCAAAAAAAAACACTTGGATCACACTTCTTGTAGGGCCGACTGATGAGAGGGTTTGGGCCCTACTGATTTTGGTACGAGACCGCTTGATTATGTAAATACGCAACCCAAACCAAAAGGATTTACAATGTTACTTAATCAATCGTGGATCCTACATGACCAATGGTTCATCACTCAACCATCTGACTAATGTAACAGAAAATGTCTAACCCATTGCGTACTTGTCACTGGGAAAACAAGAAAGATATTAATGCAAAATCTCCTCGACCGACTAAGCGCTAGCTGCCCAACCGATCACCACCTCATCTCTCTGGTTTCTGGCTTTCTATCGATGGATAATGGGCAGCTCATTAGATAATGGCCAAATTCATCGGTTATAGGTATCTTTTAAGAAGATTGTTTGTGCTACATGCCCGACTGATTGCCCCCTCTCACAAAATCAATTGTCCTCGTGAGCAACTAATTGCTTATACAAATTTCACAATACAGTCATGCCTCCTTGGCCTGACCGGTTAGAGACTTGTAACCAGGTTCTCCAACTCGCAAATCCTCATATTCCACACATTCAAACCCTAAAAACATTCAACAAATTCTCACAAAATCCCTCAAACACTTGCCTTATACTGAATCCGACTCAACTACATAGTTCTCCACTTAGTTTATAATCATACCATAAACATCAAGGTCCACAAGTCTCAAAGCCTCCCCATACACATTTATACACAATCCATGCATGCACAATAAATCAAAATACATAATTTTCAGAACAAAAAAATATCATTCATATTATATATTTTGCACATGCCATTTAGACATGGACACACCAATGCCTTATCTCACAATCAAATCGAAACAGATTTCTATACTTTAATTAATTAAAACAAATATTTCCTATCATAAGTATAAAGGATAGACTCTCACCTCATGAAGTGCAAAACACAAAACAACAACGATAAATCTAAGTCTTGGTTAGGCTATTTATACCTTGAGGCTTGATAAAACCGAAAATCTTAAAATAAATTTCAAAACGTCAAGCACACACCAAAAGGATTGAATCAACATTTCAGAAACTTTAATGTCAATTTTGGGTTTTTAAAATGTAAATGAGCTTATAAAATAAAGAAATTTTTTTTTTAAAAAAAGGGCCCAAAGGTCCTTAACCATTCAAAACAGGTTAGTAACACTCAAAACAGTTTTTAAGGTTACAAATGGCTTTCCAAAAGACTTAGATTATCCTCTGCACCTAAAATAAGACAATTTACTCATGTGTGCTAAAACTAAGAAACGACACGCCTCGTGATACTACTTACTTACAACCATTGACATGACTCTCTAGACACACAAGGCATAACTCCTAAGCTCTATGACGGAGTCTATGGCTCAAGGATAATACATCTGGCTGATGATCAACTCCAATCAACTCTAGTCAATCTGGTCAAACTGGTTGAACATGGTAGCTGACTAGGCTGAACTCACTAGTTGTGCGAGACTCTGGAAATTTTGAGCTGCTTGGGTCTAGAAGCCTATTATAGATCTGTTTAGGATTGGTGAGCTTTGATTCATAACCCAAGATCATTGTGGGTGTGGATAGCTGAGGTGATTTACTATAATAATTAAAATATTATACTTATTTATCTATATAATGTTGAAAACAATTATAAGATGAGTTTTATAAATTTTTTAAAATTTTAGGACCATAATTAGGTTCATTGGTGGTTTATAGAGACTAACAATTTTTCTATGAATTTTTTAGAAGTTATTTATAATTACCATAATTTTTCTTAGAATTATAATAAGATATTTTATTTTTAATAAATTATATATTTATGGAAAATATTTCTTTCAAATTTTGATAAAATTTAATATTTGTAAGAATTTTATAGAAATCTTTTAGAAATTTTTTGAAGAATATATAATTTATTAGGGTTGTTATTGATTTTAGTGATTAATAAATATAATATTTATTATTATATTATATTCAATCAAAACTATGATTGTATCGTTATTTGACTACGGTTGGTCAAATTCTTAGACAGTTTTGTCGTTTTGTCGAATCATTGTCTGTGTGCATTTCGCTTTGAAATGACGTTGTTTTGCCAAGTGGTAAAATGATGTCATATTGCACGTAGGCTCTCTACTCTTTTCAAGAATCTCCCACCACCGCATTTGACCCCTTTTTAACTATGCATGGGTCAAAGGCAAAGCATTCTTATCTGGTCAATTTTGAATTTGTTTTCCAAAATATTCCTTTGTGAACTCACAAACGCATTCTATTTGAAATTGTGAATTTTGATGCTTGAGGAGTGTATTTGTGAGAAACAAAGATTTTTTGGCACTTTAAGCCGGAAAGCCCAATCAAGGATCTTTACGGTCAGTAGGCCTTAGTTTATAGGTTGAGATTTGATTGTTGATTTAAAGAGTAAATTGAACAATTTTGATAAAAATAATTAATTTTTCAGAATTTATTTTAATTATCTATTTATGATTGGAAAATCATAATAGGGGTTGTATTATTAACTTTAGAGTTATAAGACCATAGATTGGTCTATCAGATATATTTAAGGCTATAAAAATTTTTCGAGAATTTTCAGAACTGTATTGAAAATTTTAATGAATTTTCGAAGGTATCTATTGGTATTTTATTTTTAATAAAATTTGTATTCAAGAGAAAGATATGATTATTAGTTTGATAGATAGTATTAATTACAAAATATTATAAAAATTTTTGGTATATTTTTCAAAGGATTATTCGATTTATTACAAATTTTGTATAAATTTAAGTATAAAAGAAAAAATTTAATATAATTATATTATATTATATTATATTATATATATTAAAAATAATAATAAAAATTAGAGGTTATTATGTCATTTTGATCGAGGCTAGTCAAAATGACGGCAACCTGTGTCATTCTAGCGAGGTAGGACAAATTGAAATGACGTCGTACCAAAGGATTATTAAATGACATTGTTTCAATGTGTGGACAGTTGCCGGTCAACCCCGCCACTTAAACGGAATTCCTATGAGTTAAAACAGAATTTTAAGGTTTTTGTTCTCCACTTTTCCCCAAGCCACAAAAATACTCACCCTCACAAACTCACCCACACCATTCTTCTACTAGATCTGAACGATTTAATGGCCGAAATCTGTTAAATTTTCCTCCTGGAATTTCGGGTGTTCTTCCCCTCGATTCTATCATTTTAGTTAGCTAAAATTAGGGAATTTGGTTGGGTTAAGGTCGGGATGGGATGATGTTGAGTCTATATAGGTTTTGCATGTTTTCAGTATGTATATATGCAAATTGGAGATTCAGTATAAGTTCCAGTTTACAGCTCCAGAATCCGGTGACTTGAGGAAGAAGATAACCTCGGACAACTAGGTTTGCTCAAGTGGTAGGTCGTTCAACCTTTGAAGTGAACGATGTATCGCCTGCATGTGTAGGTGATGTGTCGATCGATTGGGTGGACAAAATGCATTCGAATCTGAGGTTTAGATGCATCGTCGCAGCCGCAGGATAAGACACATGTAGGTTCAAATGAGGTTTGGGTGTAGATATGTCAACACCAGGGGCTGCCAAATGGCGAATTCTTATTGTTTGATAATTAATATCTTGGAAAATTAGAAAATGGCCAAAAAATGAATAAAATTTAAGAAAAATAGTAGAAAAATAAGAAAAATTCCAGAAATACTAAATTTAATTTGGACTCTAATGGTAAAAAATTTGCATGAATTATTTAGTAGGCCATTAAATCGATTAAGTTTCAAAAAATTTTGAAAAAATAGGAAAAAATCACTCAGTTGGGTCCCGGGTTGATTATCAAGTAGAAACGCGTCGATTTAACGAGTTAGATGTATTATTTTATGTGATATTTTGTAATCAAGTGTAATTTACTAAGAATGTGAGATCATTATGCGTAACTAGACTCCTACAATGGCAGGATCTTTAAGAATCAGTCCAGAGTGCCATCAACGACTATTTGCGCCTCAAAACCTGTGAGTGGATGGAGTTTTCTTTCTATTATATTAATTGCTGGCGTGAGAAGTAAAATAAGAATAATATGAAATGAATAAACTTGAATTGCGTGCATGTGTCAGTCAAATGCTATGTGAAGCATGAAAAACTTGTAAAGCATATATCGAGTAGCCTGATATGGTATGAATTGCATGAATGTGCTGTCTTGTTATGCTCGAATTATGTGAAATGCATTAAATGCATTTAAACATTCGGGAATCGACATCGGCATAAGGAATGCACCGAGTTTGTATAGGGTAACCTACACAATTCTTGAGAGCGCTCCGGGTCTGGTCGCATGGCATGAAGATGTCAATCACGAGGTAATAATGATGGAATGGTTTTTTATTTATTTTTCTATTAATTAAAATAATCAGGATCCTATAGTGTGCGGATCGATTAGGTAGAGCTATCATCACCTAACACCCCGGCATCGTCAGTGGATCAATCTAGGATTTAAATTGGACATGGATTTGTTTACAGCATGATGTGATAAGATAAAATAAATAAAAGTGGGATTAGAGTGCCACTAACGAACTCCAATCCTGTCCTTGGCCCGGATAGACTAGAAGATATTGCCAAGCCCAAATCATGGTGATATGCCTACTTTGATCAGTGTGTGTGTTGCATATGAATTGACTAAGATTTACATATATTATCACATGAGAATAACTATATACGTTAATGAACTAGTGTGTGCGAACACTTGAATAATTAAATACCAGGATGTCTATTTGATTAAGACAATTATTACATGTAAAATGCATTGTATATTTTTCTATTTGCTCACCTGGCAAGTTTCTACCAGAATAATGGCATGAAATGCAGAAAAGATAAATCGGAGTTCACTCCCAGGCATCTCAAGAAGGAAATAATAGATCGATTGGCTATTAGGCACATTCGAGGTAATTTTAAAAGATTTTATATTCATAGTAATAAATTTTTTAAGTCAAATTGTGTATAACTTTAAACCAAGTCCTAGGCTGTTTTATTAAGAACTTAATTATTTTACGATGCCACCTATACAGTGTCGTGTTTATAATTGAATTTCGCTGCATAGTCATTTGTTTACTTCTTATATCATTATCTCCACTTTTTTTTTATACAACTAGCCTTGTAGGTTTAGTATATGCATTGCTGGATGATCTAGCAGTGTATATAGTGGGCCTATGGTGACTTTCGCACAAATTTTTTAAATCCAGGCATTGACAGTTAACGTGGTAATAGAGCATTGTTTGATTGATAAACTTAGAACAATTGTGTGTCTCACTTCTTACTACTCTGCTACCACTCCATTATCTCCCATGTGGGTAACAACTCTTAGGACAACGGTGCATGTTTCCTTCTTTGGAAATAATTCTTGTTATCAAGCAATATTTTAAATAGAGTGCTTTCCTTTCTTTCAAGAACACAAATGAGCCATTTATTTCAATCTCATGATGTTTGAAATTTATAAACCTGATTTTACTTGATTTCCAAGGTCGGGTTCTAGTTGTTTCATAAATTATTTTTACTGTAGCCCATAGTTTTATTGTGAACTTGGGATTGGTTATACCTTTGGTGAAATGTGCTTCCTTTTCAAGAGACCTAATTGAGGATTTAATCTATTCCCATGAACTTGGTTGTGTGTTATTGTGCATGAGAATTGTGTTTCCTTGCAATGCTCTCTTACAGTTATCACTCTACTAAGTGTTAGTGAAATGATATGTGAAGTATGAAAAACTTGTACAGCATATATTGAGTAGCATGATATGGTATAAATTGCATGAATGTGCTGTCTTGTTATGCTTGAATTATGTGAAATGCATTACATGCACTTGCGCATTCGGGAATTGACATCGGCATGAGGAATGTATAGAGTCCGCATAGGGTAACCTATCCACCCTTAAGAGCTCTCTGGGTAGGTAACAAGGATGGAACAAGTTTTTATTTATTTTTCTATTAATTAAATTAATCAAGATCCTGCACTGTGGGGATCGATTAGGTGGAGCTACCATCATCTAATACTCTGGCATTATCAGTGGCTCAAGCTAGGATTTAAATTGGATATGGATTTGTCGACCGCATGATTTGATAAGATAAAATGAATGATAATGAGAATAGAGTGCCACTGACGAACTCCAATCATGTCCCTAGCTTGGAAAGAGTGGAAGATATTGCCAAGCTCAAATCATGGTTTTATGTCTGCTTTGATGAGTCATAAATGTTGCAAATGAATTGACTGAGTGAACAAGTGTGTGTGAACATGTGAATTATTAAATGCCAGCATGCCTGTTTGATTAAGACAGCGATTGCATGTGAAATACATTGTATATTTTTCTATCTACTCCCCTGGCAGGATTCTACAAAAATATTGGCATAAAATGCAGGAAAGATAAATCATAGCTCGCCCCCAAGCATCTCGAGAAGGGAATAACATATTGATTGGCTATTTTCCATGTTTGAGGTAATTTTAAAAGATTTTATATTCATAATAATAAATCCCCTGAGTCTATCAGTGCATGACTTTATGCCAACTCCTGGGTTATTGTGTTAAAAACTTAATTATTTTATGATGCCACCTGTACAACATCATGTTTTTAATTGAACTATGCTGCATGGTAATTTGTTTACTTCTTATATCATTATCTCTATTTTATTTTTATACCACTAGCCTTGTAGGTTTATTATATGCATTGTTGGATGATATAACAGTGTATATAGTGGCCATACAATGACTATCGCGTGAAATTTTTAGGTTTGGGGCATGACAATAATCGTGAGGACGCCCTCATTGGAGGAACACACTCAATGGGAGAACACATCTCCAACTCTTATATAAGTCAATGACTGGATGGAATACACATTTATCTCTGGCCCAAAGCCCAGTGAGCCATGTTTAATCCTTGGTTGTTGCTCATAGAATTCAAATCACCACCCACTATCTTGTTTTCCTATAAGGACGATGCCTCATACCAATTCAGCTGATAGTTAAGTGTGTTCCTCCAGGGAAGGGGTGCTCATCGTATTTTAGGTTGATTTTCAAACCTTTAAGCAGGGTCCTTCTTCCCTCTAGTTCGAAAATTTTTGGTTGTAAACCTGTGGTCTTTTTGCATAGTTATACTCGCCTTAAGTTGATTTTCAATTTGGTATATGATTCGTGCACTATAGTGTTGTATTGGAGGTTTTACATATTTGGAATATTAGGGTTTTCTATAGAAATTCTCTATGGTAGGTTGAAGATAGCACAATCCAGGCCAATGAGAAGGTCACTTGGGTGTGTCTTGGTCTATATGGATGACACGTTGCCTGTGGGGTTCAAATGACAAGTCCTTTCATAGGTGGGAATTGGTCTTGCCTAAGCCTTAAGCTTGAGCAACGTGGCATGAATCCTATGGAGTCGAGTGTCATGCTCTAGTAGGCTCGAATGATGTGGTATTTATGCTCTATGATATCAAGTGGCGCGTTCTGGTTCGTCTGAGTAACTAATTACGGAAATTGATTAAAAATATACATTAAAGGTAAATAAATTGGGAAAAATAGTAAAAATTTAAAAAAAATCAAGAAAAAATATAGAAAATACTAGAATTAATTTAAGGTATAGTGATATCTTGTTTAAAAGGATTGGAGTTGATTTGATAGCCCAAATGAATAGAACAAGTTTCGAAAAAATAAAAAAATAGCAAAAAATCCAAATTGATCCCAAGTTTGGTCTAGAGTCATGATTTAACGATTGGAGGGTTTATGTGAGACTCTTTCGAAGTACCTAGTCAATAGTTGATTACAGTCATATTGAGCATATGGGTATATTTATTCAGTATAACAGTTTATTGTTTAAATGTGACCCATTTACTGAGTGAGGTGGACATAGTCATAGAGCCTAAGCATCTTGTCTAGTTTTCCTAAAGTGGTATATCGATGGTTGTGAGTTGATAGTGTGCACGACTTGTCATTTTGAATTTTTAGTGTGCATTAGTATGTTGTTATGATCCGTGACTATTTGAGGCCTGAGTCTAATGGAAATATTCATTCTTGCCTTTGTAACCAAGGTGTTGTAGAGAGCTTTGAGCCAATTTATCTATTATGGACCCAATCACTATTCATTAAGGCCATTTGTAAGGACCTAAAGCCCGAAACCAGTGTGAGACCTTGAATTTTGAATCCTAGAAGTTCAGAAGTCAGTGCAGGTAAAAAAGACCATTTTCCTCCTGAAGGAAAGCATATGTGATGGCCGAAACTGATAAGGGATGTCTAGTAATTATTTATGGTATTAATTCCCTTTAAATTGATTCTTTATTGGTTGATAATTACCTTAGGAAATAAAAACCCTAAGTTTAAGAGGGGATAATTACAGAATTTAACTTTGATAATTATTTTAATTTAATTAAGCCTTGAAGATAGGGATTATAATCTCATAACCATCTTATATAAATAGGAAGTCAGCCACACAAAAATCTTATACAGAGAACACACAAAATTCGTAGGACCTAAAAACCCTACACCTTCCAATTTCTGCCAAAATGTTCTTGAACTTCAAATAAGCATAACTCTCTCATCTTTTGTCAGATTCCCAAAAATAATAGCTTGTTGGAAAGCTCTTTTCATCCTCTTTCCAACCACATAAGTTGTTTTGTATGAAGATTAGTATTTCTTTCTCTAAAGTTAAATCTAAATTCGGTGAAACTACCAAAATTTTCTTGAACTTCAAACAAGCATAACTCTCTCATCTTTTGTTGGATTCCTGCAAATAATAGCGTTTTGGAAATCTCTCTTCATCCTCTTTCCATACATCTTTGTTTTTGCATCTGAATATTGGTATTTATTTCTCTAAAGTTAAATCAAAATTCGTCGAGTTTAGGTTTTCAGATTTTTATAGTTCTGCCATTGATTGATCTCTGATGTTGTTACCTTTAATCGCAGGATTGTTTAATATCCATTCATAGTGAAAAATCGTGAATTCATCCTTTGAATATTTTCTATACATAAAATCAGTATGCTCTACCTTTGCCCTACTGTCCTATTGTGCCTATCTTGATCAATTGATTAACCTAATGGATTCTGATATTGTTTCTTTTGATTATACATGTTATAAACCCTTAATCCTTCCTTGTTAACATGAGATTGCAACTCCTACAACTTTTTAACATAAAATTGCAACTTTCCTTATTGCCCTATTCTTAGTGCCGAAAATTATATGATAACTAGGGATGGTAATTCAGGTTGATTATTGTTAAGTTCTTGGCTATCGCATTATACATCCAAGGGGGAGGTACCTGCGGCATCTGATCACTGGTTTCTGATAGTTTTGGTGAGTGGAATTGGTAAGGAAATAGGATATTTAATTGGATATTGGATATGTATACTTAGTTTGGTTTCGGCTTTGCCTTGTGATGCTATAGGTAGTGCAGAATTATTGAATTGTTTTTAAGTTTTCCAAGCATGGGATTTATTTGTATGCAAGTCAAGTATGTTTTGTGTGAACCTATGCTTGCCGAATGTGAATATGTGTGAGACATTTTTGTTGCCGAATACATGAGATGTGGTTTTGCATGATTTCTGTGTATGGTTTGTACTGTTGTTGAGTGCTTATGTGTGTGTTGAGGTGATTGCTGAATGTGCATTGCATGTGTGCATGTGGTTTCCAAAATTTCCATACTCATGTGTATGAGGACTTTGATTTCCAGCACCTGTATATCGTCCGATGCATGCCTCTCCACCAGGTACCACATCTTTTCCTAGTATCGTATTTAGTTGTGTGTTAAGTAACAATCGTATGTTTGTATAGTATGGCAAGGTTGAACGCTACAAGGGATCGACGGGGTAGGTATGAGGTTCAGGCCGAATAACAACCTGTTGAGCAAGAGGAGCCGAATGCATAAACTAAGCAGGGAGGGCAAGCTGAACCCGAAAACCAACCTGAGGCACCAGCTATCAATCATGTGATGGCACAAATCTTAAACATATTGCAAGGAATTGCTGCAAATCAACAGTGTATGGAGGCGCAACTTCAGAATGCTCCTGGACCCTCGCCTGTGGAAGAACCAATTCCTCCACTTGAACCTGTACAGCCGGCACATCCTAAGGAGGTCGAGAGACTTCCTGTCATAATTACAAAACTATTGAAGGAAGCTCGACAATTGGGATGTAAAGATTTCAATGGTTCAGCCAGAGCTAATGCCACTCGCGAATGGATCGACACCTTGTGCCGAGTATCTTTGTTTTTACGTATCTTTGATGATGAGAAGGTAGCCATCGCCATTTTCGTACTTGAGGGAGAAGCCCTTGCATGGTGGACAGCTGTGAGCTTGCGATTTGGTGATCGTTTGCCTACATGGGAAGAATTTCGATATGAATTCGACGAAAGGTTTTATACGAGATTCCATAAAAGGGAGCAGCGACAAGCTTTCTACAAGCTTGAACAGGGAACCCGTTCGGTGCTGCAATATGAAAAGGCATTAGGGGAATTGTCCCGATTTTCACTTGGAAAGGATCGCTCACCGTACTAGCTTGCGAGGCGATTTCAGGATAGGCTGTGTACCGAACTCAAAATCATCGTTGGTACGACACCGGTACAGAATTTGCAAGAACTGATTGTTGCCACGACTGAAGCCGAAAAGATTATGCAAACTAAAACATCATCTGCAGCCACTAGTGGTGGATCCTTCCGGCGAGATTCGAAATTTAATCGGCATACATGACCCAATCCTTTCAAGTCCTATCCTCCAAAAATTAACGGCAATGGAAGTAACAACAAGAAGAACTTTTCTGGTTCAAATTCCAGTGGAACTACGTGGAATATTCAGCAACTTCGATGTTACAATTGTGGCGAAATGGGGCATATTCAGCGGAAATGCCAGAAACCGAGACGTATCGCAGGCACATCTAGTGCAAGACGAGGTGGGTATGCTAACCCCACCAAACCGCCAACACGCGCACCAGGAGGACCACCCAACGGATCCACAAGTGAGGCGCAACCAAGACCAACAAGGCTATTCACTCTAACTGATGCCGAGGCTAGTCCTGATGTGGTGGCAGGTACTATTTCAGTCTTTTCTGAAAATGCTAAAGTATTATTAGATCTCGGAGCAAATAGATCATTTGTAAGTCCAAGGATAGCACTTAGCATGGATCGACCTTTTTCCCCTTTGACTCCTCCTATTGCAGTTTTAACTCCTTTGGGAGAGCAACTGATTTGCGATCTAGTTTACATCGGTTGTGCTGTACGTATGGGTCTGAATGTACTTGAAGTGGATCTAATTCCATTGGACATCCGAGAGCTGGATGTGATTTTAGGTATGGACTGTTTGGCGAAATATCAAGCCCGTATGGAGTGTTTCACAAAACTTGTGTGGTTCACTTTTCCTGATGGTGCCGAGTATTGTTTTGAAGGTGATAGGCGAGTTGTTCTAACTTGCATGATATCCTGGCTTGATGCAAAGCAACTAATAAGCAAAGGATGTACTGCATATCTCACGCATGTATATGATATTTCCAAAAAATCCTCGGGTCTGGATTTTGTCCCAGTGGTTCGCGAATTTCCAAAAGTATTTCCAGAAGACATAGTCGGTCTACCACCAGTCAGGGAACTGGAATTTTGCATTGAGTTAGTGCCTAGTACGAATCCGATTTTCATTCCTCCATACCGTATGGCTCCTGCGGAAATGAAGGAACTAAAAATGCAATTGGAAGATTTGCTGGATCATGGTTTCAACCGACCTAGTGTGTGACCTTGGAGAGCACCTGTCTTGTTCATGAGGAAGAAAGATGGTTCGCTGCGATTATGCATCGACTATCGGCAGCTGAATCGTGTGACTGTGAAGAACAAGTACCCTTTGCCACGCATCGACGATTTTTTCTACCAACTCCAGGGTTCAGCCATATTCTCCAAGATCGATCTCAGATTTGGATACCATCAACTGTGAGTTCGTAATGTTGATATTTCAAAGACCGCATTCAGATCGCGATATGGCCACTACAAATTTCTAGTTATGCCATTTGGTTTGACCAATGCACCAGTTGTGTTCATGGACTTGATGAATCGTGTGTTCCATGAATTTCTAGATAAATTTGAGATAGTCTTCATCGACAACATTCTGATTTATTCAAAATCGGAAGAAGAGGCATGCTAAGCACTTGCGGATTGTGCTGAATGTTTTAAAGAATCGGCGGTTGTTCGCAAAAGTACTCCAAATATGAATTTTGGTTACGCGAAGTCAGTTTCCTTGGCCATATTGTTTTCGTCCAAGGTGTGTTAATTGATCCAAAGAAAATTGAAGCCGTGATTGCCTGGGAACCCCTGCAAACTATGTTTGAAGTTCGTAGTTTCTTTGGTTTAGCAGGATATTACCGTTGCTTTGTGGAAAATTTTTCATCACTTGCCGAGCCATTGACAAAACTGACACGTAAGGGTGAGTCGTTCATGTAGAATGAGAAATGCCAGCGAAGCTTCGAAGAACTGAAAAATTGGTTAGTTTCCACACCTATTCTTAATTTCTCAACTTGCGGTAAGAAGTATGTGGTTTACAACGATGCATCCAAATCCGGACATAGATGCGTATTGATGCAATTCAAAATCAGAAGAAGAGCATGCTAAGCACTTGCGGATTGTGCTGAATGTTTTAAAGAATTGGTGGTTGTTTAATCCAAATGTAAATTTTGGTTACGAGAAGTCAGTTTCCTTGGCCACATTGTTTCTGGCCAATGTGAGTTAGTTGAACCAAAGAAAATTGAAGTCGTATTTGCCTGGGAACCCCTGCAAACTACATTCGAAGTTTGTAGTTTCCTTGGCTTAACAGGATACTACCCTCGCTTTGTGGACAATTTTTCATCACTTGCCGGAAAATTGACAAAACTGACGCGCAAGGGTGAGTCGTTAATGTGGAACGAGAAATGCCAGCGAAGCTTTGAAGAACTGAAAAATCGGTTAGTTTCCATACCTATTCTTACTTTACCTATTTGCGAAAAGGAGTATGCGGTTTACAGCGATGCATCGAAATCTGAACTTAGATGCGTATTGATGCAAGACGTGAAAGTCGTTGCATATGCTTCCCGACAGTTACGACCGCATGAAGGCAACTATCCTACACATGATTTGGAGCTTGCAGCCATGGTGTTGGAATTGAAAATATGGTGACATTACTTATACGGCAGGACATGCCGAATCTTCACCGATCACAAAAGCTTGAAGTACCTACTCACGCAAAAAGAATTGAATATGAGACAACGAAGATGGGTAGAACTGATCAAAGACTACGATTTGATCATCGAATAGCATCTTGGAAAGGCAAATGTTGTTGCTGATGGCTTAAGCTGAAAGTTTCATCCTCCTTCCCCATCGGTTTTGGCCTATATGCACACCCATTACATGCCTATGTTGCTTGATTTGAAGACTAATCATGCGCATCTTGGCATTAATTATTCTGGTTCATTGTTGGCATGAATTGAAGTCACACCTACTTTGATTGAGGAAATCCGGAATCAGCAATTAGAGGATCCAAAACTAATTGAAATTCGGAAGCAATTTTTCTGATGGTGTTGATGCCATAGCTCGTGATTTCCGAATACGAGATGACGAAGTGCTTGTCTTCAGAAACTGGGTATGTGTTCCATAAGATATTGATATTCGTAACCTTATTCTATCAAAGGAACATAGTTCAAAGTTCGCTATCCATCCCGGAAGCACTAAGATGTACCGAGATTTAAAGGAGCAGTATTTGTGGCCAAACATGAAACGCCACATTGCTGAGTTCGTTGCCCGATGCCTCGTATGTCAACAAGTAAAGAATGAACATCAATGACCCGCTGGACTACTTTAGCCACTTTTGATTCCAGAATGGAAGTGGGAGCATGTCATAATGGATTTTGTGACCGGTTTGCCTAGATCGCAGCAAGGATACGATGCCATTTGGGTGATTGTGGATCGATTGACGAAATCTGCACACTTCCTCCCTATATGTGTGATGGATACACCTGAGAAATTGGTTGTTCGTTACTTGGATGAGATTGTTCGATTACATAGAGTGCCTGTTTCCATAGTTTCAGATCATGACCCTCGTTTCACCTCACGATTTTGGGAAAAAATCCAGAATGCGTTCGGTTCGAGATTGAATTTCAGTACGACATTTCATTCCCAGACCGATGGCCAAACAGAAAGAATGATTCAAACACTCAAAGACATGCAATGAGTGAGTGTGTTGGATCAGCAAACCGGTTGGGATCAATGCCTGTCATTGGTAGAATTTGCTTATAACAATAGTTTTCATGTAAGCATCGGTATGACACCTAATGAAGCATTATATGGGAGACGTTGCAGGACTCTTATTTTCTGGAACGAAGTAGGCGAAAGATGCCTAGACAATTCAGAATTGATTGATCAAGCAACGAAACAGTTGAACTTGATTCGACAATGGCTAATAACAGCCCAGAATCGACAGAAAAACTACACCGATAATCGAATGAGGAAGTTAGAATTTGCGGTAGGTGACAAAGTGTTTCTGAAGGTCGCCTAATGGACAGGAGTCTTTCATTTTCAGCAGTGAGGTAAGCTAGCACCTCGTTACATTGGTCTGTATGACATTGTCGAGAGGATCGACCCTGTTGCATACTGACTTGCCTTACCTCCAAATATGGAAAGAATTCACAATGTGTTCCACGTATCTATGTTGAGAAAGTATGTGCATGACCCTACTCACGTGCTCGATGAACCCCCAGTTGTAATTGCTGAATACCTATCCTATCTCGTACAGCCAGTTGCCATACTAAATCGGTCAGTTCAACAGCTTTGCAGTTGAAGCGTGCTTATGGTGTGAGTTGTTTAGCGTAATGGCTAAATTGAGGAACAGTCTTAGGAGACTGAGGAATCTATGCGTGCAAAATTTTCTTACCTGTTTGCTTAATAACTTGTGCTAAAAACTTCGAGGACGAAATTCTTATAAGGAGGGGAGGATATGAGACCTTGAATTTTGAGTCCTAGAAGTCCAGAAGCCAGTGCCGCTGAAAAAGACCATTTTGCTCCTGAAGGAAAGGATCTGTGATGGCCGAAATCGGTAAAAGATATCTAGTAATTATTTCTGGTATTAATTCCCTTTAAATTGATTTTTTATTGGTTGATAATTACCTTAGGAAATAAAAACCCTAAACCCTAAACCCTAAACCCTAAACACTAAAACCCTAAACCTAAACACTAAACACTAAAACCCTAAACCCTAAACACTAAACCCTAAGTTTAAGGGGGGATAGTTATAGAATTTAATTTTGATAATTCTCTTACTTTAATTAAGCCTTAAAGATAGAAATTATAATCTCATAACCATCTTATATAAATAGGAAGTCATCCACACAAAAATCGTATACACAAAACACACAAAATTTGTAGGACCTAAACACCGTACATCTCCCAAATTCTGCCAAAGTCTTCATGAACTTCAACAAGTATAACTCTCTCATCGTTTGTCAGATTCCTAAAAATAATAGCTTGTTGCAAAGCTCATTTCATCCTATTTCCAACCATATATTTTTTTCCATCTGAAGATTAATATTTCTTTCTCTAAAGTTAAATCAAAATTTGGAAAAACTACCAAAATCTTCTTGAACTTCAAACAAGTATAACTCTCTCATTGTTTCTTCAATTCCTGAAAATAATAGCTTGTTGGAAAGCTCTCTTCATACTATTTCCATCCATATCTGGTTTTTTGGCTGAATATTAGTATTTCTTTCTCTAAAGTTAAATCGAAATTCAGCAGAATTAGGTTTTCAGATTTTTATAATTCTTCCTTTGATTGATCTCTGATGTTGTTACCTTTATTCGTATGATTGTTTAATATCCATTCATAGTGAACAATCGTGAATTCATCATTTGAATTTTTTCTATACATGAAATCAGTAAGTCCTGCCTTTGCCCCACTACCCTATTGTGCCTATCTTGATCAATTGATTAACCTATTGGATTTTGATATTGTTTCTTTTGATTATACATGTTATAAACCCTTAATCCTTCCTTGTTAATAGGAGATCACAATTCCTACAACTTGTTAACATGAAATCGCAACTTGCTCTATTGGCCTATTCTTAGTGCCGAAAATTGTATGATAACTAGGGATGGTAATTCAGGTTGATTATTGTTAAGTTCTTGGATATTGGATATGCATACTTAGTTTGGTTTCGGCTTTGCCTTGTGATGCTATAGGTAGTGCAGAATTAAAGTTGGTCCTGGGGCTGAAAACATTTCTGTAGTTGACCCCGCAGCCACAGCTAAGAGCTAAGGCAGTCGCAGTACTCCATTTAAAAGGTGAGGACTTTTTCTTCTTAATAGCAAGCAGGAGCGGCCACTCAATTGAACTCGAGTGACTACGCCTATACAGTGGCGAGCCCTCTGTCCCACGCATCTAACCAGCTCGCGTGGTTCACCGGTTCCACCGACTAGACCCTTAGAATGATTCAGTCGATACAGAGGTGCCGCAAATGGCTAAAGATTTGCCTCTGGTGGCTTTTCAAAAAGAAAAGCACTTTTCTAACACTTTGCTTCTTAGAAAATAGATTAGAGGATCGGATTGTTAATGCCTAAAGCTATTGATATCGGATATCGGGACTCTTATCACTTTCATTTATTAATTTGGAGTTCTCCTCCCCCTAGCCCCTACTTTCTTGCTACAGAAAAGCTTGATAAGATCCAACTATCAATAGAGATGATAAAGACGCTTCTATTGGCCTTCCGCGTCAACCAGTGCACCTCGATGCACCAACGTGCATCAAACTCTTTCTTTACTGAGTTCGATGGTTGCGCTTATGCTTTCCTGCGCTTGCTATTCTCTTCCATCCTTTGCGAGTAAGGTATGAAAGAACTGACTCTAACAAGGGCAATGCAGGCCTGACAAACCTTCCATTTCTAGGCGAGGAGGAGATAACAAGGGAGGCGGCTTCCACATAAGCTCCCAATTCAGTAATGCCGGCAACCTGTATCAGTGAGTATTCCAGTGGCATTGGCGGTACAATCGAGATAGCGTTCCGAGGATGTTCTCAATTTCGGGGGAGATGATGGGTTCAGACGTCTGAGCTCGATCATCTCGAATCAAGCCCATTGCCTTGGCATCCATTAGATTAGCGGCTGGAACCTTCGAAAAAAACGTCAGGAACGAGGCATAATCGCCCCTACCCTTTTGAATCAGCTAAGACGAAGCTTTCTTACTTGTTCACAGCACGACTTAGTAAATCAGCTTCCTGGGCCAGCCCTTGCTTGTGAGAACCTCGACCACCGACTTTCACTTCGACTTAGTCCTCAGCTCGTGAATCAGGCATTCTATAGCATAGCAATCTGTGTCCAAGACTAAGCCGACTATTTGGGGTGCGCCTCACGTCCGGCAGCATGTATAGCGTCGAAAGAGAGACCTTCTGTTGATGCAGAATTATTGAGTTGGCGAAAAAGATTTCTCGTTCAACTTTGAGTTCTGTTGTAGAGCAGACCACGTCTGACCAACTTGGATATATCTTCACCAGATGAATTGAGTGCTTCGGGGGCACTTCTTCCCAAGTCGGATTTAGTAAGACCGGGCTCACTTTTCGTCTTAGTTCGTCACTAAGACTTCAGTGAAGGAATTGTTTTTCAGTTTCAAAAAAGAGAAGGGGAAGAAGCGGGGTAGAGGAATGGTCAACTCATCAGGCTCATGACCTGAAGATTGCAGTATCAATAGCTTATACCTGCCTCTGACTAATCCGCTTTTGCAGTAGTTTGCTAGAGCTAAGGAGCCAGTGAGCTAGGGAGTGGAGGCCGAGGGTAGGTGTGCTCGAGTAGGCGTTTCAGCTAGGGAGAAAGTCTAGCTCTTTGAATAAAGATAAGGGAATAACTTCTTGTTCAGAGACAAGAGAGGTAGGATTTAAGCCTTATCGGTTTCTCTAGAGATCCTTGTTGTTTGCTTGTTAATTTCGGTTCCTTTACATATAAAGTTGTATGCACATATGTTGTAGTAGGAATGCTTGAATTGTGAACCACGATGCAATCTTCTAGGCTATACCGAATCCCTTAAGATAGGATATGAGTGCCTAGTTTGTATGTGTTGTGTGTAATAAACATGTTGATAGTGTTCTGACATGATTAAGGATAGCCTGTTATGGTATTATGTTTTGTACTTGCTTGTGTGTGCTGGTACGTGTTGTATGTCAGGATCCTTTTCCGGTTGCCATTCGAGGTATGCGCTGATGCTCCTTGTGAGAGGGGAAGTTCCTACTGGTATGGGAGTCGTATGGGTGGCAATCCCCAGCATGAGCTCTCTGGATGTCTGGTCCTTGTTTGACCAGAAGCCCTGTCCTTATGTGGCAGGAAGCCCTTGTCCTTGTGTGGCTTGGGATGACTTGTCCTTGTGTGGAAAAATGAATAGGCTTACTAAATAGCTTGTGTGTTAACCATGTACTTTTGTACAGTAAACCTTGGACAACACAGGTGGAAGGGGATGGCCTTTCTTCTCCATTGCCAGGAGCAATCTGATGAGTTCTATCTGCCTGTGTACTTCTGAATTTCGGAAGTATTTTTAGTCCCCCCTCAGCCTTAGATTCGACCCTACCCTTTTTAACTGAACTCTTGAATTGTGTGATCTCCTTTAGTTCCTAGGAATGATCTGATGTTATTTGGGAGATTTTTGTTTATGGTTTCTGCAGATCTTATGATGTTGTGACCCTACTGAAATTCTTGTAATCTCATTCTGTTGTTTCCACCATTTTTCAGGCTTAAGTACATTCACTGTTCGTGGTACCAGTGTATGAGATCAAGGCTGCACGACGGGGCGATATTGCATCATCTTTGCATTCCTATTTCCTTGGTTGTTTGCGCATACAATATGATTATAGATCGGACTACATTTTCTGGTTTTTCAAGATCCCTCTTTTGCTTGTTATGTTTTGGATCATGTTGGAGGATCTCTTGTTGGTTATTTGGATCCCTATGGGACTTGTGTGTTTTGATTCCAATAATTAAATTTAAAGACTTCCGCTGATGTTTTATTCACTCCGTTTGATACCAGAATGATTGTCCAATATCATGTTCCATTTGTTAATAAAAATTTAATGGGTAAGCTTGGTGAGATTCAGATAGGTTCTAGGTGTCTTTGGGCTTGTTTGGATTTCACGGCGGTAATGGCCTGAATCAGAACAAATTTTAATAGGTAGGAATTGGAGTCATTACACCAGGCTCTTACCACCATGAAAGCCAGACTAGCCCGATACATGGACCAATCTGAATCCCACGAGGCTTTTTGACTTTTCAAAACATATTCCCCTAAAAGAAAGCATTTAAGTTTAAACAACGACAACCAGCACAAATATTGAAGTACAAACAACACTAGAAGTCTTTTACTCAAACAAAGAGAAAACGAAACCCGAACAGGTCCATACACACAAGCCCAAGAATCCTAAACTCGAGCCTCAAACCCACAACATAAATAAACTGAGTACAAAGCTTAATTGAAGTTCAACAAGTATAGCCCATAATGATGAAAACAAGTTTATAGTAAAAGTGCCGGAAAAACCATGTAAATGATGTGCGTGCATATGCGATAGTCCAACTTATACCTCAAAAATTCACTACTCGAAAATAAAGGCTCACGAATTAATCCTGAAAGGGAGAAACAACAACAGGGTGAGATTCCAAGAATCTTAGTAGGGTCACAACATTATAAGTCCTATAGGGGAATATAGATATATACGAAAATAGGAGTAGAACACATTTACTTTTAAACCATACTCATAACTGATGTAACATATAACACAAAACATGCATTTGATTTTGAAAACGTAACACATAGATCCAAGCCAATAGGTTATAACATAATACATACAATGAACATAGGCTAATATTACCCAGCAGAAACCTATCAAGATAGACATAACAAATCACTCCTCACGTAACCCCTCTGAAGGGAAATCGAAAGCCCATTGGTAGTGTTAATTTTACTTTTCAAAACATAATTATACATAACCCCTAATGTCAGTGTTGTCTAAGACTAGGCAGAGAAAACCACAATATGTCATACCTATCTCCATACATAACGAAGAATACTCAGAACAAACAAGGTTGTGAAGACATGGTAGGTAATTCAATACAAAACTCATATGACTCCCGAATAGGTAAGTAACTCTGGAATTCCATATGCTCATCTCGCATTGGCCAAATGAACATTTATAGCTAAGGGTACCATAACGAAATCATATATATGTAGCACCTAGAAATATGTTTATAAACTAGTATCCTTGATAAAACCACAGTACCATAACAATACATTTATAAACCAATATACTTGAGAAACACCATAGAACCAAAACAATACATTATAAACCAATATGCCTGATAAACAACATAGTACCAAAACAATATATTTTTAAATAAGTGTAAAACATGCACATGCATCACACATCCTTAAATATACTCAGTTTAACCCATCTTACCAAACGAAGGCTAACAACATAACATGGTTAGCAGACAAGAAACTCACATATTAGGCATAGAACTCACGGCATATTTACTGGAATCCCAAAGAAACAAACCGGAGGCCAAACAAATAGAAGAACAAATTAGAATCCTCAAATATACCCATTATAATCTGATATTGGCTTTCCAAACTAAAGTTCACAACATAAATGATATTCATGGTATAAATCACAAGTAACAGGTACTAATCTCATAAGCATGCTCACAGTGAAATAAACAAACATTTGGAGTGAATGATATATTACGAAATATACCACACATATTTAAGTACACTCAGTTAACTCTTGGCTTACCAAAGACATCCTCAAAACTACCCCAATCAACTCTTGGATTACCAAACATGATCAAATACTTATTAGATGTTTATCTCACTTATAAATCATTCAGATTTACTCACAAGGTCCAAAACTCAATAGGAACGAAGTTGGAAAACTATTGGGTATGCTTAGAATTACCACGAAAGGAACAAGGGAGATTAACACAACGAAACCAGTTGGACCTTTTTGATTTGACCGGTCTAACTTTACCATCTAACTGGTCGGTCTCTCAATCACGACTGGTCGGACTTTCCCATCCGACTGGTCGGACTACACTTTCCAACTAGTCCGACTAGTCTGATCTTAACACCTTATGAATGCGACAGTTTTTTCTTGTTTTACTCCTTGACCAAGCGTATATAAAATACCACGAAACCACAAACATGAAACCATGATCTATACCAATCTAGATACAATCAAACGTGTTTAACAAACCTAAATCCTCAAACAATAAATCAATTACGATGATCAAATGATATGCTTGTATAAGCCTCAATTCAAAACCACACATACACAACAAAACATATAAACTAGTAACCGATAGAACTGATGAGTTCTAGACCCTACCTCTCATGCAGAAGAATTTATAATAGGATCTTTAGATTTTGTCACATGAACTCTCTCCTCATTGATATGCGGATAACCACAACATCTAAACGAACGGACCCTCAATCAGAGAGTAGTGGGAATAACGGGAGGAAAAGGAATGGATAATTAGATAGGACATAAGGTAATCGGGAAAATGAAAACAATACAATACAAATGCTCATTATTGTGCACGATGAAATAAAGGTTGTGCATAGATTTGGGAAGAGATTGGGTGGCACTGAAAGTAGAAGATATAATGGTCATTTTTCTGAGAGAAACATGAAGGTAACTATTTGAGAGAAAACAGGAAAGAAGTGGGAAACAAGAAAGAAACTTACGGCTAATGACTAATAGGTTGTCTAGTGAAGTTTATATAGTTCAAGCTCTGAAGCCTTAGTGGCTCGGCTTGGGAAAAAAAGCTTAGCCTAAAAAATGATTTAAGCCTGAAAAATGAACTCGGCTTTGAAAGTACATGATCGGGCTCGGAAAAGAATGGACATGTCCCAAAATTAATCAATTGGGCTCGAAAGAAATGAATACGGTCTGGTAATAAATAAACAAGCTTGGAAATGTACGGATGGGTCGAACACAAACAAACGAGCTCGAATACAAACGAGTCAGCTCGAAGGTCTATGAAATGATTCGAAAACACCTAGCTACTCAAAACGAGCCCCAAAATACAATAAGGTCTAACAGAGACAAAACAATAAATTTTCCACTATCTCAAATTCCAACGTGGTCAAAGTGTCAAACAAACACGTAGACCACTAAAACGATGCTGACAAAGCAAAAGAATGCTAACTAGGCAGACATTGGGACTAGGTTTCACACCATTAGTATTTTAACAGCCTATTTTGATGTTTTATGTTTTGCAACATCACTTTGGCTCAATTGGGGAATATTAGACACTTTAAAATTTTTCGATATGGGTTTTTGGGATTTCTTTGATACTAGGGGTCTAAATACCCAAACTAGGTCCAACACTTTGAATTTTCTAAGTGTTGTAGCCAAGAGCCTAAAATACACATCATCCCGACTCTTTTATTATTTCTTTTTTCTCTATCTTCCCTTTTGTTTTTCACTCACTATATTCACTTCCTAATACACATTTAGCACCCAAATCTTACCAAAATGATTTCCACCCAAAATTGAAGCTTGAGGCATTATTCTAAAGATAAATCCTAACCTCTTTCAATAAATTTCTATTGGTGTTAGCTTCATGTGGAGCGTTTTGGCTGGTATCTTCATTTTAGGGAAAAAAATCAGATTTTTGCAATATGGAGCCAATTCCTTTCATTTCTTAGTCGATTATTGGTTTTTCTAGCTTTTTTTTATGTTTTCTAGGATGTCTTGATAGGTTGGATTGGTTGGTTTTGTGTTTAGAGAAGTTTATGTGTTTAAATGATGTTGGGGCTTTGTACAATATTAAGGATTTTGATATCAATAGCCCAATTGTTCCTTTTAATGGTTATTGCTAGTTCCTTTGATTTTTATTAAGAGTGATTGTGGGATTTTTTTCCCTTGGTTTGAGCCAGTTTGGTTGGAGGATGGATGTTGGGCTGCCAGTGGCCATTCGTTTTTAATTTGAGTTGTGTTTTAGTGACCCTTTTAGGTTGGTTTCAGATGGAGTGAATGTTAATGGATTGGCTGAGTGTTAGAGAGTATGTTGAAATAATTCTTAGATTTTATTTTTGATTTAGTGTTAGTAGCTTTTGAGTTTGATTGCTTAACCTTTGTGGTTGATCCCTTGTGTTCTAAGTGGTGTTCTTGGAGCTTATTGTGACCATGGTTGATACAGTCATAGTCTACACTTCACGAGGTGGGAGTTTATCCTTCATACTCATAAAATAAAATTATTTTGATTTTGATGCATTAAAATATGAAACTAAGTTTTGGTTTGAATGTGAGGCATTTATTGGTGTGAATATATTTAAATATCATGTTTAGATCATAATGTGTATGATACATTTTGGTGTGCAAATTATGTATTTTGAATACTTGAACATGCATTGGTATGCTTGTGTATACAAGTTTGTAGTTGAGCATTTTATTTAACCTTGTGAGGTTTTGAGTGTGATTGGATGTTTTATGGTTTGTGACTGACGATACTGAGATGGAATGGTGGGAGGTTGAGCTTATGGAAGTTTGGGAAGTGTTCCATGTCTTGCAAGTTTGGAGGATGTGATTTGATCCCCTTAAATTGTATTGAATCAGTTAGATTTTCTTTAAACTAGAGCCTAATATACCCATATGATCTACCCTAAGCCCGTGCAAGTACCTGACCAAGAACTTATACTTGACCTGCCACAAAGTAACATGCCCATTACTGAAACAAACACAACCTAGCCAAGAAAAGAACAAGCCTATGTTATCTCGTAGACCAATTTTCAAAACAAACACGGCCTGAACAAGAAACTAACATGCCTGTATTTTCTTTCCTCGAGCCATTTAATCTTTTGAACGAGAGTTACACCCTTGACCAGAAAATAACATGATAGTGTAATCCCTTGTGCAATCCTGCAATCCCTTGTGCAATCCTGTAATCCCTTGTGCGATTGCGTAATCCCTTGTGTGACCATGTAACTTTCGGCTATTAAGAGTACTTAACTCAACCTAAATCACAACCATGTTACCAACTATGTAACCTTCTGCCAACTAGTATTTATACCCTATTCTAAAACTTGCATAACTCAACCTAAATTACAATCGTGTTATTACCCATGTAATGTGTTTTGTCTTACTTTACCCTTAATACATCCTACCATATGATTTCCAAATCTTAAACAAAGACTTTCTGAACCTATTGTTTGCCCTGTGGGTGTCTCCTAAGGTTTATAAATACTTAATGTTATGGATTTGGTCCTATATGGTGGAATTGAGTGTTATTCTTTTGAATATATAATTTATTTTGTTTTATGAGATGTTGTCTTAAATGTTTGATTCGTGTGCCTATGTCCCTTGTTAATCAATCTATTTTTACCCTAATTTCTTTTAAGAGAATTCTTAATTTTTTATACTCTTAAAGCTTAAGTTGGAATTCATGAGAGGTTAGTGTAAGAATGTGTATATTTTTCCTTTTAGACTTTCCTTGGTTAATTCCTATTGTCTGGATTTATTTGTGTTATCCAACAAGTTTTGATTAGATTATTCTGTGGGGACTATTGTAATGAGAAAAGAGTGTATACTCATACATGAGAGCATATGTGAATTGATTAATAGTAAGACAGATGTGTGGATTATTTTTTATGCAGTCATGTTTTAGTGGATTGATGGTAAAAATATAAGTGCATTTTCATGCATGTGATCATACTGAGTTTCTCTTCTTATAAATTGATTTTGTGATTGATGTGCATATTAAAACGGTGAGTACATCTATGTGTATATGCATTGTGTTTACTTATGGAACTGATGGTTCTTTTTGCTCGGTCAGTAAGAGTTAAGTATATAGGATCCCAGCAGAGAGTACAGTTGCTTACCTAGAAGTAGTATGGATGGTATACATTATATTTTGCTAAGCAAATGTGCAAGGGCTCAAGTGGAGTTAGCCATTTTCTTGGAGCACTGTGGATGGTATGTGATTATGAGCTCAATATTACTATGTGTAAACATAATTATACGATGTATCATTTATGATGCTATGGAATTGAGTGTTATCTATATTTATGTGCAGTTTTTCCAGTCGATTCAGACAACATTGGTGGATGGGGTTGTGAATATGAGAAGTATATAATATTTTAAAAATAAGTACATGAAAAACCCACCAATGGGCTCAAGGCCTTCCGTACGTAGTAAAGTATCTCCTTAGCTTCTTTCATGTCCAACCAGATAGGTTTTAGGATGATTGCCCAGTATGCGTGTATTGTGGCATATTTATGAGATTTATGATTTCTTTACCGGTTGGGATGTGTAAGAAATTATTATTGTTTATTATACATAGTGACATGCATATGATGTGAGTTTGCTTTGCATCGTAGAATGTGTGGCCTTGTATTAAAGTGTGATTATCACCAAAGGTGTGTCTTATACTTGTTTTATGGATTGCCTCCTTTCTCCCATGATTGTATATGACATTTCAACTACCACGGAGGTCTTTGTGATCTCACTCCCTATTGTTGTTTATTTTTCAGAACTAGTTTAGAGTAATTTGGTGATCCCTTAGGTTGTTGTTTGCAGCCCTCAAGAGTTGGACTATTGCACTTACGTTTTCTGTACTCGGCATGTGTGTTCATTTTGAGACTTGAAGCATATTGGTTTGGTGTTCTGCATATGTTACTTTTGGATTATTGATATTCCATGTTTTGTGTGTGAGTGGTTTTAATTTTTCTCTATTATGCATTTTGTATGGCTGGTGGACCTATTGTATATTCTGAGACTATCATCCATGTTTGGGTAATGCATTTATATTGTGAATTATGAGTTGGGTCATATGGCCATTGAGTTGTATTGTGACAAGTATATGGCCATTGGGCTTTGGTTTTTGCATTGAGATTGAATTTTGATCTTTATATATATATATATATAAAATCTTGTACTATTTTATCATGAGTGAGACAACTGCATTTGTATACTTCATGCAATTGTATTATTGCTGAGTCGGTTTTAAGGAAATGGTACTGTACTCTTATTTAAAGAAAAATTTTAAATTTTTATATATTTTTAGAAAGGGTACTTTGGGATGTTTTAAAGGATAAACTTTATGTTGTGTGGTTTCAATTGGTTTACAAGTTTTGCCAATTGAGGCTGTATGTAAGGGTTTGGATTTTGAGATTGGGTTCTCACATTAAAAGTATTATTTTATGTGTTTATGACCCCTCTAGATTGCTTTAATAAGCAATTGGTATATGATCTTATGTATATATGGTACATATAGTGGCAGGACCTTGAAGAATCGGTCTGAGTATCGTTGGAAGAAAAGTTGACTCCAAAATCTGTGAGTGGATAGACTTTTCTCATTGAGTTAATTCCTGACATGGTAAATGAAAGTAAAGTTAACAAATGCTAACAAAATAATCAGCTGAAATGTCTTGTGCACTGTAATAAGTTTAAGTAATGTGTAGATTGCTATGATATTCAATAATTTGCTTGATTATGCCTTATATGCTTGATTTAATGAAGTGCATATATGTCGTGTTTGGAATCATAAAGTGTCTCATGCATTGCAATAGCATAGCATAACCTATGTGACTCCTAAGAGCTCTTTGAGTATGATAGTGAGCCATAGATTTGTCAAGAGAGCCTTAAGGAGAGACAAAGGCCACATGATTATGCTAACTAAATGTATGATAGGATATCCTATTGTGGGGATTATTTAGGTGAAGTTATCATTACCTAATGCCCTAACATTATCAGTGGTTTGGGGCAAGCGGTATACATGTCCAATTAGGACAAATTGCATTGCATTACATTATATGAGATAACAAAAGACAAGTGAGCAACAACATATAGAGTACCACTAACGGATCTCAGTCCTATTCTAAAGACCTATATGAATGAGAGACATTACTCATTCTAATGTCTGAATGAGTTGCATGTTGTAATGTCTATTGACTATGATTGTGCTGCTTGTTCTTTGTATCACTGGTGCCAGGTGATTTCATTTATTTGTGTGCCAACATGCCTATTGAGTATAAGAATAACTGGATGTGAAATGTTACATATTTTTTTTCATTCCATTCACTTAGCAAGCTTCTACTAAATCCTTTAATCTAAATTTTGAAGGTTTGAATTTATTCAAGGTTTCGCTTCAGAAAAGTAGACAGTCGCTTTGGGGTTTAACGTATGATTAGGTTACAATCTCTTTTAGACCTTAGTATTCTATATACATGAAAGCACTATTCCTCTAGTTTGTATTTATATCACATTGTAAAAAATGAACCAAAATAAGGGTAAATAAGTTGTAAATTATGCAAATGGTAGAATAATCAAATTCTAACCTATACATCACGGTGTCTTCCGAAACAACATCATATCTTTCTTTTATTTCCGCTACTTGTCTTATCAATACTTACTATTTTCGTTGTTAGATTTATTTTTAGCTTTGTAGGTTTACTGTATGTGTTGCTATGAATTCTAGCATTGTATATAGTGGACCTACGACAATTGCCATGTGATATTTGATTCCAAGGTGTGAAATACTGACTTGGCTGAACTTAGTCACTCTTAAGGAGAAGGTCTCACAGCTAATAAACTATTTTTTTATCAGAAACCTATGTTGGTAAGTGCCCTAATCATGCCTTTTTTAGTTGGATGTTATCATTTTGAGGTTAGATATAGCTAATTAAATAGGTAAGTTAGCTGTAATATTAAGGATATGTGTTGAAATTTAGGGAAACTTTAGTGTATTCTACATGTCTAGGAGGTGAAGTGGTTTAAATAAAATATTTTGGTTATTATACTTCGATTTTTATGAATTGATTTTATAAGGAATTTATTTCATTATGTTTTGAATGGATGCAGCACCCATTACTCCTTTTGTGCACTATGTTGTTGAAAAATATTCTATAACTTTATCGTTTGAAATGCACAAATTCTTGATGTCGACATTTATTTTTTGAGTGACCAACATCTTTTCTAGTTTATTTCTTTGATGGTTAGGGTGTTCCAGCATCTAGAATTTTATGCAAGGTGTGATGGGAAAGAAATATGGTTCTAAACTAGTTTTATAAATATTTTCAAGATGAGAATGATTTCAATTTCTGTTTTGGGTTTCTATTGAGAATGAGAATTCTGGAAATATTCAGAGAGCTTATAAAAAAATGAGATAATAAGTCTGAAAAAGAATATATGACACATTGATTAATGTTAATTGACGTATAGTGGGCCTAACAGAATAAGGGGATTACACACACTTCAGAGCAACTAAAGGAGTGTTGCTCGAAGACTATGATATTGAATTGAGATTTGGGCTATTTTTCTAAACTAGACATATATTTTGCCAGGGAGCCTTCGTTGTCACCACTGGGATATTTGAAGGAACCGATGTAGGGTTAAGGTCTAACCGCAGCAAGCTATGCCACTACCTCATTGTTCGAGAGGGATGCTACAGTTTGAATTTTCTTACTATGATTTTACAATTTTTAATACAAATCCTCTCTCTGGTTTTAACAATAGCATATGGTAACTGTATAAAATATATATTTATTTAGTAGCTATTCATTAGTTACTTATGATAGTTTATGAGATTCATTCAGTAAAACTATGATTTGATGTTTGTCTATGGTATTTTGGTGTTTAAGTACAGGTTTTAAGCAGAAAAACAACAAAATTAGGGGGAAAATCAGATAGCTGACTAGTCTAACGAAAATGACAACCAGTTGTGTGCTCAATACAAATTAAGCTATCATGCTTAGTATCCTACTTTGCAGGTAAATATCTCTGCCACGAAACTCTAAGAGTAGCATTCACCGTGCTATTTTCAAAATCCCGTCAGATTAGAAAAAAAAACAAGTCTGCAAAAGAAAATAAAAAAGTAGCGTATTTTGATTCAAAAATAAATTCTCTTTTTAAAATTTATAGATTTAATCCATAACTAAACATGAGCTTTAAAATATAATATCAGATATCTTAAGCAACATTAAAATCTCTATAATTGACTCAAACAATCAATTAATAAACTCAACAATAAATCCAACTTAATATCCTAATAAAATATCTCAATTCTTTTCTAGAAAAAAACTCATACTCAATAGTTTATCTTTTAGAATATATCTAGAGTGTCTAGAGCACTAGAAAGATCTAAAAATGTATAAAGTACAGAAATATGTTAAGAAAACAATAATAGTTTTGAAAAACATATAAAACATGAAAAGTATGTTTGGTATATATACATACAAACCAAATATGTTAATCTGATCATACCTAAGAGTATCTAACAAACTAGACAAGCAAAGTGTCACTATCAAAAGCTAAACTGAAGTACCTATAACAAAAGCTGGACAGGACTAATATATTAACTAAATATCTAGGTGAGAGGATCTAGGGACCATAATAAGTAAAAATCATAAACATAATCAAAATTGAATTATAAACAGAAATCTTGTATAAAATCCAATATTAATCTCAAAAAAGTAATAACTGTATTCAAATGTCAAAATATAAGTCAAAGTCAATACTCATTCCCAAGGAGTGGTGAGTCTACAGAACAATTTGTATGATAATTTTTTTTCAAAATAGGACTGAATAATTGGCTAACAAAACACTTGTGTACTACTCCTGATTAGGGGATAGTATAAGCCCTCCAA
Source organism: Passiflora organensis (assembly GCA_019739055.1). Classification (NCBI taxonomy): domain Eukaryota; kingdom Viridiplantae; phylum Streptophyta; class Magnoliopsida; order Malpighiales; family Passifloraceae; genus Passiflora; species Passiflora organensis. Next base: position 2,099,253 of record JAEPBF010000002.1, on the reverse strand, counting down.
TGTTTATTTTTCATCATTTTTAAAAATATAGCCCACACTAGCATTGTTCTAGGCTAAGGTCAACAACCCATATTGACCATCTCACTTTGACATTCAATCTCCTCCAAGTCAAGCGGTATAAAAAATAGTCAAAACATGTGAGCCCTCGGTCACAAATTTCAGTTTAACTTATTGTCAATGCACTGGATACTCACAAGTCACTAAAATGTAGTATAAATCAAACCAAGATAGATCAAACTCAATAAAATTTTCAATAATCAAAAGCAAGTAAAACCAGTTAGACATCCATATGTCCCAAACCAAGTGCACCTTTATGCATAATACCAATTAAACACTCATGTGTTTCAATTAAGGTGCATCCCTCTAAAAAAACAAATCTCATACACCTCTGTGCAAACCTACACCTTTGTGAAAAACCCTGGTAGTATAAAATATATTTTCCAGCCAAATATAATCATATCAAAAATATTTATAATTCACTAACTGTTTTAAACAAAAATACATAAATCTCAATCCATTTATTTTAAATACCAAAATGAGTAAAATGTGAGGTCCTCTCTCACCCGTATGAAGAAACCAACCAAAAGATAGCAAAATATGGTATACAGTCTATGAGTCCACAACACAGCAATACAAGCCACATTACAGTACAAATCAAACACCTTCATATACTATACAAACATACAATCACCAAATATACAAGCCAAACCACATAAAAAATAATGCAGGTACTCAAATGTATCATTATATGCAAACTGAGATATAATAATATTTTTCTAAAAATATTCCAATATTATAAAACATGTCTATTAAATCTCAAATCATATTTTTATCAATATAGTATGATTTATAAAATTATTATTTATTAATTAAAGCCAAAATAAGCTTTTCCGTAAAAAAATTTAAAAGTTTATAACTTCCAAACCAAAACTCAGATTGAAAAATGGATTGCACTGCCGAATTCAAAATGTTGAAAATACATTACGATGTTGGATAGAGATTTTGGGTTATTGGCGGCGCGTGGCTGGCCGATGGTGGCGCATTCTTTGGTGAATAATGGCCGTCAGCGGCGACGTTGCTGTGAAACTTGAACTCCTCCAAACCTCAACCAAATTCAACATTTGATATGTCAAAATGAAGTGATTAATGAGAGCAACACAAATATATAATTTCTTTTTTCAATAAATCACTAAAGTTGGCTGAAATCCATGATTTTTTGGGAGTAAGAACCTGATGTGCTGTCGAAACACTCAAAGACAAAGTCTTACTATGGTGATTATACTGTAGTATAGATAGCAAGGTTGAATCCATAGGAAATCGAAGTCAAGTCACAATTAAGGCAGGGGTTACTATGCGAGGTTACCCGTGAGCAAGCGATCGAGAGACGTTGGCACGGTTGGATGAATATTGATTTGAGAATGATTTTTAAAACTTGAATATTAAAAGGCATAAGTATGTAGGGTTGTAAATGATATGAGGATAGTATCTAGCCCTGACTTACACTCAATTATTGTCTTCCTTCATTAATAGATTCGATTATAGGATGTCGTGACTTCTTTAATTAGAGAATCTGATTGGTACGAAACTAGGCACAACCATGTCAATTGGGAGCCTTATTATGACTAAAGGCTCCTTTTCTTCTCCTATAAAAAATCCTCCTATCTCATTGAGCACAAATATAGATACTCAAATTGATACCTCTTCCTTCTTGGTTTGTCACTCAATTCCAAAGGGATTGTATGACAATCCATCCTTCTGACCATATGAATTTTCTTACAATGATCTAGCCATGACCACGGTAATGAAATTTACTTGAATAATTAATAGATGAAAAAATAAATAAAGATTTCAATCTTTTATTATAGAATCTCTCAAAAATATATGGATAGTAACCTAATGTAAAGTCGTGGATAGATTATAAATTTTTAACTAGACATGCTTGATTCTAAAAGATGTTAAAACCTCATTCACTGACCGTAGATGGTCTCAAATTTATATACTTGTTATTGGATAACTAGCGTGCCCACCTTATCCAAAATGGATAAGTTCTTGATCTATCTTCTTCTTGAATAGATAAGTTCTTGTTCCCTTGATCTTTATCTTCTTATCTTGTTTTTATCCTTTTTTTCCTTTAAGTTTGCAAGTTATCCCGAGGAGCTGGTCTTATGAAGATAATGCTCTATTTATCTCTCGAAGTGACCTAAAACTATACTAAAATCGAGGACTAATATGACATGTAATTATGTCATCAAGTATCCTCATACTTACTTGATGATTGTCTCTAAGTATATGCCTAAATCTAAAAATTTTAAGGATGTGTAATGGATATCAAATAAGATTTTACTTGTCAGTGTGAAGCCTGCTAATAGGATCCTTTAATCATCATTACTTGTATCCTTAATAAAAAAAATTTCATTTATATATTTTTTTGTGTTCATGGTACCTAAACTATTACATTTGGGCATAATGTAGAACATCCATATATATTTATAAGGATGGTGTTTGGTCACGGTTGTGGTGGAGGAGGTACATTTTTGTGCAGAATTGTTGGGATCCATGTCAATTGTCTTTTGATCCTCTCGATGCTTGTTGTTGTTTAATCTAGATTCATGTTAATGTAGTTGATTATTCATTGTTTGTGAGACCTTGTCCCTCTGACTGCCTAGTCAGCATGACCGTATAGTGAGAGTGTTCGATTTTGGTCTATCGTGAGCTATTGACCAGTTTGCCTGAGAGTTGACTGTTTGACCCGAGAGGTGACTAGTAGGGTGGACACAATCATAAGAAGCCTAGGTGTGCATCTAGGTCTCTTAGTGAGTGATCTAGGTCGAGTGTCGAGGTTTGAGGCAGTGAAAATCAACTTAGGCCGGTTCTGGGTCCGTTTTGAGTGACCGTGGGCCTTAAACCGAAAAACCAGTTTTGAGCTTGTTTGTTATTTTTTGAGTTCATTTACCCTTTTTTAGCCTAATTAATTAATTTGGTCTATTTTTGGTGATTTATTTGTTTAAAATGCTTTTTGGCCCACTCGAGGCATATCAGACTTTTAAAATGCTTTGTTTAGTTTTTTTCGAGATTTTGGGCCTAGGGTATATATACCCAGCTCGATTTAACACTTAGAATTTTTCTAAGTGTTGGAACACCTGCAACCTTCCTCTCTCCCCCTTCTCTCCTTCGTCTCTCTCTCATGCCCTCCCTCCCAAAGAAACCCGATCATTTCCTTCAATTTTTTTTCAACGAAAACCACCAGGCCTCGACCCAAATCACACTAACCATCCCCGACCGATTTCCACTTGCAGTTTCTGATTCAAGGAGCCATAATTTGATCGTTCATTGAGTTAGGGCACTTTTTGGAGATTTCATGCTAACTGCTCTAAATTTTTATTTTCCTTGTCGATTTTTGGTTCCTTTAGTTTTTTATCGATTTTCCTAAGTTAATTTGGTGGTTTGGATCGTTCAAAAACACCCTTGATCTGTAAGTGAGTGTTTTTTGTTTTAGTGGCATTTTTGGTAAGTTTAGGCATTTTGAGATTTTAGCTAAATTGTCAAAATTGGTTGTGTCTATCACTTGGTTTTGTTAACTTTTGAGTTACAGAGCATGATTGTGAGCTCGGGTGTCAAATTAAAACTGTGAACGACTTTCGTCCGGTGTGAGCATTTCACTATTGGTGGAATTTCCAAATTTTTGTGTTGAGAGTGCTTTGTTCAGGTGAGATGTGAGTTAGAGTGAGTATCGATGGGGTCTCTTAGGGTTCATTTCCAATTTTGAGTTCCTTGTCGACTTTGTCGATTTTGAGCTTATGTACATTTTGGTTCGGTTTGTATGTTTAGGAGGTGCTCGAGCAGTCAATAAGTGCAAGAGTATTGCCATTGAGTTTTCTGTGCGACAAGAGGTGGAGGTTTACGTTTCATTTGCTTACATGGAATCGTTTTTGTTTTGTTGAATTAAAATACGGTAAATGCTTGGTTTTGAGTGGAAGTTATACTTATATTGTGAATGACGTTCATTCTAGCTTCACAAACTTGCTTGCCATATTTTGGGTGTATGGGCTATATGTTTGAACTTCTAAGCATGTCGGTTGCATGTTCATACATGTTGAAAAGGCATTTGTTGTGATGTTTGTACCCATGAGATTGATTTTGTTAGTACCTGTACATTCCATTGTGGTTGGATTCCTTTGAATTGTGTGTTTTGTGGCTTGTGAGGTGTGTTTTGTGGCTTGTGAGGTGTTTTTACTGCCTAGAAATCTTTGTGAGAGTTTCCGAGGGTTTGAGCGAGTTTGTGAGACGTCCCGAGTGAATTTCCGGGTGCGTAGCTCATCCGGGACGAGTACACGCTCGAGTACTTTTCCAGTAGCTCGTGTACTGTTCTAGACAAAATAGTACATGACCTATGTAGAAGAGTACATGTCCGTGTATTCAGGCCATGTACTTTTACACGGCCGTGTACTCAGGCCGTGTACAATTAAACCCTTTGTTCCTAGAAAAGTATATGGCCATGTACTTTTCCCGACATCCCCTATACTTTTCCTACAAACCATGTACCCCACTTTCACACTTCCAAATCTACCCCAAACCTTTCCAACACCAAATAAACATCAAATCACACCTTAACCAACTTCAAATGAGTGTCTTTTGGTGAATCTTGTATTTCATGCAATATGGGTATTCTATGTAAAAGCATTATATATGTGTTCTTAGGAACAATTTGGAATGGACGATTAATGCTTGGCCAAGCAAGGTATGTACATGGAATCCCAGCGAAGGAGAATATTACTTAACTAATGTTGTTGTATGGTTAGATTTTGTATGTGTGCCTGAATTTTCTATGACTTAACAGGCTGCCTGAATTTGCTATGACTTAGCAGGCTATGTGTTTATATATGAACGGATTGTGATTGAGTGCAATATTATGATTTATCCACTCAATTTTGGATAAAATTAGCAGCAGGGGAATTATATGTATTATGTAAATGAAAAATGAGCTACTAGTGGGCTTTTGGTTTTCCTTTAGCGGGGGTTACCTAAAAATTCTTTGTGATCCACCCTAATAGGTTTTTGGGGCATAGTAGCATGTGTGACAATGTTATGTGTTGTGAATGTGTGAAACCTATTAGGCTGGTCTTTATTGCATAATGTTTTATAACCCATGCACTACACATTATTTCTTGTGAAATGCATTGAGTGCACGTTTAGTATGTATAGATGATAATGGTGTTTAAAGTAACTATTTACTAATTGATTTCTCATATGCCTCTATTCCACTGGACATGCTTATGACACTGTAACTTCCACTGCGGTCTTTGATCTTACCCCCTTTTGTTGATCTTTTCAAGGCTAGTTCATCAGTCATAGCCGATCGTCTTTGAGGTTGAGTTTTTTCTGGTGCTGGTCTTAAGGCTAGACTATTGCACTTCCATGTCTTGGAAGCTCGGCAAGTTTTATATTTTGAAATTTTCATAGTCTATCGGCATACATGCTTGATTTGGATTATGTTGCTTGTTATGGATCCATTGTGGGCTTCTTTTCCGGATTCAATATTTTATTCGCATATATGACTTAGATTTTCCATTTATGTTATAAAATGCATGCCTTGGGCACCTTTTATGGATCCATATGGGCTTATATGTATGGTATCAGTGTGTTGCTTGTTTGGGGCAGTGTAGCCTATTGCTTGTGATTTAAGACTTCCGTTGTATGTGTATGCATACTCTATTGATTATTTTGTGTCTAGTGTATTATGTGACGTGTCATGTTCCATTTAAAATAAAAAATTAAATTTATATGCATTTTTTAGATTTTGGTTTCAAAAAGTTAACATGAGCCTTGTGTGGTTTTGATTTATCCACATGTTGGGTCGATCAGAACTACACGGCGATGAGCATCCCATTTAGGTCCTCACATTGTTTGACTCGTATTCATTGATATAACTCTCTAGGAACCTTTCCATTGTAAGATGGAGGTTGTTTAGTCTAGTTTGGGTCCTCCACCTTTTGTATCATTATGCCTCATTAGTGTCCTGCTTTATGGTCTGTTGAGGCTGCAAGCTTTTTTCACCATGCCCTTGGGATGACTATTCTATTTCTTGGTGAGGTGTAGATATCCTCACATGCCCAATCTTCTTTGATCTTGTGGGCATGGTGACTGTCTGAGTTTGTTCTAGGACTGCTGCTGATGAGGGTTTCGAAACTGATGTTGGCATTTGTTTTGGTGTTGTTCTTGGTATCTCTATAGGCTCGAGAGTGACTATAACTAGTGAAATGGCTGGCCTTGTTAGGTCCGAAACCTTAGGCTTGCCAACCTCCTTACTTGTAATGCGTGGTCTCCTTATGAATGGTTGTTCCTCCTTGGAAGAGTTAGTGTAAGTAATAATCTTGTAGGAAGCCACTTGTGTTTGGTTAATAAGAGGGTTTATGAAGTTGGTTTGGAAGAAAGTGTGAGCAATTATATTTAAAGGTAGATGAAAGTGAATATCTCTTTGAAGGCTTGAAGAATGCAAAGTGTTGATCAAGTTGTTTCTATTTCCTTTTATAGCCTTTGATCTTGCATCTTTGCTCATGCCTGGTGGAGTGTTACTGAATTGTGCCCATTTAATGTCGTGACCATTTTTTCTTGAAAAATATCCTACCTTTTGTGTCCGTTATTATGCTCGTTATATACTGTGATCATTTTTTCTTGGAAACTGTTATAGGAATGTCTGCTTTATATGATCTTCATTATTATACCTATTACGGGCTCTTTTCATCTTTTTCCGTACCGTGCCTTCTTGTATTCGCCTTTGTTCTTTGTATCATGCACGAATATTGGCACGATCTATGACACATCCTCAAACTTGTTGAAATGCTAGTGTAAATTTTGGGCTATCTCCCAACGGCACCTTTGTTTAATGTCATTGGCTTGACCTATCGAATCATTATGATCCCAAGGCATTGGTACTTTTTTTTGGATTAATCTTTGACTATGACTGATGTTTTCCCATTGATTCCAACCTATTCATGATCGATGCTATCTGACTCACTTGGTTTCCTAGGTTCTGTTGGTCTTTTATTGAAATTGTTGTGTGGATATAGCCAGAGATTCAACTATACACTCTAGAGATTATCCTCTCTCACTTGTTCGTTGTCAAGGTTGATACCCATTTGTCCATGGTAGTGGTCGTGCCTTGATAGGTCGTGATTGTTGTGTCTCTACTTTAGACCACGAAAAATGTGGATACTTCTTCCAGTTTTCATTATAGTAAAACCCGTAATTATCGTTCTTTCTCTGCGGGTTATATCCATTGAAGGCATTGACCTGTTTGGTGTAGTTATCTTAAAGTGTTGGACATGTGTCAGTGGGATGATCGACTTGGGCATAGAACTAGCGTGGCTTCACTTACGATTTTTCCACTGTTAATTTCTATATCATAGAGGATAGATGTGTCATCTATTCTTTCCCTTTGGCCATGGCCTCCATTATCGGCTGGGATGGTTCATTCTCATTGCCACTGAACTGTAGAGTATCTGCAGCTATTTCAGCAATAATGTCCTATGCTTCTCGATAGCTGAGGTTCATAATCGATCTTCCATAAGTAGAATTCAGCATGAGCTTGTCCGCCATTCTTAATCCTTCACAAAAATACTAGATAAGTTGCTTGTGTGAAAATCTGTGTAGGGCACACTGCATATATGTCTTTGTATCATTCCCAATACTCATGGAAAGATTCGTCTTTATACTGTCTTGCTGCTAATATACTTTTTTGTAGACCTAAGACATGGGATGCTGGGAAAAGCTTTGTTAAAAATGCTTCCACCATCTCCACCCATGTAGATATTGATCTAGGTGGTAGACTTTGTAGCCATCATTTAGCTCCATCTGTTAACAATAATCAGACAACATGGAGTCTAACATTATCTTCCATCATAGCTTGTGGCTTGAAGCTCGAACATACTGCTTCAAAGTTTTGTATGTGTGTGTTAAGGTCTTCTGCCATAGAAGGTTGGTAGGAGCTGGATCAAGACTGGTTTTAACTCAAAACTTGTATTGAGATCTTATTGATGAAGGACCAATGGATTGTTGTTTCTTCGCAGGGCCTGATCTTCATTCATGGGTCTGAGAGCTTTATTTTCTTCATTATCTACTCCATTGTTAAGGAAATCTTCCTATGCCCTATTATGCTGATTGTTGTACCCATTATTCCTATTTTGTTGTGTACTATGCCCACAGTTATTATTTTCAATAGGACCACGGTTTGCAATGTTGTCTCCTATTATTACCAGGGATTACTACTACTAGATGGACTCCGGCATCTGGGACTGGTCTTCAGCTGCTACATTCAAATTCTTGATGTCCAACATGAAGAATATAGGGTTCATATGAACAGGGTTTGTCACTTGTTGGGAAGAGCTCGCGGTAGACTAGGCTTATTCTTACTGCCTGAATCCGAATATACTATACCAATGGACTGAGCAATCCTCCACCGACGCATGCTGTTGCTCCTTTGGTAAGTGGTCTCAATCTCTATATCAAAAGGGACTAGCAGAGTGATCCATGATGATCTAGGTATAAAAGTACTGTGATTTGAGTGTAACTACTGGGCTGGCCAATTCTCCGGCAACAGTGCCAAAATTTGATGTGCTATCGGAACACTAAAAGATAAAGCCTTACTATGGTGATTATATTGTAGTATAAATAGCAGGGTCAAATCCATAGAAAATCGGGATCAAGTCACAACTAAGATACTGGATATTATGCATGGCAGCTAGTGAGCAGGTGATCAAGAGGTGTGGGCATGGTCGAATGAATATTGATTTAAGAATGGTTTGTAAAGCTTGACTAGTAAAAAACTAGAGTATGTAGGGTTGTAAACAAAACGACAATAGTATCTAGCCCCAAATTATAGTTAGTTATTGTTTTCCTTCATTCACAGATCTGATCATAGGATATCTTGACTTCTTTACTTAGAGAACCTGATTGGTAGGAAACCAGATGTGAGGACCCGCTCTCGGTAAATGGGACACTCACTGCCGTATAATGACCTATTTTTAACACTGATCATCTATGCAATTTCGGTTTGATTTCAGGTTGAATTCGTGCTAATTCTGTTTGATTGATGAACATTTTGACCGTTTGTTGAGAATTGTGAGGTAAACAGGTGTGTTATGGTTTTTAGCGAAACATTAAAAATAATTTCCAGACTTAACTTCAAAAGATGAACTGACTGGTCAGAGCACATTACCCGACTGGTCGGACCAACCTATCACACTTGCCAAAGATGCTTCCACTGGTCAGAGCACCTTACCTGACCGGTTGGACATATGAGATAAAACCCAGAAATATGTGGATACGGATGATTGCGTAAGAGATAATGATTAGAAACCCAGAATTTCATAAATAGACGTCAAGGGGTCATTTTATTGTATTAAGTTCTTAGTTTACAAAGCATAACATCATTTTTATTGTTGGGATTCAACATTCAAATACTAGACTACGATATGTTATTTGAATTCTGAGTATGACAATTGATTTTGTTTGACTCGTTTTCTTTTCTTTCCATCGTTTTAGTTTCTAAACACCCAAACAAGATTCACACTGGGATTTGTTAACCTACTAACCAATGAAGTTTATTCAACCTTGTTTTTCATTATGAAACTGATCACTTCATTCTAGGTAAATCTAAAATGATAGGGATATTGGTTTAGGATCCGACATAGGGGTAGAATACCTAGGTAATCCATAATTGATAAAATAGGAATATATTTGCCAAACTAGGGTTCAAACTGAATGAGGATAATCAACCTTGTAATCAAATTAGCACAGGAATATAGCTAATTAGAGTATTAGGTAGCCAATAGTAGCCTGGAAAGGTATTATTGGATAAAAGAAAATCAGGAACATCATCTAGGTTAGATAGCAAACTAGATTCTAGGTGAAAATTCTGATTCAGTTCATTGATTTATTAATGATTTTTAATTCAGCTACTTAGATTTAGTAATTTTGTTTATTCTGAAATCAAGCCCAATATTCAATTGATTTAACTAGAGTAGAGGATTCGACGAATTGATTAATCTTAAATAGTTTTTCCTTATGGGATCGATACTCGTTCTTCCGAACTATATTACTTGTTGACATCGTACATTTGTGATTAGAGGTAAATTCAATTTTACACCAACAAGTTTTTGGCACCATTGCCAAGATTGACAATTTATATCGAATTCTTCTTCTAGATTAAATTTTTATTTTTCTATTTTTTGCACACAGAGCTAGAAAATATGTACAATCTGAGGAGTAAGAAGATTGACCTCGCACCTGAAGATCCTGATATCAAAAAATTTATTCAAAGACTCAGACGTCTCAAAAACACTGATCAAGCGATGAACCATCCAGGTAAAGACATGAATAGAGGAGACAATGTAGATCCAGCTTCATCGGTGGATAACCCACAGCCTAGGAATAGAACTATGAGGGACTATAACACACCAATAGTTGATTTGCTAACCGATGGGATCCTTAGGCTGGCAATACCAGCCAATAGCTTTGAGATCAAGCCTGTGATGATCCAGATGATGGAAAATCACCAGTTCTTTGGGGTGGAAAAAGATGATCCTATGAAGCATGTAAAAATGTTCGTAATGCTGACTGACACATTCAAGTTCAATGGGGTCCTTGCCGAAGCAATCAGAATGCACCTTTTTCCTTTCTCCCTCGCTGTAAAAACTGTAGACTGGTGGGAGAATCTACCCAACGGTTCTAAATTCACTTGGGAGGAGCTGATGAATGCCTTCCTGGCCAGATTTTTCCCAGCCACAAAGACTTTATAACTAAGGCATGAAAATTTTATATGAGGCTTATGAAAGATTCAAGGGGGTATAGAAGAGGTGTCCGTACCATGGCATTCCAGATTTGCTACTAGTAGATGTATTTTACAAAGGGCAGTTCGATATGCACAAATCCATGCTTAATGCCACTGTAGATGGTAACTTTCTGAACAAAGGAGCTAATGAGGCTTTTAGATTTATAGAGAGAGTAACTGTTGGAGGGAAAACCTGGCAGGACTCAAACTTTGATAAAACTCCAGGGAGGCTGGAAGATGATGCTATTACAAAACTGATAGTAGAGATGGCGGCAATGAGGCACGAATTTGCGCAAAGCAGGTCAAATGTATCAGCAGTACAACAAAAACCAACAAGCACACTCGTGCTGGCTCTTTGTGTACAGTGTGGAGGCAACCATAATAATTACCAGTGCCCGCAAAACGTGAAAGAAGTCAACTATGTTGGCAATCCAGGGAAGAAACCTCACTACTTTAGGAACACTTATAACGAAAATTAGAAATAACATCCAAATTTTTCATGGAAGAATAACAATCCAGTTCATACTTCACATCAAAATCATAGGAAGGGAGGAGGCTATAATCCAGGATTTCAGCCAGGAAATCTAAACTTTCATAATCCAAATTTCCAGAATCCACCACCAATGGAGAAGAAAAATAAATTGGAGGACCTTTTGCACCAGTTCATCATGTCTTCTGATTTCAGGATTAAAAATCTAGAAACTCAAATGAGTCAAACGTCCCAATTTCTGCAAAACAGGCCACCAAGAGCTTTGCAATCAAATACCAAACCACCATTAGAGTAGAAAGCTGTGACTTTGAGATCAGGTACAGTACTTTCAGAACCTGTGGCTGCCAAAAGCCAGTGATGAGAGCCAAAAGACTGCTCAAGAACCTAAGTTTTAGGAGATTAAGGAGAAGCCAGCAGAGAAGGAGATTTTGACACCAGAAAAAATAGCTGAAGAAAAACCAGCAAAACAAGAGAAGATGCCGCCACTACCCTTCCCTAGAAGACTAAAGAAGGAACAGTTAGACCAGTAATTTACAAAATTTCTGGAAGTATTCAAGAAATTATAGATCAATATTTCTTTTGCTGAAGCCCTGCAATAGATGCCTACCTATGTCAAATTTTTGAAAGACATCATTACTAAAAGAAGGAAGATTGGAGATTATGAAATAGTGGCCTTGACTGAAGAATATAGTGCTATTATTCAAATAAAATTGTCTCCAAAGCTTAAAGATCCTGGGAGTTTTACCATTCCTTTGGAAATAGGGGTTAATCAATTCTGCAAGGTATTGTATGATTTGGGGGTTAGTATCAACCTTATGCTCCTTTGCATGGCAGAAAGGTTGGAACTGAGAGGTATATATCCTACTTTTTGTATCCCAGAAATGGCAGATCGATCTCTTTCCTTTCCAAGAGGTATTGTGGAGGATATTATGGTTAAAATAGACAAGTTCATTTATCCAGTGGATTTCATCATCATTGATATAGAAGAAGAGAAAATGTTCCACTTATCCTTCAGAGACCACTCTTAGCCACTGGATGAGCCCTAATTGATGTCCAGGTTGGCCAGTTTACTATGAGAGTGGGAAACCAGTAGGTGAATCTTGATATTTGTTCTTCCATAAAGCATCACAATACTGAGAGTGTGAATTCTATCACTTCGTGGGAAAGAGAAGACAATATTGATGTAGAAGATGAGTACCATGATCCATTAGAAGTTATTTTGACTAGGACAAAAGGGAGTGATGATGAAGAACTAGCAGCCCTAGAAAGAAGCATGGATAATGTACCTAGCTGGAGACAGAGGCAATTTGAAACACTTGATGTTCCTCTTGAGTATCTGAATAAAATGAACCCATCAATTGAAGAACCACCAAACCTAGAATTGAAGCAATTACTGGCACACTTGAAGTACCAGATTTTGGGAGAGAATGGTACACTTCCAATTTATTATCTTATATTCCTTGATAAATTTAGAAGAAGAAAAATTGAATTATGATATTCTAGCATCTAAAAAAAAAGGGATGCTTCACTAAATGAATTAGAGGAGCTGTGCCAATTGGCCTATGAAAATACCAGGATTTACAAAGAAAAAATAAAGAGAAGGCATGACAAGCAACTAAAAGGCCAAGAATTCAAGCCAGGAATACAGGTGTTGCTGTTTAGTTCCTAACGCTAATTATTTCCAGAAAAGCTGAAATCGAGATGGTCTGGACCTTTATAATGGTAGTTGTGTTCCCATATGGTTCGGTATAATTGCAGAATCACAAATCTTGAAATTTTTTCAAAATAAGCGGGCAGAGATTGAAGCCTTATTATGGTGGGGGGTATCTCCAGACTCTTCCATCATCTTGAAATTTGAAGATTGAATTGTAAGTTTGTTGTCTCACTTATCTATCTTTTTATTATTTTTATTTCAGTTATTTGAATTCTTGTTTATGTCATGTCTTATTTGAATTATTGTGTTAGTATGTCTAGTTATCTGTGAAGTTATTTGTGATTTGATACAAAGTCAGGGACATCCATTTATGTTAAGTTTGAGGAGATCGGTTCACTTCTGAAAAACTGATGATGAATGTTTAATTTTGTTTAGTATGGATTACTAGATTTGAATCTGGATTATACTGAAATTAGTTTTACAAATTAAAGGTGGCACTGGGTCCAGACATTAACCAATATTTAGAGCAGCAAAGTATCAAATTGATTGGTTTATAATGAGGAAAAAAATTAAGAGGGATGGCTAGTATTGGTTAAGCTATTGGTTAACTCACCAATGTTTTGCATGCTTAAGTAAATGCAATCTTATGTGCTGAAGTTATAAAATTAATGAAGAAAAAAAATTTTGCAGTACAAAAATGAAAGCGCCTATGGTGGGTTAATTCAAAAGGACCTTTGAGCTGTACTTTTGGAAATCCAATAAACATTCTGATTGACTTGATGAACTAGTTCATGAGTATTGCGTGTTTTCCAAATCCTAATTCTTTTATGTGAAACTGAAATTGATACAGCCAATTGAGAATTGAAAGAACCAGAATTTTGGAATTGAATGCTCATTATTGGTTATTGACGAAGTGAACTGATATTCTTGATCAAAACTATTTGGGTATTTTTATTTGTCTTTATCGAACTATTTTTGCTAAGGACTATGCAATTTCAGTTTGATTTCAGGTTGAATTTGTGCTAATTATGTTTAATTGATGAACGTTTTATTCATTTGTTGACAATTGTGAAGTAAAAAGGTGTGTTACGGTTTTTAGTGACAAAATGTGGTGTTTACGCATAAGAAATGTGTTGAAACATAAAAAATAAGGATTGCGAATACGAAGATGCACCGACCGGTCGAAACATATGCATTGACTAGTCAGAACATATGCACCGACTAGTCGGAACAAAAAGAATATTTTGCTGAGGATGCATCGGCCGGTTGGAGCACCTTACCCGACCGGTTGTACCAACCTGCACACTTTCCGAAGATGCTTCCACCAGTCGGACATACAATTGCTTAAGAGATAAGGATTAAAACCTAGAATTTCATATAAATAGATGTCATGGAGTCATTGTATTGTTTCAAGTTCTTAGTTTATAAATAATAAACATCAGTTTTATTGTTGCAATTCAACATCTTTCAGAGATTAGACTACGGTATGTTATTTGGATTCTGAGTATGACAATTGATTTTGTTTCACTTGTTTTCTTTTATTTCCATCATTTTAGTTTTTAAACACCCAAACAGGATTTACACTGGAATCTGTTAACCTACTAACCAGTGACGTTTATTCTTCCTTGTTCTTTATTACGAAACTGATCACTTTATTATAGGTAAATCTAAACTGATAGGGATATCGGTTTAGGTTCTGACATAGAGGTAGAATACCTAGGTAATCCATAATTGACATAATAGAAATATATTTGTCAAATCTAGGGTTCAAACTAATTGGAGATAATCAACCTAGTAATCGAATTAGTATAGGAATATAGCTAATTAGAGTGCTAGGTTAGCCAATAGTAGCCAGCAAAGGTATTATTGGATAAAAAGAAATCAGGAACATCTTCTAGGTTAAATAGCAAACAAGATTCTAGGTTAGATAGCAAACAAGATTCTAGGTGCCAATTCTGATTCAGTATATTGATTTATTAATAATTTTAAATTTAGTTAATTAGATATAGTAACTTAGTTTATTCTAAAATCAAGCCCAATATTCAATTGATTTAACTAGAGTAGAGGATTCGAAGAATTGATTAATCTTATAGAGTTTTTCCCAGTGGGAACAATACTCGTTCTTCCAAACTATATTACTTGTTGACATCGTCCCCTTGCAATTAGTGGTAAATTCAATTTTAAGCCAACACCGTGTAGTCCCCGATTGGGTTGTAGTCCCGATCTACCCAACACGTGGATCAATCGTAACCATACAATGCTATCCAAATTACCAAAAATGCATTACCAATTTGAATTTTTTCTTTTAAAAGAAGCATGACACCTCACAAAACATACCCTACACAAAACAATCAACGGAGGATGGACACGTATACAGCAGAAGTCTTTAAAACACATAGAACAGGTCGCATGGCCCCAAACATGCTACACGAGACTATACTCACAAGTTTATATGGATCCACATAAACAATGCACAAGGCACGCATCTAAAATCATAAACAAGAATACGAGTCATGCATGTGAGTAAATACAAAATTCGGAAAAGCAAACCCTCATCGGGTCCATAACAATAAGCATAGTCCAAAACAAGCATGTATATCGATAGATTATGAAAATGTCAAAACACGAAACATACCAATCTTCCAAGATGTGTAAGTTCAATGGTCCAGCCCTATGTCCAACACCGGGAAAACACGACCTCAACGATGCACGGCTATGGCTGACAAACTAGCCCTGAAAAGATCAACAAGAGGGAGTGAGATCAATGATCTCATTAGAAGTTGCAGCATCATAAGTATATCTAGTGGAATAGAGGCATATAGAAAATCAAGCATAAAACAGTTACTTAAAGCATCGATATCATCCATGTATACTAAGAGTGCACTCAATGTGTTTCACAAGTAAGTATGCATAATGCATGAATTGTAAAACATAATGTAATTAGGACCAGCCCAATAGGTTTTATAAACTCACAGCATACAACATTGTCACATGGGCTACTATATCCCTAAAACCTATCAGGGTGGATCACAAAGCACTTTCAAGTAACCCCAACACTAAAGGGAAACCGAAAGCCCACTAGCAGTTAATTTTTCGTTTGCAAATATATATAAATCTCCTATTGGCAATGTTATCCAAAACTGAGTGGAGAAATCACACTATCGCACTCAATCACAATCCACATATACATAAACACATAGCCTACTAAGTCATAGCCAATTCAGGCACACATATATAATCCATCCATACAACAACACTAGGTAAGTAATATTCCCCTTTGTTGAGATTCTATGTACTTTCATTGTTTTCCCAAGCATTAACCGTCAATTCCAATGCATTCATAAGAACACGAGTATATAAATTTTACATTGAAAACCCATAATGCATAAAATGCAAGCAATCACCAAAGGCACTCATACAAGGTTTTTTAGGATGTGGTTTGGTGTTCATCTGGTGTTGGATAGGTTTAGGGTAGGTTTGGGGAACTCAAAATAAGATACACGGGTTGTGGGAAGGGTAAAGGGGCTGCTGGGACAAGTATGTGGGCATATGGATTTAAAATAGGGGGTGTAGCGGCAGTACACAACCATGCACTCTTGGAGCAAGTTGTGTAGAAGTACATGACCTGAGTACACAGGCATGTACTCTCCTGTGTAGGTCGTGTACTCCCTTACACAGGCTGTGTACTGTTCGGTCCAGAGCATTACACGGGCTCCTAGGAGGGTATACTAATACTCATCCTAGACGTGTTCTACACCTCTGAAAATAACCCGGAACGCTCCACAAACTTGCTCAAACCCCTTACTAAGGTTTATAGGTAATAAAAAACACCTCACAAGCTATAAAACACATAACTCAAAGGGATCCAACATGAACAATCACATGATAATAAACACAATCAATTGCATAGGTTCAAACATCACATCACATGCCCTTTCAAGATGCATAAACACATAACAAAAATGCTTAAGAGTTCAAACATATGGTTCACAAATTCAAAACATGGCAAGCAATTTTGCGAAGCTAGAATGAACGTCAATCATAATATACATAAGGCCTCCATTCAAAACCAAACATTTATCGTACATTAATTCAAAAATACAGGACATGTCCGTGTAAGCAAATGAAACATAAACTTCCACCTTTTATCAACTACTCTAACACTGCCTAGTCACACAAACTGAACCAAAACACACATAAGCACCAAAATCAACTAAATGACTCAAAACTGAAAACGAACCCTAGGTCAATAACGCTCACACTAACTCACATCTCACCCTAACAATATGCTCCCAGCTCAAAATTTCGGAAATCCAACCAATAGGCGAAATATCCAAAACTCATGCAAGCCATTTGTGGCTCCAAATTGACACCCAAACTTATGCGATCACACTATTGGGTTTCTCGGCCCACAAACATACTCCTCAACTCAACAATAAACTTTCCGAAGCAACAGAAACAACCATAATCGACAACTCAATCAAAATCTCAAATTTCCTGAAATTACCAAAAATACCACCGAAACCAAGAACGCTCACCCACGGATTAGGGAGTGATTTCAAACAATCTAATCCACCAAACTAGCTTAGGAACATCGACAGTGAACTAAAGGAACCAAAAGTTGACAATAAAAATAAAGATATAGAGCATTTACCATGAATCCCCAAAAAGTTCCCTAATACAAAGAACGGATCGATTACAGCTCTTCGATTTGTAACTACCAGTGGAAATCGGTCAGGAAAGGTTAGAAGTGGGGTTTGAGATGAAGCCTGGTGGTTTTTTTCGAAAAAAAGAATTTGAAGGAAATTGAATGGATGCTTAGGGTGGGAAAACGTGAGAGAGAGAAAGGGAGAGAAGAGGGAGGAGTAGGCTACTTTAGTTCCAACACTTAGAAAAACTCCAAGTGTTGGAACTGTAGTAGCGTACCCTTCCCCTTCAGAAAAATTCTAAGTGCTGGGTATTTATAGGTCTAAAATCTCTGAAAAATTCGAACGGGTTATTTTAAAAAGTCCAATATGCCTGAGTGGACCAAAATAGATTTTAAAATCAATAATCATCAAAAATAGGTTAAATAAATTAATTGGCCTAAAATATAGGTAAATGAGCTTGAAAAATAACAAACGGATCCAAAACGGGCTTTTTCGGTCCGAAGGCGTACGATCACTCAAAACGGACTTGCAACTGACCAATAACGATTTTCACTGACTAAAATCTCGACACTCAACCTAGAACACATGCTAAGATACCTAGACGCACACCTAGGCTTTCAATAACTGTGTCCACCCTAAAGATCATTTCTCAGGTCAATGGTCAACTCTCGGGTCAACGGTCAACTCTCAGTCAAGCGGTCAAAATCGAACACTCTCGCTGACTAGGCACTTGAGGGGACGAGATCTCACACCAGACACGACCGTGGCATATAAAAGGCTTAGTAAAACTGAAGGTTCCTTCACTTCTCCTATCAACAATCCTCATAGTTGTAAATACTCAAATTGATACCTCTTCATTGTTGGTTTGTCATTCGATTCTAGAGGGATTGTACAACAATCCTTCCTTTTGACCATAAGAATCCGCTTACAATGATCTGGTTGTGATCACTATAATTGAATCTACTTCAGCAGTTATTGGAGCAAGCAATAAATAAAGACTTTAATCTTTTATTGTAGAATCTCTCGAAGGATTTCAATAATAACCTAATATAATGTTGTGGCTAGACTATAAGTTTCTAGCTAGATATGCTTAAAGGAATTCTCTCTTAATTCTAAAGGATGCTAAAACCTGGATGCCTTGACCACAAGTGGTCTACGGTTTATATATTTGCTATTGGATAACTACCGTGCCCACCTTATTCAGAATGGATAAGCTCTTTATCTATCTTCTTCTAGAATAGATGAGTTCTTGTGCTCTCAATCTATATCTTCTCTTTTTTTTTTATCATATTTTCCTTAAAGTTTGCATGTTTTCCAGAGGAGCTGGTCTTGTGAAGATAATGCCTGATTTATCTCTAGAAGTGTCTTAAAACTACACTAAAATCAGGGACTCATATGACATATAAATCATGTAATCAGAACCTACATCTTTGCAAGCTTCTCAAACCTCTGATCTCGATGAATTCACTAGCAGAAGCTTTTTGTAGTAGAGATGAGTTGAACGTGACTGGAGGTGAGAGGAACAGTATCTGGACAGAGGAGCTGCAATATCTTGACCAGAAAGGAGACCAGACCTCACGCAGGAATAATTTTTGAAGGAAAGAGAAAATTAAAAAAAACAAAAGATTTCTACTTAAATCAAAACCTAATAACAACACGATTTATCTTTTGGGCTATGAGGATAGAAGCCCAATTGAGTGTTGCACTCGTGATTCTGCAAGCTCACACTCAAGTCTGAACCATTGAGTCGGAGGCAATGCGTAACAACCTACAAGTCAACTATGGTCAAAGGGTCCTAAAGGGACATCTCACACCATTCCTCCATTCTTCAAGGATTTCAAAAGGTAGAGGAAGATCATACAACACTCTCAAGGGATTAAACAATGAGGGATAAGTGTTTGGGTTCGACCAAGGTAGCTCACATATCAAATTGGGAGGAGAATAAGTGTTTCGATTTGAAACTGGCTAAGTCAACCAGACATGGCTTCTTGCCTGATCAATCATGGCTAAGGTCGACCGGTCTCCCAACCAATCTTAGGAAAGGGCTAACCGATCTGATAAATTCACTACTAGGGCCAAAAGGTTTTTTCTAATTTTTAGAGGACCTGACCGATCACCACCAAAGGCCAACCAAT
Organism: Passiflora organensis; assembly: GCA_019739055.1. Lineage (NCBI taxonomy): Eukaryota > Viridiplantae > Streptophyta > Magnoliopsida > Malpighiales > Passifloraceae > Passiflora > Passiflora organensis. The sequence goes on along the minus strand of JAEPBF010000002.1, from coordinate 2,079,497 downwards.
CATGTTCTGGCAATTGGTTTATCGATTATGATCTAGCAGCTGGCCAACTGACCATGGTGAAGTACCCGATCGGTCGCCATGTCATAAAAAATCTCGAAGAATATTCCTTCGGATCTACCCGGTCGATTTTGGCCAACTATCTGACCTATCATCACCACATCTCATTAATTTTTGGGTTATCTTACCAAATAATTAAAACTCTTGTCGAATAATGAGAAAACTCATTAAAAACTGAATATTTTCCAAATGTTTGATCATTACTACATGCCCAACCAATTTCCTTTCTCATACAGATCAATTGTCAATTTGAGCAACCAGCCACCAAAGGTAAAATTTACTCACCTAACTGATCATATCTCCATGTCTTGGATGAGATATGCACCCCAAAACTCACTGGGAACGACCTCTAAACTCTCCCAAACCCCCGGTAACCCTTACCAAAGTTTCTCGGTAACAAAAAATACCTCACAAACCACAGCACACACAATTCAAAGGGGTCCAATACAATCAATTACATGGGTTTAAACACGATCAATCGCACGGGTACAAACATCACATCAAATGCCTTCTCAACATGCATAAACATGCAACCAACATGCTTAAGAGTTCAAATATACAGTTCATGCACCCATAAAATGGCAAACAAGTTCACAAAGCTAAAATAACATCATACAAAATGCATGTACGACCTCCATTCAAAACCAAACATTTACCATATTTTAATTCAATAACACAAAACATTTCCATATAAGTAAATGAAACATAAAGTCCTACCTCTTGTCGCGTAGAAAACTCAATAGCAATAATCTTGCCTTTATCAACTGCACCAGCAACGCCTAAGCACACAATTAAAACCAAAACACACATAATCTCAAAATAAAAAAAAATCAGAAAAATGACTCATAAACACAATCCGTAACTGATAAATCAAAAAAACAAGCAACAAGAACAATCAAATTCGATGATTCAACCAAAATCTTAAAATGTCCGAAGTCACCAAAAATGTTCACCCGCGGATCAGAGGGGCAGTTTCAATCAATCCAATCCACAAGACTAATTTAGGAACATTCATAGCAAACTAAAGGAACTAATTATCGATAACGAAAATGAAGATTTGGAGCACTTACCATGAAATCCCCAAAAACCACACTAATGCAAAGAATAATCAGATTACAACTCCTTGATCGGAAACTACCAGTGAAATTTGATCCAAGAAGCTTAGGAATTTGTGACGAAGCCCGATGGTTTTAGTCAAAAACAACTGAAAGAAATGAACGGGTCCTTTAGAGAGGAAGGGCGTGAGAGAGAGAGAGAGAAGGGGGAGGGTAGGTAGGCTGCTGAAATTCCAACATGTAGAAAAATTCTAGGTATTGGGTTGGACTGGATATTTATACCCCTGGCCCAAAATCTCGAAAAATCTGAATGGAACCTTTAAAAAGTGCAGTATACTTCAAGTGGGCCAAAAAGGGTTTTAAACCAATAAATCACTGAAAATGGGCTAAATTGATTAATTGGGCTCAAGAAATGGTAAATAGGATTGAAAAATAATAAATGGGTCCAAAACGGGTTTTACGGCCCAAAAATCCCCTGTCACTCAAAATGAACTCAGAACTAGCCCAAATTGATTTTCACTGACTCAAACCTCGACAATCAACCTAGATCACTTGCTAAGACATTTAGACACACACCTAGACTTCCTATAGCTATGTCCACCCTAATGGTCAACTCTCGAGTCAAACAGTCAATTGCTTGCCACAGACCAAAATCGAACATTCTCACTGAACCATCATAATAAATAAGCACTCGGAGGGACAAGGTCTCACATCCTCCCCTCCTTATAAGAATTTTTTCTGCGAAATTCACTTACCTTGTGCCTCAAACAACTGCTGGTAGTACTCTCTCATAGACTGCCCGGTCTCCCAAGTCATCTCCTTATATTTATCACTGCTTCAAACCACCTTGACCATCGGAACACTATGACACCGAGATTGTTTCACTGCTCTATCCACAATCGCCACTGGCTGAGTCATGTAGGACAAGTCATTGGCTTTCACCACTGGTGGTGTCTCTAACATGTGAGAGGGATCCTTAATGTACTTCCTAAAAACTGAAACATGGAATATACTATTGATCCTCTGCAAAGATGATGGCAAATCTATTCTATATGTCACTGGTCCAATCCTCTCGGTGACGGTGTATAGACTGATGTACCTTGGTGCTAACTTGCCACGTTCCTGAAAATGAATCACACCTTTCCTAGGTGCGACCTTCAAAAATACCATGTCCCCACAAACGAATCACACCTTTCCAAGGTGTGACCTTTAGAAACACCATGTCCCCACTCTCAAACTCAAGGTCTTGCTGGCAGTTATCTATATTATTCTTCTATCTGTCCTTAGCTATCCTCAACCTATGTCTAATGAATGCCAACTACTCTGTCGCTTGCTCAATCATCTCGAGACTGCCAAGTTTCCTTTTGGCTTCCTAATCCCAGTATAGAGGTGTACGACACTATCTACCATACAAAGCCTCGTATGGTGCTATACCGATGGAAACCTGAAAATTGTTGTTGTAAGCAAACTCAACTAATGGTAGGCATCGATCTTAAGTGGTCTGCCTATCTAATGCACAAGCACAGAGTATATCCTCTAAGATCTGAATCATCCTCTCTAACTATCCATCTATTTGAAGGTGGAAAACTGTGCTAAGTTCAATCTAGTACCCAAAGCACCAGGAAGCTTCCCCCAAAATCTGGATGTGAATCTCGGATATCGATCAGAGATGATAGACACTAGAACTCCATGTTGTCTCATAATCTCATCCATATATCTGGATGCCATGCCAATCTCTCTAGTGTGTCCATCACTCTAATGGGGAAGAAATGTGCAAACTTGGTCAATCTGTCCACTATCACCTATACAATATCATAACCTCGGTGATCCAACCACAAAGTTCATCATCACTTGTTTCCATTTTCACTCCGGAATGGGTAACAATTGAAGTAGCCATGCGGGTCCCTGATACTCTTCTTTGGGTTGCTGGCATACAAAACATGTAGCCATGAACTCTATAATGTGCCTCTTCATTCCAGACCAAATGCCTCTGTCAAAATCCCCTCTCAACTCCTCATCACCGGGAGTGCACACTCGGCCTCGAAAAGTCAAGATAACTTCATCTCTATTCCGGTACTCACTAACTGTACTATCTCCACTAGCATCACCCTCTAGCTGCTATCTCACTCAGACCAACACTAAATCCTCAAGCTACTTTGCCCGAATCTCATCTAATTAAGGAGAGTCTGACAACAAGCTATGCAATCAAGGCTCTGGACTCATTACTATCAAGCTGCACTTTGGGTGCTCTCAAACAAATCAGCATTGGCATGTACTCAACTCGAACATAAGCTAAGGAAGATGATGTCTTCCGACTCAACGGACCAACAACTATATTCGCCTTGTCCGGATGGTAGCCAATCACAAGATTATAATCCTTGAGTAACTCTATCCTTCGCCTCTATCTCAAATTCAACTCCTTCTAGGTGAAGAGATATTTGAGACTCTTGTGGCCGATGTAGACTATGCATGTCTCACATACAAGTAATGTTGCTAAATCTTCAATGCAAACACTACGGCTGCTAAATCTAGATAATGAGTCAGGTAGTTACTCTTATGTGGCCTCAACTGCCTGGATGCATATGCCACAACCTTTCCTTCTTGCATTAACATATATCCCAGTCCCATCTTCGAAGCATCATGGAACACCACATACTCCTTGCCACTGACTGGCAAGATAAGAACTAGAGCTGACACCAATCTGGACTTCAGCTCGTGGAACTCTACTCACACTTCTCAGTCCACACAAACGTAACACCCCTACGCATCAAATGTGTCAAAGGGCTTGTCAATGCTGAGAAGGTCTCCACAAACTGCCTATAATAGCCTGCCAAACCGAGGAAGCTACAGATCTATATAACACTGCGAGGATGCTCCCAAGACACTACCGCCTCTATCTTCTTAGGGTCCACTAGCACTCCTCTAGCTGATACCATGTGCCCCAAGAAGCTAACCCCTCTAAACCAAAACTCACAATTCGAAGACTTGGCATATAACTACCAAACTCTAAGTATATCTAACACTATCCTCAGATGCACTGTATGAGCCTCCTCCGATCTTGAATAAATCAAGATATCATAGATGAAGATGCGACGAACTAGTCTAAGTACTCTTAAAATACCCTGTTCATGAGGTCCATGAACACTGTTGGGGCATTGGTCAGCCCGAATGGCATAATCAAGAACTCGTAATGGCCATATCAGAACCGGCATGCTATCTTCGTAATTTCTGGCTCCTAAACCCTCAATTGATGGTATCTCGATCTCAAATCAACCTTCAAGAATACCAATACACCCTGAAGTTGATCAAATAAAACGTCAATCTGAGGCAATGGATACCAATTCTTCACTATGGCCCAGTTCAACTGCCTATAGTCGATGCATAAACGGAGGGTGCCATCATTCTTCTTCACAAATAATACTGGTGCGCCCCATGAAGACACACTAGACCTGATGAATCCTCTATCCACCAAATTCTTGAGCTGAAACTTCAACTCCTTCAACTCTGCTAGTGTCATATGATACAGTGGGATGGAGATAAGAGTTATGCCTGGCAATAATTCGATCTCAAACTCAATCTCTCGCTCTAGTGGAAATCCCATCACATCGTCTGGGAAAACATCCAAATACTCTCTCACTACTGGTATATTGCTCAACTCTAGGACTCCATTGTCACATCTCTGATATGTGCCAAGAAGGTTGTGCAACCTTTGCTGATCATCTGATTGGCACTCAACTAAGAGATCATGCATGTGGGTGTCACTTATTAGTCACCCTCATAACAAAACTCTGTACCATCATCCAAACTGAACCATACTCTCTTCGTGAAGCAATCAATCATTGCTTTGTATTTGGCCAAACAGTCCATACCCAGAATAACGTCCAAATCTCTGATGTTCAATAGAATCAAATCTGCCTCAATCTCCACTAAACCCATCCTTAGAACAAAATCCAAATAAACTCTAATGCAAGCCAACTGCTCACCTAACGGGGTCAAAACTTCCATGGGTGGATCTAGGGGTGAAAACTCTCTATCGGCACTCCTAGCTACCCTAGGACCAACAAAAGATCTATTTACTCTAGGGTTTGACAAGACTCTAGCACAAGAGAAGAAAACAGTAGTATTACCTATCACGATGTCTGAACTAGCTACGGTCGCATGGTCAAGGTGAAGATACGCATCTATTGTCTCTGCTGGCCTATTGTCTGACTACCAGAAGGCCTGCTTGTCTTTATCCTTTGTGGTACTCTTGTAGAACCCTACAAACCCATATAACTGGCCCCAGACCTCTGAGCTGCTGGAAGTGCTAGAAGCCTCAACTATGAAGCACTTAGCTGAGCTGCTCTAACTCCAGTACACTCTCTTTTCATATGCCCAAACTATTCATACTGATAGAATCTAGTTTCTGCAGGTAAGGAGGTGGGTGAAACTATCTGTATTTCCTGCACCAGGGTAGCCCAGACGGCGTACTGACATTTTGAAAAGATCGAGTAGGCTGTGAGTGTCTAGTACCTGAAGTGGTCCCCTGAGATCTCATTTACACTGAAGGGTAAAGACCAGTTGTCCTATCCTTAAACTTAGGCTAAAATATGGAACTGCACCTAAGCGGACCTTTACTAGTTGCATTATCCTTACACTTTTGGTTATGGCCTCACTGTCCTAAAAGAATTTCCTCTGCCTTCACTGCATCCATCACCAGCTCCTCAAAGTCATTACTCATCTTCAAACCCAGAACACCAAGGACATCCCAACTGAGCCCATGCTCAATTGGGCTTGAGCATCCATCATAGCACTCGTCTTGTCCATCTTGGGCACAAAGTGTGCTAGTGCCCTCAACTCAGTCTTGTACTTGGTAACCGTCTTGTTCCTCTACTGTAGGTGATAGAACGCAAACCTCTTCTGATCTTAAAAGTACTGAATGTAGTACCTCCAGTCAAACTCCTTCTCAAAGTCCTCCCAAGTGGGTTAACTTGCTTACCTGTCCCTCACCAAACTCCATCAGTTAGCTGTGTCCCTCTACAACAGGCGGAGAGTCAATATCACCTTGTCTTCAGCAGACAACCTCAAGGCCTATGCAGTTAAAACAAATTTTTCCTTCCAATTCTTTGCTACAATCACATAAATGGTACCATAGAAACTCTTGCACCTCAAATGTCTCGCTTCTTTCAGTAGTTTGGACAGCTACACTAGTAGTGTACCACCCTAAACCTCAGCCTGTAAAAGCTCTGCCTCAACCTATACCTCTAGCTCTACTGCAACCTATAGCTAAGCTAGTGGATATGGTGCCGACAACTGTGGCTGCTGAACAGCTGCAGCGTACATCATCTACTACATCTGATCCAATGCCTAGTCCTAAACTGCTGGTGCTGCCTAAGCTAGTTGTGCCTCTGGTGCATCTTGTGGTTGACCCACACCTGCTGCTGGCTCTAGAGCATCTGAGCTCTCATCTAACTCTCTGATATGCACCCGGCCTCCTCGGCCACCACAAAATTTGGAAGAGTTACGACCTCTACCACGGGCCATTGTTACTAACTAGACACACAGTCATACGTATAAGGCTAATGACAACTAGACCTCTAGACAAACTCTATACTAGACTATGCGTGTGCAGTGAGTGTGATGCACTTGTAAAATATGCCATTTTAAAATAATTTTTCACTCAATGCACACATAAACAACCATGCTCTGCTACCAACCCTGTAAGGATCCGCTCTCGGTAAATATGAGCCTCACTGCCGTATAGTCCTGATCAACCCAACACATGGATCAATTAAAACCACATAAGACTCGTGTTAACTTTTCAAGACCCAAAATCCCAAAAAATACATATAAATTTGAATTTTTCTTTTTAAATGAAGTATGGCACATCTCATATTACACCCGCCACAAAACAGTCAATGGTGTACGCAAACACATACAACGGAAGTCTTAAATCACAAACAACAGGTTATACGGCCCCAAACATGCTACACAAAGAGTACATTCACACAAGCCTATTCGAATCCACCAACAATGCCAAAGGTACACATATCATAACATAAATTGAAATCTGAGTCATACATGTGTATAAAACATCCAATCCAGAAAACAAGCCCACAACAGGTATAACGAGTAACATAATCCAAATTAAACAACTATGTCAATAGAGTATGAAAATAACAAAACACAAAACATGTCGAGCTTCTAAGATGTGCAAGTACAATAGTCTAGCCTTAAGACCAACATTGGGGAAATCGTGTTAGCACCCCAGAGGTTCGGGTGTAGTGCTGGTGCGCGCTCGTGCTGCCACATGTCAGTCTGGGAAAAATTAAAAGAATTTAGATAGAAAGGCCAGAAATTAAAGAAAAATAGGGAAAAATAAAAATAAATGGAGAAAAAATATGAAAATATTACAAAAAATACTAGAAATTCTGAGGATTCCAATGGTATTAAGTTTATAAAAATCTGACTTTGTTTGATAGGTTTAATAAATTAAGAAAGTTGATGGAAAATATTGAAAAAATAAAAAGGCATCAAAAATTGTATCGAGTCGATGCTAAGATGACAGTGATGTGATAAAAGGATCAATATTGTGCATTTAGGGATTTTTGTCTTGATTTGAGATTGATAAAAGGTAGATCTTTGTTGACAAGTGCAAGGCTAAATCGAGAAAGACAATCTTCTCTGAAATTGGATCCCGAAGAAGAATCAGAACCCTAAACTGTGAGTGGCTAGCTATGCCTGCATGACAATCATATCTTTAGACTATAAGAAACAAGATGATTGAATAACCGAAATAGCATAAACATGCATATCTAGGCAAGTGATGAGTAATTAATAATTTCCTTAATTGCTTGAATTATTATTGTGATATAATAAATGTATAATTGCGGTTTCATACTATGAGTTTATCGAATAACAATGTGATAGCAATATGTGTTTGCATACAATAACCTATGCAACCCTTAAGAGCTCTCTGGGTCTAGCAGTGAGACATGAAGATGCCAGATCACGAGGAATAAGGTTGGTTGGGGTTTATTATTTGAATGCGCACTTAATAACAGTTCTTGTAGGTTTGGGGGATCATTTAGGTGGAGCTACCATCACCTAACACCCCGACATTATCAGTAGAATAGGGACGTAGAAGTGTGTCTGACATATCATATAATTGTTTGAAAATAAAGAGAGAGATTAAAGAAAAGCATTTAGGTTATCACTGACAAATCCTAGTCTTATCCACTACTCGGAAAGACTATGGGAGTATGTCAGCCCAAATATGATTTGTGTGCTCACTTAAGAAAGGGTTAATAATTGGTTAACTAAAATGCTTGTGTTTGTTGTTTATTTATTGAGTTATGTGAGCATTTTGATTTCCCTGTCTTTGGTTTTGGTTATATAAATGGATGAGAGTTGAGCTTATTCATATTGAAGGTATTGTGTTTTCTGACCACTCACCTGATAGGTTTATGCCAGATCACTAGATCTGGTCATTGCAAGACTATCTAGGAAGGCTTGATCGTCAGTTAGGTCCCCAACTTATCCATGGTCAGTTATATAAAATATCAAACTTGTGGTTGCTGGTGTGTATTGCATATGTTCTATTCAGTTTCTTGTATTATCTGCCTATGCATATAGTTTGTATGGTTGTGGTTGGGTTTGAGTTAATGTAAATTGTTAAATCTGACTAATCGTAGGGCAAGTGCCACCCAAATGACACTATTGTACATCATATCTTCGCTGCACTTCTTATTTACTTTTCTTTTCTGCTATCGATAGTGTTCTAGCCTTATAAGCTCATTATATATGCTGCTATATATAATGAGCTTACAACAGGTTGTAACGCAAAAAAATTTATTTTTTGGGGTTCGCGGCATGACATCTTTGTGGTCCAAGATCACCATATCATGTATGAATCCCAAGACATAGTGATAAAAATAATAAAACCAGTCAATGCCACGTAGGCTATTGACTAGAAAGAGATTTCTCTTTTTGAAATTTGAATTTAACTTTGAACAATATATACATGCAATTTCTCTTTTTGAAAGCATAACACAATCTCACAATTTGAAATAAACCAAAAATTCCAAGCCCCATGCATCGATTTTCATATCACATCATTGTTTTATAAGTAAAAAAAAAAATAATATCTCAAGTTAGTTAATCATTTGCAATTTTCATAGATTTGATTCTCTTGTCTTCATTTTTTTAGGTTTCCTAAATACTTCCCAATCACAAAGAAGATGACTTTGGAGTGTGAAGGAGCCTAAAAAGATTTTGCAGAGTTAGTTGTTTTCCTTACAAGAATTTGTTAATTAGATTCAAACAAAGGGGAGTTGATGCTTTGGTGTGAGAAGCATTTCTTCAAGAGGCATTACATTCCCACAAATGAGAATATTGCAGCTGAAATACTTGATATTGTTATGGTTGACTTGTTTCAATCAATTGAGAAAATAGTTGTTACTAATATTAATAAGTTTATGAATATAATTATATTCAGACTGAAATTATTGATTATGATTATTGTTATAACATTGTCATTTAAGTTATTCCATTGAAATGATAGTTATTGTATGACTCAATTTTTGAAATATATAAACAGGTTTTTTACAACACATTGTGTCTCACTCATTATGATTATTGTTTGAATCGGACTACACATTAAATATAGCACATCTAGTGGGTACCACATGTAATATGATGTTTATGTTAGAGTCAGACTACACATTACATGCAACATATCTTCAATGTATCAGATGTAATGTAACATTTATGCTAGACGACTACACATTGAAAACAACATATCAGGTGTGTATCACATGTAATATGACATTTATGTTAGACAAACTACACATTACTTATAGCATATCAGGTGAGTACTGCATATAATGTGATATTTATGTTAGAAAGACTACACATTGAAAACACCACATCGAGTATGTATCCCATGTAATGTGATGTTTATGTTAAACATACTACACATTATTTGTATTACATCAGGTATGTACACACCTGATTTCCTACTTTCAATGTGTAGTATGTCTAACATAAATGTCACGTTATATAAAGATCACCCAACTTCATTTCACATTATTCAAGGAATTAACCAAGTGTTTGAACTGGTCAATCAAAGGAAAAAATTAAGCTAATTGCACTGAAGAGCTAGTAAAATAAGAATTAACCAGGAAATTACACCCTGATTATCATTCAAAGACAGCGAAACTTTCAAAGACTACCAAACTTAGAATAGAGATGGAAAAACAGAGATTATTACATAAAAATTTGTGAAGTGACCTAAGAAAAAATAAAGAACAAAAGCTTATCACATGAATATTCCCAAAGCCTAAACGAAACACTAGAAGATGATGCTAAAACCTCCACACTTTTCTCATAGTTCATCTACTTTCCGTGTATATGCCTCGGCCCTTATGCTTTATTTTCTTGTCTGGTTGTCCCTCACTTCCTTCTTCTCTCTTCCGCTCTCTTCTTCTTTTTTTTCTCTCATTCCTTTCTAGCTTCTTCTTCAACTTGCTTTTGTCTTTCGTCCTCCTCTCTCTAGATTTTTTCTTGTTCTCTTTTTGTTACTTCACATCGCCTTCTTTATTCCTCTTCTTGCCTCTTTTTTTTATTATCCTTATATTTCCTATTCTTATTGGCTCTCTCCCTTTCTTTTCCTTCTCTTTTGAAGAGAGAAAATATCGTAGAAGTCTATGTAATGGAAAAACAAATGTCAAAAAATCTCTTTTCAGGTTTAGACAAAAATAATAAAAAGAGAAATTTTCATTCTCGACAATTTTATTTTTCTTTCCAATCAACATGAATGGTGTTGACTGATTTTATTATTTTAATAAGAGTATTTGGAATCTATATATGACGTGATGGTCCACCAGAGTATATTTACCCGATAGGATTGTAACTATATATTTGACTACTGTATAATGTTTGTATTTTCATGGCTGTATTTAGGAGGTAATTTTATGGTGCAAAATCTGCACTACATAGATCCTACAGTGATTAGACACAGGAATTATAAAACAATTTTCAATCAGCGCGACATATGATGCCGACTGTGCAATCCCACTTAAAATTTTGAACTCGTTCGGTCTTTTTCACTTCTTGTCAATTTTTTTGGTTCAAAATATTATGTCATGCATATCACATGTTTCACATACGATATATGATGCACATCGCATACTGTATGTGATGCAGATTACATATTTCACATATGATATTTGTTGTACATTACATATCTCACATACAGTATGTTATGTTCATCACTGTCATGCATGTGATAGTTGGCGGGAGGTAAAAAAGACATTAGGGGCCATAAAAGTTTTTTTAATATGTATAGTCAGTATGCTCATATGACTGGATATTAAGTTTAAAAATAGAGGGAAAATTCTTAAATATGCATATTTTACACCATAAAATTACTATTAGGGGGTTGCATTCTAGGGTTTTGTTAGGTTATAGGGGATAGATAAAGGAGGAGACGCAAAGGGTAAAAGAACATTCAAAACAGTGAAAAAATTACTGATTCAAATTCAATGGGAGCCCTATTTACTCCCCGCCGCTGAAGATGGAAGAAATCGTCGATTCAAAACCCATAAGATCCCCGCCGCCGACACAGCAAGAGCCGGACCTGAAACGTTACAAAATGTCCACCACCACCTCCGAGGACGAAGACGCCGCCACTAACGCCACCAACACTACCACTAACACCACAAAGCAGCGATACAAGCGCCGTAAAATCGCTATATTCTTCGCATACTGCGGCGTTGGATACCAAGGCATGCAAAAGAACCCTGGCGCCAGAACAATCGAAGGCGACCTTGAAGAAGCCCTCTTTCACGCCGGCGCTGTCCCCGAACAGGACCGAGGCTGCCCAAAGCGTTATGACCTTACCAGATCAGCGCGAACTGATAAGGGAGTTAGCGCCGTAGGCCAGGTGGTTTCGGGCCGCTTCTACATCGACCCGCCTGGACTTGTAGAGCGTTTAAACGCTAACCTTTCGCCTCAGTTTCGGATTTTCGGGTACAAGCGAGTGACTGGTTCGTATAGTGCGAAGAAGTTTTGTGATCGGAGAAGGTATGTGTATCTGATTCCCGTGTTTGCTCTTGATCCTAGTTCGCATCGCGATAGGGAGAGTGTGATGGCTAGTTTGGGGTCTGGCAATGAGCTTGTCAAGTGTTTGGAGTGTTCCGAAAGGGGCCGAAAGGTTGTTGGTGCGATGGGTAATAAGCGTGAAGTAAAATCCGTTGGATCACAAATGGACATTTCATCAAACAGTTTGGGTGCTGCTGTCCAGTCTGAAATTATTCATGATCCTACTGTAGTAGTCGGAAATGGCGATGCCAATTCCCTTTTTCAAACTGATAATACTGAAACGAGACAAGTGAATGCTGAGTCGAGCGTTCCATTGACAACAGAGCATGCGGATACTAACGTGAAAGAGGAGAGTACTGTGTCAAGGGAAAATGGTTGCAATTATGATGCAAAAGCAGAGGTCCCTAAGGAAGATTTGAAGGGTTTAGTGGAGGAAAAGAGCCTTTCTAGAGAAGAGAAAGGCATAACAGGAAATACGTTTTGTTATGGAGAGAAGGAGAAGGAGAGATTCAACAGAATTTTGAATTATTATGTCGGCAGTCACAACTTTCATAATTTTACTACCAGAATCAAAGCTGAAGACTCCGCCGCACAGCGCTACATTTTGTCTTTTGATGCAAATGTCACTGTTACTGTTGAAGGCATTGAATTTGTCAAGTGTGAGGTTGTAGGGCAGAGCTTCATGCTTCATCAAATTCGCAAGATGATCGGGGTTGCTGTGGCAATCATGAGGAACTGTGCACCCGAGTCATTGATACAAACTGCACTACAGAAGTACAAAATTCTAACCTGGTGTTTAAGGTTTCGATGCATCCTCTGATAAAATGAACTCTGATGAAATTCTAAACTTGCAGGGATGTCAACATTAATGTGCCTACTGCTCCTGAGGTTGGGTTGTATCTTGATGAATGCTTCTTTACGTCATATAACCAAAAATGGAAAGATAGCCACGAAGAGCTCTCTATGAAAGAATATGAAGCCGAAGCTGAGGACTTCAAGACGAAGTATATATATTCTCACATTGCATCTACCGAGCATAAGGAGGGAACAGTTGGACTATGGTTGCATTCTTTAAACTACAGAAACTATCCTGATCTACTCTATGGTAGCAATGGAGAAAATAACAGCAACCAAAGTAATGAGTAATTTTCCAACGTTCTGATACTCTACTTGTGCTATTTACAAACTGATTATTCAGCAACATCTTTCTTTTGTTTTTCAGTGCATTAGTTTAGTTATTGGTTTAATTATCCCATCAATAACCCGTGCTTATTAGTTAGTTGCATCTTTTTTATGCTTGAGAGATTAAATCATTTACACAACTGAATTAAAATTTATTCTTCTGTGTGATTCCCTTGAATGGCTATGTTGAAACTTATAGACAATCAAGAGGATGAAGCATCAAGCATGTGAGTGCTTCACTTGAACCTTTTCCTTTCTGTCGTTGTTATTTGCAAAAGCTAAATATGGCAGTAGTATGGCTGCTTCAAGCATCACAATTTACATTTAATATCAACCCTAACCGGACATTCCCATCTGCTGCCTTCATTTTCAGGTACGCAATTTTTTTGCTGTAACATGTTTAATAATAGCCACTTGAAAAGATTATGGACATTGATTTTGTGAAAGGAAATGCTATTTGCCTGGTTTAGGACTTACTTGGTTTGACATTGTCTTTTGGCTAGAATAACACGTCTTGTGTAAGAGTATTTCAGTAAGAATTTAAATCGGTATTCTAAAGACTGAATAGACCTTACACTGGTAATTAATTTTCACATTAATTATAGTGAAGAGTTTCTTAGACAATTTGACAGGACTGGTATTGCTAATATTATAACAAAAATCGCAATTTTAATTGTTCACCAATTAATTTGAAGACCATAACGTTGAACAAAAATTTCACACATACGAAATCAGCTTTACAAATTGCAAGAGAAAAAACTATTACAAGCAGTCATTAGTGGTCTATTTTGATGTCACTGTTCTTTTTCTTTTCTATTTTAATGATCACGGATTTTGTATTCAAGGTTTTATAGGAAAATTAAATTTTGTTTGGATTTTAATTGATTTATGAAAATAATGTGCTTTGATAATGGTAAGTTATCTTATATATTTTTCAGATTTGTATATATCTTACGTAATTTTAATATATATTTGTAATTTATGCTTTTTATATTTTTCTCACGATATTTACTTTATTTTAAAAATAATTAAGTGATATAAGAGTAATTTATTATTTAAATTCTATAAAAAAATTTAAATGCAATTATTTTGAGTTTTTGTAGTAATATTTTATGTAAATATCTTTTACTATGCAACATAACCCAATTTGCAATTGAGACTCCATAGAAAGTCTATTTTGTTTTCCCAGGAAGTGATTATTAGGCTTTGTACAAAGGAGGCTATATATGAGAGACAAGTCATCACTGACTATAATAATTTTAGTTTCTTTGTTGTATTATAAACATTAATTATATGTGGGTTCACTTAAAAATTTTAATAATTTTAATAATTTTAATTATTCCATATCTTTAGTCAATGTTTAAATTTTTTTATCTTTAGTTAATGAAGAATGAGTTTTACCATTCAAGAACACTTCTGGAATTAGATAAATTCTATCTTGATTGCCAATCCTGAATTATATGTTGTATACCTGTTAATGACTTATTTTGATGAGAGTTACTTTGAGTTAATCAAAAATTAACATGTCTAAAGATATGTGACAATCTTATGTTGGAGCATCACAATCAAATAGTCAATTAGAAAATAGATTATGATGTTTAATATGATCGGTGTAGCATTCCCTCAAATAAGTCTGATGTGTTATTCTTTAATTAAAAGATATTAGTACCTACTTCTGGTAATAATGATTAATTTTTTTCCTTAACAACATGTTTGTTTTTCTATAGTATTGTAGTTGGTGTTGGCATTTTGTCAAAAAAAATATTAAATTAATTTATAATAATAAATTTTAATTTGATTTGATATCGATGTTTTTAATATGAAAATATAATATTTTATTATTTTCAAGGGAAAATTTTCAACACCAACTATACTTTCGGGAAAAATAAACATGATGTAAATAATTTGTGAAACGTAGAGCCATATATCATTCACTAATCCATATATATCATTATTGTCCATAATAATAAAAATATGTTATACTTAGGATACTTTTATGAATGTATTACTGAAGTTTCATAATTGAGTAACGCATTTGATTATCCGTCCATAGTAACTGTTGATTATCCATGGTAATAGGCAATAAATTCGTTCTTTAATTTTTTATTAAAATAATATAAATCAAAGACTAATTTATCTTTATTGATAAAAGTAATATACTATAAAATTAATGTATCATATAATACAAATTTCGCTCACATGCATGCAAAAGACCTTACTTTTAATACACATATTTTATACTTTTATTAGATGACATGTTTATACAAATTATGTTTTATGTCACGCTTGAAACCCAAAGTTCAGCGTGATAACTATCGTAGACCCATTATATACACTGTCGTAACACCCAACAATGTATGTAATAAAACTACAAGACTATTGATAAAATATAAATAACGGAGTCAATACTATAATATAAGTCTAATTAGAATGCACAACAAAATATAGAAGAAATATTGATGTTTCCGGATGACATCGAATATCTCCAGGAATAAATAATTCAAGAATTAACATATTATAATATTTTCATGCTCGAATTCATTAACAGGGGTATACTAGTATCTTGACACAATCAAACAGACTAAGGAGAAACACCTATGAATATAAATCTTCATAATTTACCTCGACACACTCAAATCCGATATAGCCTTCATGATGTGCTTGGAAGTGAGCTCTTATTCCTTTGTCCTGCATTCGATGCCAGTACTCTAGCAAATATTTTCCAGGTGAGCGGATAGGAAAAAAATATACAATATAAAACATGCAATCACACATACAATAAATAGACACGCTAGCATGCAAGATCAGTTATAGAATATGCAGCACAGTCATAGTTAAAACATAGCATACTCACACAACTTTCCAAACAATTCGACCACGACCGGGCTGACAATAACTCTTAATCTATTGAAGTCCCGTGATTTGGGACTGAGATACGTCAGTGGTAGTCCCAACTTACCTTTTTTCTTAATTACCATATTGCACATTCCATTGATGTTGTCGGGGCGTTAGGTCATAGCAGTTCCACCTAAGCAATCCCCACTCTGCATGTACCCATCTTGCGTTCATCAGCTTGCTCGTGTCGTCCCTTTCCCGCTTTATAGCCTCAATATTATTGGCGTATCCACTTACACATGTATTCATCACCAAATCCTCAATATTGCATCCTAAATTACAGAAACACACATAAAATCATGCGTTTATAACCTTAATTCGATGCATTCCTACCCGATAACCAATCTGGAATCGATTCAGTTAATTTTTTTATTTTCTTTTATTTTTCTGATTCTTAATCTAATTATTTAACCCACTAAACCAACTCCAAATCAAGTATTCTTGATATCACTAGACTCCTTATTGATGCTAGTATTTATTTTATAATTTTTTCTATTTTTATGTAATTTCCGCTATTTTGTCCTTATTTTTCACGTTTTCTGATTTTTCCCATTTTCTGTGATTTTTATTAATTCCAACCAATCACAATGCGCCACCTGGCAAGTCCAGGCGCTGCTAGGCCATTATCTAAGCCTTCAGATTTGTGACACGCAGCTCAATTAGGGCATGCCACATCACCCAAGCCTAAGGCTAGTGTTGATTCCTGCCTTTTCGTTCAAATGACACATTGCCTGCACATGTAGATGACACGTTGCTCAGACCCATTGCCAAATGACATGTCATACGAAATGGAGGCGAGTAACTTGTCTTCTAGAGGGGTCGTCTTCAACCTCCAAACCCTATACTATTCATCTTTGCAACCCGCAACCCTAACTTTCAGTCTCCACAATCTCTAGGTAATCCTTTACAAAAACCATAACAACTTAAAGAGAACTTAAATCCAATTCTAACCCTACCATTTTTACTAAATTTCATGCCTCAAATCACACACACAAAGGAATGAAGGATCCACTTTATTCCAAACAAAACTCACCTAAATCCGGTGGTAAAGGAATAGAAACAACATGAAAACGATCGAGGTAGGCTAGCGAGAGAAAGGCGATGTCACACCCCGGAATCCAAAAATTTCACGTGACAATCGCCATAGACCCACTATATACACTACTATATTACAAAGCAATACATATAACGAACCTACAAGACTAGGATAAAATTCAACATCATAGGTAATTAAATGTTATATTAATTAAACAAACAATGAAAGTAAAAGAAAAAGACGATGTTGATCCGGGTGACATCGTAGTGTATTTAGCTACCATTTATATTATTTACAAATCATTTATAACTAATCAAGGTTCTTTGAATACAAAATATCATGCATCTAGACTAGGGGAATACACATCATATATACCATATACTAGAATCCATAAAAGAATCCTAACCTCAAATCGTTTAATCCTTGGCTATCTGTTTGTTTGGTGGGGATGCCACAATCATATCCATTCCTGCTCAAATTCAAAATAGGAGATCTGGCAGAAACCTACCAGGTATGCGGATGGGAAAAGCATATATAACATATCACATGCATACACTCAAAATAGAGCTAGGCACACAAGTGCATCAATAGGTCACAGTTAGCACATATATTCATTCCATGCACAATGAGACCATAACTGGGCTTGGTAATAACTCACAGTCTATCTGGTGCTACGAGTAGGAGTGAGATTCGTCAGTGGTACTTCACCCTTACCTTTTCCATTACCTTTCATTTCCCATAACCACTGATGATGCCGAGGTGTTAGGTGATAGTAGCTCCACCTAAGCGGTACCCACTATACAGGATCCTATCTCGTGTTTGTCGACTTGCTCGTGTAGTCCCTGTCCTACCTTATAACTTCATACTTGACGTCTCTACGCCTTGCTATCAGACCTGGAGAGCTTTCAAGGGTTATATAGGTCACCCTATGTGACTTCCGTGCTTTGCATAACTCATACCCGAATATATTCAATGCATCATATGCATCTAAATATAACATGTAGCAAAGCACATACATGCAATTCACAACACAACATATCATATCCACGCAATACATAGCATAACAGGTGATTTAACGCATAACATGGAAAAGAGCATGGAAAATCACATGCTTCTTATAGCACACACAATATTTCAATTCATTTACTTATTATCTTCTTAACTTTCATGCAATACTTCATTCCAATATTCAGAATAATAAAAGTTCCATCTAGTCATGGGTTTTCGAAGCCCACACATAGCTCGATGGCTTGCCAGATCGATTCTTCAAATTCTTGCCATTGTAGGTATCCACCTACACACGATTATAACTAATTCATTAAAAAATCATACTCAATACATTATAACACATAAAATTACACGTCTAACCAGTTTTATCAGCTTGTTTCCATCCGCTAATCAAATCAAAATTTTTTTCTATTTTTTTTCTATTTTGCCAAAAATTATATGATTTAGTTACCTTACCAAATCAAATCTAATTTCATCAATCTTAGTATCACTAGACTCCTTAGTCAATCTAGTATTTTTTATATTTTTTTTCCAAATTTTTCTTCATTTTTACCAATTTTCTCGATTTTTATACCCTTGCTGCCTTTTCTTTCTATTTTCTATAATTTTTATAAATCCGACCAATCAAATGGCGCCACCTGGCAGCGCCAAGCATGCCCAGACAAATTTCTGAAGCTGTATGATCATGACACGTGTCCCATGCCTCAGGCTCAGGTGCTATCTGCCCGTGTCTATTGATGACGCGTCGTGTGCTTATACAGGCAACACATCGTCGGCTACTCTTGCCAGCCGACCTGTTGTCTAGATAACCCTCAGATGACTTGTCATCCGAGGTCGTACCTTATCTCTAGCCAATCTGAAATTTACAGAAAACCGTAGTTTCCCTTATCACCCAATAACTTTACATATGCAATAGAACTCAACAGAAACTATCCCAAAACAATTTTTACTTCATCCTTATTCCAACCATGTAAATATCATTCAATCACACTTACTAAAACTCAGCAAATAGGCAAGACAAGAACCCGAATTTCTAGGGTTAAATATAATGAAATCAAACTAGAGACAACACGGAAATGGTGCAAAAGAAATTAGAAGTGAGAGACAAAGCTCCCAGGAAAAAAATCCGGGCTCAAACTATAATAAGGAGCCAGTTGTAGAAACGGGATTTTATCCCATAAGTTGACCGGAAAAGGGAAGAAACCGGGAGCTCTAAGACAGCTGTCGATTCCTGCATTGAAAAGGCATCGTTTCGAGCGTGCCTCGAAACAATGACGTTTCGAGCGTGCCTCGAAACAATGACGTTTCGAGTGTCCCTCGAAATAATGACGTTTTGATCAAAACGCACTCCTTCGTGCGTATCTGACCAAAACAACATCAGCTCGTGTCATTTTGACCATGGTAAAAAAGACACTGCAGCCTATCGTTTTGGTTACTGAATTTAATAATATTAAATATTAATAATATAATATAATAAAAAGTTATTTTATAATTCTAATAAATCATAAAACAAATTCAGAATAAATTCCATATTACTCTAAAAAACACTTTGAAAATTTTTATATACTCGTTATGAACAGTACTATCTGTTGGGATTTGAAAATTATTTTTCTCATTAAGCTATTCAGTAAGCCTATTCATTTTTCCACACAAGGACAAGTCATTCCAAGCCATACAAGGTCAAGGGCTTCCTGCCACACAAGGACAGGGCTTCTGGCCACACAAGGACCAGACATCCAACGAGCTCATGCTGGGGATTGCCACCCATACAACTCCCATACCAGTAAGAACCTCCCCTCTCACAATGAGCATCAGCGCTTACCACGAATGGCCACCGGAAAAGGATCTTGACACACAACATGTACCAGCACACACAACCAAGTACAAAACACAATACCACAACAGGGTATCCTTAATCATGTCAAAACACAATCAAAATGTTCAATACATACCACACATGCAAACTAGGTAACTCATATCCTTTCTTAAGGGATTTGGTATAGCCTAGAGGATCGCATCTTGATCCGCAATTCAAGCATTCCTACTACAACATATGTGCATACAACATTACATGTAAAGGTACCGAAATTAGCTAGTAAACAACAAGGATCTCTGAAGAAACTGATGAGGCTTAAATCCTACCTCTCTTGTCTCTGAACAAGAAGTTATTCCCTTGTCCTTATTCAATAATTCTGCACTACCTATAGCATCACAAGGCAAAGCCAAAACCAAACTAAGTATGCATATCCAATATCCAATTAAATACCCTATTTCCTTACCAATTCCACTCACCAAAGCTATCAGAAACCATTGACCAAATGCCGCAGGTACCTCCCCCTTGGATGTGTGATGTGATAGCCAAGAACTTAACAAGAATCAACTTGAATTACCATCCCTAATTATCATACAATTTTTGGCATTAAGAATAGGGCAATAGGGCAAGTTGCGATTTCATGTTAACAAGTTGTAGGAGTTGTGATCTCATGTTAACAAGGAAGGATTAAGGTTTTATAACATGTATAATCAAAAGAAACAAGATCAGAATCCAATAGGTTAATCAATTGATCAAGATAGACACAATAGGGTAGTAAGGCAAAGGTAGGGCATACTGATTCCATGTATAGAAAAGATTCAAAGGATGAATTCATAATTTTTCACTATGAATGGATATTAAACAATCATACGAATAAAGGCAACAACATCAGAGATCAATCAAAGGAAGAATTATACAAATCATAAAACCTAATTCTGTTGCTGCTTTTCAACTTATCTTTTGACAAGGAAATACGAATGTTAAAACAACAAAAAAAATGTGGTTGGAAAGAGGATGAAGAGAGATTTCCAACAAGCTATTATTTTCAGGAATCCGACAAACGATGAAAGAGTTATGCTACATTGACGTTCAAGAAGATTTTGGCAGTTCTGCCGAAAACCTAATTCCGCTGTCGATTTTTGACTTAACCTTAGACAAGTAAATATTAATGTCTAAATAAAAAAAAATATATGTTTGGAAAGAGGATGAAAAGATCTTTCCAACAAGTTATTATTTGTAAAAATACAACAAACTATGAAAGAGTTATCCTATTTTAAAATTCAAGAATATTTGGCAGTGTCACCGAATTTAAACTTATCTTTAGAGAAAGAAATACTAACCTCCCGATGTAAATAAAAATATTTTTGGAAAGAGGATGAGGAGATCTTTTTAACAAGCTATTACTCGCAAGAATCTGACCGATGATGAGAGAGTTATGCTCGTTTGAAATCCTAGCGGATTTCGACAGAAGTAGGGCGGTGTAAGGTTTTTAGGGTTTACGAAATTTGTGTACTTTGGTGTAAGATTTTAATGTGGCTGGCTTCCTATTTATAGAGGATGGTAATGGGATTATAATTCCTACTTTAAAGGCTTTATTAAAATAAGAAAACTACCAGATTTAAATTCTGCAATTATCTTCGTCTATTTTTAGAGATTTTAATTTCTAAGGCAATTATCTATCTATAAGGACTTAAATTAAAGGGAATTAAAACCAGAATTAACTACCATACAACTCTTACCAATTTTGGCCATCACGCATCCTTTCCTTCAGGGGCAAAATCATCTTTCCACCTGTATTAACTTCTGGACTTCTAGGACTAAAAATTCGGGGTCTCACATTTGAGAGTCATTACAATCATAAGGCAAAGACCACACAATACTAAGCCACAAGACTACTTAATTAAAAACCAAAGGCATCGGGAATCCTTACCAATTAACCTACCAAAATCTAGCGATCCGGATGCAGCAATATCTTTCCCCTGAATGGGTGATGTGATGGCCAAAAACTTAGTAAAAATAAACTTGATTATTCACCCTATTTCAATATAAAAATTTTGGCAACACCTTAAGGTTTATAAGGAAACTTATGATTTCAACATTAGAGAGGTTAGGGGTTGTGATTTCATGAAATTAAGAAAGGAATAGGTGTTTATAACATGTAAAATCAAAAGAAACAAGATTAGATTCCAATAGGTTAATCAATTGATCAAGATAGGCATCAATAGGGCAAAGGTAGGGCATGTTGATTTCATAAATAGAGAAGATTCAAAGGATGAATTCATCATTTTACATCATGAATGAATGCTAAATAATCATACAAATAAGAGGAATAATAACACAAATCAATTGAAGGTAGAATCACACAATCTTGAAACCAAACTAAGTATGCATATCCAATATCCAATTAAATACCCTATTTCCTTACCAATTTCACTCACCAAACCTATCAGAAACCAATGATCAGATGCCGTAGGTACCTCCCCCTTGGATGTGTGATGAGATAGCCAAGAACTTAATAAGAATCAATCTGAATTACCATCCCTAATTATCATTCAATTTTCGGCACTAAGAATAGAGCAATAGGGCAAGTTGCGATTTCATGTTAACAAGTTGTAGGAGTTGCAATCTCATGTTAACAAGGAAGGATTAAGGTTTTATAACATGTATAATAAAAAGAAACAAGATCAGAATCCAATAGGTTAATCAATTGATCAAGATAGGTATAATAGGAAAATAGGGCAAAGGTAGGGCATATTGATTTCATGTATAGAAAAAATTCAAAGGATGAATTCACAATTGTTCACTATGAATGGATATTAAACAATCATACGAATAAAGGTAACAACATCAGAGATCAATCAAAGGCAGAATTATAAAAATCTGAAAACCTAATTCTGCCAAATTTTGATTTAACTTTAGAGAAAGAAATACTAATCTTCAGATAAAAAAAAAAGGATGGTTTGAAAGAGAATGAAGAGAGATTTCCAACAAGCTATTATTTTCAGGAATCCGACAAACAATGAGAGAGTTATGATTATTTGAAGTTCAAGAAGATTTTGGCAGTTCTGCCTAATTTCGATTTAACTTTAGAAAAAGAAATACTAATCGTCAGACAAAAAACCAAAGATGGTTGAAAAGAGGATAAAAATATCTTCCCAACAAGACATTATTTGTAGAAATCCGACAAACGAGGAAAGAGTTATGCTTGCTTGAAGTTCAAGAAAATTTTGACAGAAATTAGGAGGTGTAGGGTTTTTAGGTCCTACGAATTTTTTGTGTTTTCTGTATAAGATTTTTGTGTGGCTGACTTCCTATTTATATAAGATGGTTATGAAATTATAATCCCTATCTTCAAGCTTAATTAAAATAAGATAATTATCAAAATTAAATTCTGTAATTATCCTCCCTTAAACTTAAGATTTTTATTTCCTAAGGTAAGTATCAACCAATAAAGAATCAATTTTAAGGGAATTAATACCAGAAATAATTAGTAGACATCCCTTACTAATTTCGGCCATCACACATCTTTTCCTTCAGGGGAAAAATGGTCTTTTTCACCTGCACTGACTTCTGGACTTCTAGGACTCAAAATTCAGGTCTCACATCCTCCCCTCATTATAAGAATTTCGTCCTCGAAATTTTTAACACAAGTACCTAAGAAAACAGATAACGAACCAACATAGATACGTGGAACACATTGTGAATTCTTTCCATATTTGGAGGTAGGGCAAGTCGGTATGCAACAGGGCCGATCCTCTCGACAATGTTATACAGACCAGTGTAACAAGGTGCTAGCTTACCTCGCTGCTGAAAACGAAGGACTCCTTTCTATGGGGTGACCTTCAGAAACACTTTGTCACCTACCTCAAATTCTAGCTCCCTTCGTCAATTATCGGCGTAGTTTTTCTGTTGATTCTGGGCTATTTTTAGCTGCTGTCGAATCAAGTTCAACTGTTCCGTTGCTTGATCAATCAATTCCGGATTGTCTAGGAATCTTTTGCCTACTTTATTCCAGAAAATGGGAGTCCTGCAATGTCTCCCATATAATGCTTCATAAGGTGCCATACCGATGCTTACATGAAAACTATTGTTGTAAGCAAATTTTGCCAATGGCAGGCATCAATCCCAACCGGTTTGCTGATCTAACACACTCGCTCATAGCATGTCTTCAAGTGTTTGAATAGTCCTTTCTGTTTGGCCATCGGTCTGGGGATGAAATGCCGTACTGAAATTCAATCTCGAACCCAGTGCATTCTGGAATTTCTCCCAAAATCGTGAGGTGAAACGAGGGTCACGATCTGAAACGATGGAAACTGGCACTCCATGCAATCGAACAATCTCATCCAAGTAACAAATAACCAACTTCTTAGGTGTATCCGTCACACGTATAAGGAGGAAGTGTGCAGATTTCGTCAATCAATCCACAATCACCAAAATGGCATCGTATCCTTGCTGCGATCTAGGCAAACCGGTCACAAAATCCAATGTGACATGCTCCCACTTCCATTCTGGAATCGGAAGTGACTGAAGTAGTCTTGCGAGTCGTTGATGTTCGATCTTTACTTGTTGACATATGAGGCATCGGTCAATGAACTCAGCAATGTGGCGTTTCATGTTTGGCCACCAATACTGCTCCTTTAAATCTCGGTACATCTTAGTGCTTCCGGGATGGATAGCGAACTTCGAACTATACACCTCCGATAGAATAAGGTTACGAATATCAGTATCTTGTGGAACACATACCCGGTTTATGAAGACAAGAACTTTGTCATCTCGTATTCTGAAATCAAGAACTATGGCATCAACACCATCAGAAAGTTGCTTCCGAATTTCAATCAGTTTTGGATCCTCTAATTGCTGATTCTGGATTTCCTCAATCAAGGTTGGCGTGACTTTGATTTGTGCCAACAACGAACCAGAATAATCAGTGCCAAGATGCACACGATTAGTCCTCAAATCCAGCAACATAGGCATGCAATGGGTGCACATGTAAGCCAAAACCGATGGGGAAGGAGGATGAAACTTTCGGCTCAAGGCATCAGCAACAACATTTTCCTTTCCAGGATGATATTCGATGATCAAATCGTAGTCTTTGATCACCTCTACCCATCTTCGTTATCTTATATTCAATTTTTTTTGCGTGAGTAGGTACTTCAACCTTTTATGATCCGTGAAGATTCGGCATATCTCATCGTATAAGTAATGTCACCATATTTTCAATGCAAACACCACAGCTGCAAGCTCCAAATCATGTGTAGGATAGTTGCTTTCATGCGGTCGTAACTGTCGAGAAGCAATTGCAATGACTTTCCTATCTTGAATCAATACGCATCCAAGTCCGGATTTCGACGCATCGCTGTAAACCACATACTCCTTTCCACAAATAGGTAAAGTAAGGATAGGTGCGGAAACTAATCGATTTTTCAGTTCTTCGAAGCTTCGCTGGCATTTCTCATTCCACACGAACGACTCACCCTTGCACTTCAGTTTTGTCAATGGTCCGGCAAGCGATGAAAAATTTTCCCCAAAACGACGGTAGTATCCTCCTAAGCCAAGGAAACTATGAACTTCGAACACAGTTTGCGGGGGTTCCCAAGCAATTACGGCTTCAATTTTCTTTGTATCAACTAACACACCTTCGATGGAAACAACATGGCCAAGGAAACTGACTTCACGTAACCAGAATTCACATTTGAAGTACTTTGCAAACAACCGTCGATTCTTTAAAACATTCAGCACAATCCGCAAGTGCTTAGCATGCTCTTCTTCTGATTTTGAATAAATCAGAATGTCATCGATGAAGACTATCACAAATTTATCCAGAAACTCATGGAACACACGATTCATCAAGTCTATGAACACAGCTGGTGCATTGGTCAAACTGAATGGCATAACCACAAATTCGTAGTGGCCATATCGCGATCTGAACGCGATCTTCGGAATATCAACATTACGAACTTGCAATTGATGGTATCCAGATCTGAGATCAATCATGGAGAATATAGCTGCACCCTGAAGTTGGTCGAACAAATCGTAGATGCATGGCAAAGGGTACTTGTTCTTCACAGTCACATGATTCAGCTGCCAATAGTCGATGCATAATCGCAGCGAACCATCTTTCTTCTTCACAAACAAGACAGGTGCTCCCCAAGGTGACACACTAGGTCGGATAAAACCATGATCAATCAAATCTTCCAATTGCATTTTTAGTTCCTTCATTTCTGCAGGAGCCATACGGTACGGAGGAACGGAAATCTGATTCGTACTAGGAACTAACTCAATGCCAAATTTCACTTC
This sequence comes from Passiflora organensis, assembly GCA_019739055.1. NCBI lineage: Eukaryota > Viridiplantae > Streptophyta > Magnoliopsida > Malpighiales > Passifloraceae > Passiflora > Passiflora organensis. The sequence continues at coordinate 2,053,072 of JAEPBF010000002.1, read as the reverse complement.
CCTTACTGGTGGTAGACCGGCTATGTCTTCTGGAAATATTTCTGGAAATTCACGAATCACTGGGACAGAATCCAGACCCAAGGATTCTTTGGAAATATCATGTACGTGAGCGAGATACTCAGTACATCCTTTGCTTATTAGTCGCTTTGCATCAAGCCAGGATATCATGCAAGTTGGAACAACTCACCTATCACCTTCAAAACAGTACTCGACACCATTAGGAAAAGTGAACCACACATGTTTGGTGAAACACTCCATACGGGCTTGATATTTCGCCAGACAGTCCATGCCTAAAATCACATCCAGATCTTGGATGTCCAATGGAATTAGATCCACTTCAACTACATTCAGACCCATACGTACAGCACAACCGATGTAAACTGTCACCACATCAGGACTAGCCTCGGCATCAGTCAGGGTGAATAGCCTTGTTGGTCTTGGTTGCACCTCACCTGTGGATCCGTTGGGTGGTCCTCCTGGTGCGCGTGTTGGCGGTTTGGTGGGGTTAGCATACCCACCTCGGCTCGCACTAGATGTGCTTGTGATACGTCTCAACTTCTGGCATTCCTGCTGAATGTGCCCCATTTCGCTACAATTATAACATCGAGGTTGCTGAGTATTCCATGTAGTTCCACTAGAATTCGAACCAGAAAAGTTCTTCTTGTTGGTACTTCCATTGCCGTTAATTTTCGGAGGATAGGTTCTAAAAGGATAGGGTCTTGTACGCCGCTTAAATTTCGAATCTCGCCGGAAGGATCCACCACCACTAGTGGCTGCGAATGGCTTTTGGTTTGCACGATCTTTTCGGCTTCAGTCATGGCAACAATTAGTTCTTGCAAATTCTGTACCGGTGTCATACCAACGATGGGTTTGAGTTCGGTACACAGCCCATCCTGAAATCGCCTCGCAAGCTGGTACAGTGAGCGATCCTCTTCAGGTGCAAAACGGGATAATTCCCTTACGCAAGCTGGGTTTCACAATTTAGTTTTTCTTGGATTTTATGTGGTTTGAGTATGACAAATTATCCTTTTAATCTTGAAATTAGATTTTAGATCTAAACTGAGTCTATTTTGAGTGGTCATTGACTTACTGTTCAAAATCATATTTTTTATCCGTTTCTACTTTTTGAAAATTATTTGATTTTATTAAGTACAAGTTAATATTTTAATTTATAAAAAATTAATTTGAATTATTTGAATTATTTTTAAAATTTTTAAAATCTATTTCAAGATTAGCAAAGACCACTGGATCCTGATATATAATGTTCTAAGCCCTTAGAGCTCTCTTTATACTTTTCCTTCAGCACATTCATTCCGTTTCTCCCCATTTGCTCCAATTTGATTTCTAACCAAAATCATCACCTAGACTTCCTTCCAAATCATTTCAAAAATTTATCCAAGAGGATCCCATCATTAGATTGCATATTAGAAGGAGGAATCGGTGGTTCTTTGACACTTATGATGAATTCTGAATTTGATTCAGATAAGCCCAAATTGTTGTTTCCTTGCTCGATTTCTTGGTTTTATCAGTTGCTCGATGTTAGTTTGATATCCTTAATAGTTGGTTTCCCTTAGAAACCTATTTTGATATGAGTTTGATGGATTTAGGGAGGGGAGAATGGTATTTTTTATAATTTTCAGATTTAGTGTAATATGAGTTTGTGGTGGTGTTTTAGTAATTAGTGATCTTTGCTTTTTGTTGAAGTTCCCTAAGGATTGGTTTCACCCTTCGAACAAGTGGTTTGATTTTTGTTTGTGGAAAGTGAGTGAAGAGGGAGTGAATTCATTGACGAATTATCTTTCTTTGGGTGTTCGTAATCGATTCATATTAAGAAGTTATTTTTTGACGTATAGATGAGGTACTAGATTTTGTTTTTAGTTTTTGTATGGACTCGATCTCGAAAAAGGAATCCTCAGTGCTATACAACTCTTGAAGAAGTCACACAAGGATTTTCTCACAATTTTCTTAAATTTTTTTCTCCAAAACGAACAGATTAAAAATATTCTTTAAATATAATCATAGTATGCTTTCAGTTCAAAACCACTATGTAATTATATATATGAACCGAGTAAACATATGTATTGGATAAAATATTTTTCACAAAAACAACAGAATACTTTTATGACCATAGGCCACAAAGCAAAGATCTTATTACCTTTTCTAACCTTAGACGTGAAACCATGAGTTGTCCTTCTTGCATCGAGCCCTAAGAACCCTAAGAACCCTAAGAATGAGTGGTGTGGATGGAGGAGTTTGTGATTTGACCCTTATATATGAAGATTGAGGTAACATGCATTAACTGTCTTTCTGGTATTTTTTAGTAAACTATATGCAAATGTTTGTCTCTCTCTCTATATATATATATAGATGTCTTCTATAATATTTCTGGAATTGACAAACAACACTTGACCAATACGAATGTAAGAGGAAGGGGATCCAAGAAGGGATAGTCTCTTACCTAGGAGTAAGGGTTACAGTATTTGCCTGATGTTTTTGTTGTTTGTTTTTTTCTTTTTTTTTGAGAATGAAGTATATCCTAGTCGATAACCAGACTAATCTATCCCGTGGCTCGACCACCCGACTCACTTCACAGGCATTTAGCCTGCAGCCATAAGTGGTACGGTACAACATCCACCTCTTTGTGTGGGACCACTACCAACAGTGCACTTTCCATATTTTTGTTGTTTGTTGTGGCTTAGCATTCCTTTTTATTTGAGTTGTGCATGCATATTGCTAAGTGTGATAGTTTATTTTTTTCATATGACTTTTGGATAACGTTGGTGGAAGAAGAATTATATTTATTTTTAAAGTACATAAAATTAGCCACCAATGAGCTTTTGATTTCTCCTTGGCCGGAATTATTAGAGCTAGACTACTACATTTGACATATATGGAAACTCAATATTCTTTTGTATTTTGAACTATTGCATGTTGTTGATGTTATTGCACTTTGTGTATTGATATTATTAAGGTCCCTTAGGGACTATTGTATGATTATTTGGATATACTTGTAAGGACCCAAACCCAACCTACTAGGACCCTTACTGCCTTGAAACCTAAATAAGCCCTCACGAGGTCCTATTTAAATTTCACAAGGCTCAAGTCACCTAACTATCAATTTTATTGGTTGATTCATAAGTTATTTAAAGGTTGGAGCATGTTTATACATTAATGAAATTCTGACTTATACGGAGTGAAAGAAAACATCACTAGAAGACTTATATTAACATTGAAAATAAGTGAAAATATAACACACAAGTCCCATAGGAATCTCAAAACATCAATCAATAATATTATGCATATTTTGGAAGCAACTAGAAATAAGAAGAGGGATTGAAAAGCCAGAATGCAAATCCACACAAGTTCAAAGACATGGCATGCACATTCAATAGGAAAAGAGTGTAAATGAAGTGAAAATTTGTCCAGCCATGCAGCCTTGATCTCACACCTTTGGCACCAACAACAAAGCACACACTTAAGCCTGTGAAGGGGGAGAAAGTAATCTCAGTAGGGTCATAACATCATAATACCTAAGGATTCCCAGTCAAACATCTCCCAATAACCAAAAGATCAACATATGAAACTAGCTAAAATATCCAATTAAAACCGCAAGCATCAATCACACATATTAGGGTTCAAAATCATCACAAGCACACAAAATATAAGGGTAAGCTGAAATTGGTAGAAAACAAGGGGAAAGACTGAAAATACTTCTCATTCAGAAGCACACAGGTAGTTATAACATAATCTGATTTTCAAAATCAAGGTTTGTCCCCATCTTCCCATGTTGTCCAAGGCTATGCTGCAAAACGGGTAAAACAGTTAGACAATCAATATTACAACAAGCCTTTTAGTTGTCTACGACATCGAGACTTTAACTGGCCTTGGAGTACTCCTGCAGCTGCGCATACAAGTCATCTTGCCATACAAAAATAGGGCATCCTAATGTCTAGATTCGAACTGGCCTATAGAGCATCTTGACGTTCAGACTCGAACTGGCCTATAAGGCATCCTGACGTCCGGACTTGAATTGGCCTACAAGGCATTCAGCGGGCTCTTACTGGGAATAACCACCCATAAACCTCTCGGTTTGGTAAGCACCTCTCCTCTCCCTAGGAGAAATAATACCTACCTCGCATGGCGAGCAACAAAAGGATCCTCCAAACAAAGTACAAACAAGGCACATATACGCATAAACACAGAGTACACACATACACAAATCACAACAAAGGATCCCCAACCAAATCATAACAATCACAAATCATTAACCATATCATAGCCATATGTAAGCCCCTCTAATTTTCGAGATTGTCCCAAAGATAAATCACCCAATTGTGCAATCAATTCAAAGAAAACCAAACCGAAATCAATAAAAAATCAAGCATGCAATCAAGGGTAACCAAAGGAACCAATGAGGCACAGATCCTACCTCTCACTCATCTAAATCAAATGCAATCTTTTTCCTTTCCAATAAGATCAGAATTTCCTAAACCATCACAAGAAAAAGACCACACAATACTAGGCCACAAGATACTTAATTAAAAACCAAAGGCATTGGGAATCCTTACCAATTAACCTACCAAAATCCAGCGATTTGGATGTAACAATATCTTCCCCCTGAATGCATGATGTGATGGCGGGAAACTCAATAAGAAATAACCTGATTATTCACCCTAATTCACCATGTAAATTTTGGCAACACTTAAGGCTTATTAGGGTATATGCGATTTCAATATTAGAGAGGTTAGGGGTTGTGATTTCATAAAATCAAGAATGGAATAGGTGCCAATTACTCAAACGATTAAAAGGAACAAGATCTGAAACTAATAGACAAGTCAATCGATCAAGTTTTGGCAAACATAGGGTTAGGAATAGGGCATACCAATTTCTCCAATAAGGAAGATACATGGACTGAATTCATCATAACATAACAAGGATAGCTACCAAACATTCAAACGATGAAGATCAATAGAAAAAGAAAACAACAAGGGGTTTAATCAAAAGAAATTTGGCTAAGAACCTTAGAAATTTCGGCCACAAAATTAAAAGTGAAACACTAAAATTTTGCTTGTGAAACCAAGATAATATGATGCACAGTAAAGAGAGGATTCCAACAAGCTATCAAGCACAAGGAACTGATGAAAACCAAGCAAGTTTGGCTAGGTTTTTTTTAAGAAGACCAGTTAGCACAAAGAGGGAGAGTAGGGAGGGAAATTCCGGAATTTAGAAGAAAGATTTTGGTGTGCTAAATAAAGTGGCCAACCATGCTAATTTATAAGGTCTTAAGGAGGTTTGATTAAGAGATAATTCCCTACTTTTAAGTTTAGTTAGATAAGATATGATTAAAGGATAATTCTATTAAAAGAGTAATTCAATTTAAAAGGAAGAATTATCTAATACTTTGGATAATAAGCAATAAAATTTAAGGATAATAAAAATACCAGAATTAAAATAGGATATATTCGACAACAAACATTTTAGGAAATTACGCATTCATTTCTTCAGCGGCAAAATAGTCATTTCAATTGCACCGGTACTTAAGTTCCATTTCTGACCTATAGACTTCTAGGGCATCTATCCTATAGATAATCAAGGTCTCACAATACTTATATGTTTATCCTTTGAGTCATGCATGAAGGCTTATGACATAATGTGATGAGTGTTATGGGGCATGTTTCTTTGCAATCTAGGACTTATGAGTAGTCAGCTCATATGTTGTGTATGAGTGAGGTCATGCAGCCTGTTGCACAATTGAGCTAAATCTTCTGCTGAATGTGTATACTACTCTATATGTGTGAAATATATATGCCAAGATGTTTCGTAAAGCAACATGCTCCTTTTCAAGGAAAGGAAAGTTTAAAATTTCAATGCATTTTTGAAGCATGTGTTAGGTAATAGAGTTTGAGAAAGCCTTGTGCAATCTTTCAGGATTGGGTCCTCACAACATGATTTAATACTCCCAATTCTATATGATATGATTTTGATAATAGGGGTTAGATATGCATCTAGATTGTTGGGATAGTCAGAAAAGTTGGGCTTGACAGAGAGATTTATATATTTTTCGTTATAAATGTTACATGAATTGAATTATACTTGAGCTTTCCAATGAAAGGTGGGGATTAGACAAGGTACTATATCATTAGTATGTGTTTCCTGACAGTGCTAGTAGTAGAGGGCTTCAAGACTTATATTTTCTAGACAACCGTTGGTGGTTAAGTGTGACCCATCATGAAGGACATACTTAACATTTTAGCTACCTTATTTGTGATTGTTTGAGCATGCTTGTTATGAATCATATGATGATTGGATTTTGACAAATGAAATTATATTGAAAGGATGCTCACCTATTTTTTTGATAACTTATGTATGTTGAAAATAATATATATCACAAGCTTTCATGTTTTTACTGTCCTTATTAGTTTCTTTTGAAACTGACATTCGAATTCCATTCCTACTGATTTTTGTTTAATAGTATAGGTGATCCTTGCACACCCCATTGCACTAGGTTCTTACCTTTACTTTCAAAATTTACCAATTATTTATTATCTCACTAATTGCTATGCGCATTTGGCATATGTTTCATTATGAGACTATGTCTTTTAGGTCCCTTTGATTGTAGTTGACTAGTAGGTTCTACCTAATGACATTGAGCCATAGTGTATTTAGATGTCGTCTTGTATGAGTGAGCAAGATTTTCAAGTTGCAGTCATACATGTGCGTTCGAAGTGGAGATGAGTAGGTTGGGGTGTGTTGTGTGGAATGATTCTAGCCTTTTTACGGACTTTTTGAGTCGTTGTGGGTTCATGTTGAGTGACCTTGGGCTTTTGGACCCAATTTTTCTATTCTCTTATTTTTAGCTTGTTTATGATTTTTAGAACCCAAATTAAAAGTTTGGTCTGTAATGTTGTTCGTTGGTCTGTTTTTGTTTAAACAGGATTTTTTTTTCTGACCCAGGAGCTCGATAAAAATCAAAACCAAACCCATTGATCTAAGATGACTAAAAGTGTCATAACACTTAGCTAAATTTCAAACCTCTTTCCTCCTCTTTCTCTACTATTACATGCACGTGTTCTCTTCTCCCTGTCCCTTTTGATTTTTGTTCTTTTTTCTCTCACCACTTGAGAAACATTACCTACACAATAAACAACCTAGAAACATGGATTTTCATAGCTGAAAACACATATTCAAGGCTAAATCAAGACTATTTCATGGTTAGGGAAGGATTTGATTTTCTTGAGATAATGCCCAAATTGATCATTTTCCATGGTTCTTTTTAATAGGTTTCATTTCTTGAGGTATTTCTAATTGATGGTGAGTCGTTTATTTTGCTATAAACCAGATTTGAGCATTTTTGGTGAATTGATGGGTTCGGGTGATTTTGGAGTTTTATAATTTTGTATTTGTTTTTAAATTAAAAGTGTACCACCAATGGTGTGAGTTTTGGATGAATTTGGTGGTTGTGGTGAATGGGAGTTTGTGGAATTCCCATTCATGTAGTTGTTTTGTGTTCGTTAAATATTGATCCGAGGTTTTGGAGTGTTAGTGGTCATGTTGGATTGCTCTTTTGGTGTCAGTTTGGTTTTTCCTAAGTTCAATCAGTTTTTGTTGTTTGATCCCTTAGGCAATTTGGTTCCATTTGAGTGAGATTTTGCAGCACACATCTCAGCAATAGAAACACAAGCACACAAAAACAACAAGGCACATTCAATCAATATAGCAAATTCATGAATGCAAGACCATGACTAGACTAACAATAACTCGCAGTCTTTCTAGTGCTAGGATTAAGATTGGGATCTATCATTAATATTCTACTTCTGTCTTTTCATCATTTATATTTTTATATCTAACATAAATTTTCATTTCATCACACACAACATCCCAAAACCACTGACGATTTTGGGATGTTAGGTGATGGTAGCTCGACCTAAGGGGAACCCAAACCTGCAAGATCCTGACAAATGTTCATTGGCTCACTCACGTAGTGTCACGCCCTGAACCTTAAAAATTTTGCGTGACAGTTTACTGTAGGCCCATTATATATACTGCTTAATAATCAGCAACGTATATGAGATTATAAGGCTAATTTACAAACAATAGCAAAAGAAAAGAATAAATAAAGTGGCAGCAACATTAATATAGAATAGTGTCGTTCTGATGGCACTTGCCGTTTTTATTAGTCGATTTTAATTTCTTACATTATTGATTGTGTACATTAGCTCACACCCAACCACAACCATGCAAACCATATGCACAGGTAGATGATACAAGAAACTCAAAGGAAGAACATGCACAAAGCACACCAATAACCACAAATTTGATATTTCATATAACTGACTGTAGATCAGCTGGGAACTTGTCTGATGATCAAGCCTTCTAAGGTAGTCTTGCAATGACCAGATCAAATGACCTGACAAAAGCTTGCTATGTTAGTGGTCGGAAACATAATACAATAAAAAAAAATAAAACACAGTTTATAAAAGTAACAATACCGAAACAAGGAACCCGTAGTACAATTATAACTCGATAAACTATCAAACACAAACAATTTAATCCACCAATTATGAAATCATTTCTTAGATGAGCATACAAAGCGTGTTTGAGCTGGCATACTCTGATAATCTTTCCAAGCCCTGGATAAGACTAAGATTTGTCAGTGGTAACCTAAATGTATACTTCTTAACCTTGTACTCTCTTATTAGGCAATCATACTGTCTATTAGACACTTTTCTAAAGCTCAATTTCACTGACAATGCCGGGTCATTAGGTGATAGTAGTTATACCTAATTGATTCCCAAAACCTACAAGAAACAGTTATTATATGCACACTTTTCAATAAACCTCGTCTAACCTTATTCCTCATGATCTGGCATCTTCACGTCTCGCTACCAAACCTGGAGAGCTCTCAAGGGATAGGTTGCCCTATACAAACTCATGCCACTATCACATCATTATTTGACGATCTCATAACACAAAATAGCAATAATATTATTAAAACATTTCTTCCGCATGTAAGCAAATAAAGCAACCACCGATTATTTACGACTTGCCTAGACATCCATGTTCATGCGATTCCAATCATTCGGTTATCTTGCTTAGTTAAATCAAGATATAAGAATGTTATGCATACGCACAGAACCAACCACTCATAGTTTATAGTACTTCTATAAGGACCCAAACCCAACCTATAAGGACCCTTATCGTCGTAAAATCCAAACAAGCCCTCTCAAAGACTCATCCAAATTCCACAAGGCTCAAGTATTACTAGTTATCAATTTTATTAATCAATTAAGATGCCTTAAAGGATGGAGCATGTAATTCATTAGTCAATATTCTGGCATATTACGAAGTGAATAAAAATATAGTGGTTGGCTTTCATAAATTCAGAAAATTGGTGGAATCATATCACACAAGTCCCAAAGGAATCTCAAATTCTAACATCTGTTCATAGTAAGTTCTGGAAATAAGAAGGGAAAGAAGAGATATCGGAAGCCAGAAGGTATGTCCAAGCATGTGTGCATATGTAGGGAATTGTGCAATAAAAAAGAACTCAGCAAGGAAGTGCAATACGAATGTGATGCAAATCATCCCACCGTGCAGCCTTGATCTCTCACCCCAGTACTGCCAGCAAAACATGTACCTAAGCTTGAAAAAGAGTAAAACAATGGGATGAGATTACAAGAATCTCAGTAGGGTCAAAATATTATAAGATCTGTAGAAACCCAATCAAACATCTCCCAAACAACATAGATAGATCGTTTATATATATAATATACTCAAACAATCAATAAGCAAACACATATACATAGGTAGGGCTGAATATAATAAAGTACGGGTGGACTCAAAACACTTCATAGGCAGCCATCACAAGACTGATTCTGCAGCACACATGAAGCTTATTTCACTATCTGATTTCCAAACCAAATGGCTCATCCCCATCCACCTATGTTGTCCAAGACAATGCTGCAAAAGTGGGAAAATGGTTAGCAAACAAACTCATAGCAAGTCTTTCTATCTTTCCATGCAAGGACAAGGCATCTTGCCACACAAGGGCAAGGCAGCCGAGCCACACAAGGACAAGGCATCTTGCCACACAAGGACATGGCATCCAGCAACACAAGGACTAGGCATCCCGCGAGCTCTTGTTGGAGATTGCCACCCATAAGCCTCCCAATATGGTAAGTACCTCTTCTCTCACTAGGAGCATCAATCACTTACCCCGAATGGCCACCAGAACAAGGATCTTAACACATATACAAGTGTAAGCAAACACAAACAAGTACAAGGCATAACAACACAACAAGGTATCCTCAAACAAGTCATAAGATAATACACAAACCAATATCACATAACTAAATTGAATGAGGGCAATCAATCCTTAATCATAGGTTCCAAAATTACCTAAGGAACCAGCAATCAATCCTCAAACATGTACAAGTAGTCCACAAGCATGCATACATTATTACACAACCGAAATCAAAAAAACAAAAAAGGTGATCTTTTGAGAAACTGATGAGGTAAAGATCCCACATCTCACGCATCTGAACAAGTAGCTAGTCCTTTGCCTTTGTCACTAGGATCAGAACCACCTAACTAAATATAAAGACAACACAGTATTAAGCATGCAATCAGAAATCCAAAGGAAATCCTACGTTCCCTTACCGATTTTACTCACCAAACCTTACCAAAAGCTATCAATCAGATGCAGCTGTAACCGCCCCTTAAATGCGTGATGTGATGGCCAAGAACTCAACAAGAATCAACCTTATTATTCAATCCCTTTCAAGAACAAATTTTGGCACACTTAGGGTATTAGGGAAGGAATTTCCGAATTCAACATACATGAACGATTTCATAATAATAAAAAAGGAATAGGTGCCAGACACTCATACTAATAAGAGGAACAAGATTCAGAAGCATCAAAAAATAAAAGAAGGAATTTTGACACACACATCAAGGTAGAGAAACTCAGAACGAAAAATAAAAAAGAAAAACCAACCTTTTGATTGTGAATTCAAGCTAGGAAGATGTAGCACGAAAAGAGGAATCCAACAAGCTATCACACCCAAAAACTCTGATGAAGGATGACAAATTTCAGCACTTGTGGGAATAGTGTAAAAATCGGCACACACAAGGAAGAAAAGGGAGAGAAGTCTTGTGTTTTGGGGAGCAAAAGAGGGAATGAATTCTGTGGATTTATGGGATAGTCGACCATGCTATTTATGGGTGCGTAAGGGATTAATTTTCCCTACTTTTAAGCTTAGATAAGATAGGATAATACTTAGGAGATAAATCATTTTAGAAGGTGGTTCTAGAATTCTCAATTTAGGAAAGAAATGAATTAGGAAAGGAATGAATAAAAATATCAGAATAAAAATAGAAAAGATTCAACACAATCATTTTAGGCCATCACGCATCCATTTTTCAGAGGCAAAATAGTCATTTCAGCTGCACTGGTACCTAGGTGTCATTTCTGACACATGGACTTCAAGGACATCTAACTCACTAAGGATCAGGGTCTCACATCCTCCCCTCCATATATAATTTTTTGTCCTGGAAATTTCAGCACAAGTATCTAAAGAAACAGGTGAGGGTATCTCACTCGCATTAATTCCTTGATCTCCCAAGATTGCTTCTCAACTTGGCCATTATGCCAAACAACTCGAACTATGGGAACATTTCGACTGTGGACCTGACGAATAGACCGATCTAGTATCACAATTGGCTATACGGGATAGGATAGGTCTTCAGCAACTTCAACTAGTGAATTTCAAGAACATGAGTAGGGTCTCGAACATGTTTAACATTGAAACATGGAACACACTATGGATTCTTTCCATACTCAGAGGGAAAGCAAGTCGATAAGCAAGTAGACTAACTCTTTTAGTAATGTTATATCGACCAATATAACGAGGTGCTAGCTTGCCTCGCTGATGAAAATGAAGGACACCTTTACACGGGGTGACTTTAATAAACACTTTGTCACCAACTGCAAACTTAAGCTCTCTTCGTCGATTATTAGTATAGTTTTTCTGTCTATCTTGCGCCATCTTCAACCTTTGCAGAATCAAATTTAGTTGCTCGATTGCTTGGTCTATCAATTATGGATTATCTAGGCGTCGCTTGCCTACTTCATTCCAGTAAATTGGAGTTCTACTTTGTCTTCCATACAAGGCTTCATAAGGGGCCATTCTTATGCTTACATGAAAATATTTTTCGTAAGTAAATTTTTCCAAAGGGAGAAATCGATCCCAACTGGTATTTCTATCAAAGCACACACGTGCGTAGCATGTCTTCTAAGGTTTGAATTGTTCTTTCAGATTGCCCATCTATTTTTGGATGAAATGCAGTACTAAAATTCAGTCTTGAACCCAAGTCAGTTTGGAATTTCTCCCAAAACATGAAGTGAAACGGGGATCTCAATCTGAAACAATAGACACTGGCGTACCATGCAATCGAACAATCTCATCCAAATAACGGGTAGCCAACTTCTCAGGTGTATATATAACACGAACAAGCAGGAAATGTGTAGATTTCATCAATCTGTCCACAATCAGCCAAATGGCATCAAATCCTCACTAAGATCTTTGTGATCCAACCACAAAATCCATGGCAATATGCTCCCACTTCCACTTTGGAATCGGAAGTGAGTGTAGCAAACCAGCAGGTCTTTGTGCTCGATTTTCACTAGCTGACATACTAGGCATCGAGCAACAAACTCAGTAATGTGACGCTTCATTCCTGACCACCAAAACTATTCCTTCAAGTCTTGATATATCTTGGTACTTTTGGGATGAATAGCAAACTTCAAATTATGTGCTCCGGACTGAATCAAATTTCGTAAATCCATGTCTTGCGGTACGCATACACGATCACAGAAAACCAGAATTCCATCATCTTGAATTCTGAAATCTCGAACAATGGCATCAACACCATCATCTAATTATTGATGAATTTCAACCAATCTTGATTCTTCTGATTGCTTCACTCATATCTCTTCCAGCAAGGTAGGTTTAACCTCGATTTGGGCCAACAACAAACCAACAAAATTGCTGCCAAGGTTATCACGACAAGCTCTCAAATCCGTCAACATAGGGAGGTTGTGTGCACGCACATAAGCAATAGAAGAAAAAGAAGAAGAAGAAGAAGAAGAAGAAGAAGCAGAAGAAGAAGAAGAAGAAGAAGAAGCAGAAGAAGAAGAAGAAGAAGAAGAAGAAGAAGAAGAAGAAGCAGAAAAAGAAGAAGAAGAAGAAGAAGAAGAAGCAGAAGAAGCAGCAAGAGAAGAAGAAGAAGAAGAAGAAGCAGAAGAAGCAGCAAGAGAAGAAGAAAAAGAAGAAAACGCAGACGAAGAAGAAGAAGACGAAGAAGAAGCAGACGAAAAAGAAGACAAAGAAGAAGACGACGAAGAAGAAGAAGAAGAAGAAGAAGAAGAAGAAGAAGAAGAAGAAGAAGAAGAAGAAGAAGAAGACGAAGATGAAGACGAAGAAGAAGAAGACGAAGATGAAGAAGAAGAAGAAGACGAAGAAGAAGTTGAAGAAGAAGAAGATGATGAAGAAGAAGACGAAGAAGAAGACGAAGAAGAAGAAGATGAAGAATACGAAGAAGAAGAAGACGAAGAAGAAGGAGGAGGAGGGGGAGGAGGAGGAGAGGAAGAGGAAGAGGACGAAGAAGAGGACAAAGAAGAGATGAAGACGAAAAAGATGAAGAAGGCGAAGACGAAGAAGAAGACAAAGAAGAAGAATAAGAAGAAGAAGAAGAAGAGGAAAAGACGAAGAAGAAGAAAAGACGAAGAAGAAGAAAAGACGAAGACGAAGAAGAAGACGAAGCGAAGACGAAGAAGAAGACAAAGACAAAGAAGAAGAATAAGAATAAGAAGAAGAAGAAGAAGAAGAAGAAGAATAAGAAGAAGAAGAAGAAGAAGAAGAAGAAGAAGAAGAAGAAGAAGAAGAAGAAGAAGAAGAAGAAGAAGGAGATGGAAAATAGAGAAGAAGGGAGAAGGAGAAGGAGAAGGAGAAGAGAGAAGAAGGGAGAAGAAGAAGAAGAAGAAAAAGGGGTAGTACTTGATAATTAAATCATAGTCTTTAATCAGCCCCACCCATCTTCATTGTCTCATGTTCAACTCTTTATGTGTAAGGAGATACTTCAAGCTTTTGTGATTGGTGAAAATCAGCACGTCTCGGCATATAGAAAATGGCACCATATTTTCAGTGCAAACACCATGGTTGTAAGCTCCAAATCATGTGTAGGATAATTGCTCTCATATCGATGTAACTGTTGGGAAGCATAGGCAACGACTTTCCCATCTTGCATCAGCACACATCCAAGGCTAGATTTCGATGCATTGTTGTACACAACATACTCTTTTCCGCTAACCGACAATGTAAGGATAGGTGCAGAAACTAAACAGGCTTTCAACTCCTAAAAGCTATGCTGACATTTCTCGAACCACATGTAAGTACAAGCATATAAGAATATAGCATGGTATCCTTAATCATATTATAAGACAATCAACAAGTCAATATCACATGGCATTGGCGAAATAGGTATTCTATTCTCAATACATTGATCCACAATTACCTAAGAAATTCTGCAATCAATCCACAAGCAAGCATACTAAACCGTAGGCATGCACATTCACAAAACACAAACTGAGACCAGAAAACAAGCAATAAGATATCTGGAGAAACCGATGAGGTATAGATCCTACCTTTCTTATGTTTGAACAAGAAACTAGTCATTTGTCTTTATCAATAGGATCAGAACCACCTAGACAAGCATAAGGCAAAGACAGCACAACACTAAGCATACATATTCAGAAATCAAGGAACATCCTAGTTCCTTATCAATTTTACTCACCAAACCTACCAAATACCAGTGATCAGATACAACTGTAACCTCCCCTTGAATGCGGGATGTGATGGCCAAGAACCCAACAAGAATTAACCTGATTATCCACCCCAATTCAATGTATAATTTTTGGCATACATAGGGAACATAGTTAGGGTTTCCAATTTTCTTATACAGAAGGATACAAGGGCTGATTTCATAAATGCAAAAAATCGGTGGAATCATACCACACAAGTCCTTAAGGAATCACAAATTCTAACATCTATTCATAGTAAGTTCCGAAAATAAGGAGGGAAAGAACAGATATCGGAAGCCACAAGTTAATTCCAAGCATGTTTGCATATATAGGGAATTGCACAATCAAAAAGAAATCAGCAAGGAAGTACAATGCAAATGTGATGTAAATCGTCCCGCCGTGCAGCCTTGATCTCACAACCCCCCAGTACCTCCAGCAGAATATGTACCTAAACCTGAAAAAGGGAGAAAACAACAGGTTAAGATTACTAGAATCTCAATAGGGTCACAATTTTATAAAATCTGCAGAAACCCAATCAAACATCTCCCAAACGACATAGATAGATCACTTATATATAATAAGATCAAACAATCAGCAAGCAAATGCATAGACATAGGTAGGGCTGAATATAATAAAGTAAGGGATGGACTCAAAACACTTTATAGGCAGCCATCATAAGACTGATTCAGGCAGCTTATTTCACTATCTAATTTCCAAACAAAATGACTTATCCCAATTTGCTAGCAAAAAAAGGAAACAGTTAGCAAACAAACTCACATCAAGTCTTTCTATCTTTCCACACAAGGAGAAGGCATCAGAGCCACACAAGGACAAGGGCATCCGAGCCACACAAGGACAAGGCATTCGAGCCACATAAGAACAAGGCATCTTCCAACACAAGGACAAGGCATCCAGCCACACAAGGACTAGACATCTAGCGAGCTCTTGCTTGGGATTGCTATCCATAAGCCTCCCAATACAGTAAATACCTCTCCTCTCAATAGGTGCATCAATCACTTACCCTGAATGGCCATCAGAGTGAAGATCCTGACACACATTCAAGTACAAGCAAACACAAGTAAGTACAAGGCATAACAACACAACAAGGTATCCTCAAACAAGTCATAAGACAATACACAAACCAATATCATATGACCAAACTGAAAAAGGGCAATCAATCCTTAATCATAAGTTTTGAAATCACCTAAGGAACTATCAATAAATCCTCAAGCATGTACAAGTAATCCACAAGCATGTATACATTATTACACAACCAAAATCAAAGAAACAAACAAGGTGATCTCTAAAGAAACTGATGAGGCATAGATCCCACCTCTCACGCATTTGAACAAGTAGCTAGTCCTTTGCCTTTTTCACTAGGATCAAAACCATATAACTAAACATTAGGCAAAGATAGCACAATATTAGGCATGCAATATCAAATCAGAAATCCAAAGGAAATCTTACGGTCCCTTACTGATTTTACTCACCAAACCTACCAAAAACCAACGATCGGATATAGATGTAACCTCCCTTAAATGCATGATGTGATGGCCAAGAACTCAACAAGAATCAACCTGATTATTCAGTCTCATTCAAGTACAAATTTCGGAACACTTAGGGTATTAAGGAAGGAATTGCCGATTTCAACATACATAAAGATATAGGTTGGAATTTTATAATAATAAAAGAGGAATAGGTGCTAGATACTTATAGGAATAAGAGGAACAAGATTCAAAAGCATAAAAAAGAGATGACAGAATTTCAGCACACACATCAATGTAGAGAAACTCGATACGAAAAATAAAAAGGAAGAACCAATATTTTGATTGTGAATTCAAACTAGGAAGATGCAGCACGAAAAGAGGAATCCAACAAGCTATCACACATAGGAATTTGATGAAGGATGTAAATTTTGGCACTTGGGGGAATAAGGTAAAAGTAGACACACACATGGAAGAAAAGGGAGAGAAGTCTTGTATTTTTGGGAACAAAAGAGAGAATAAATTATGTGGATTTTTGGGGTGGCCGACCATGCTATTTATAGGTGCCTAAGGGATTAATTTTCTTAACTTTTAGGTTTAGATAAGATAGGATAATGCTTATGAGAAAAATTCTTCAAGAAGGTGGTTATGGAATTCTTAATTTAGAAAAGAAATAAATGAGGAAAGATTCGACACAATCATTTCAAGTCATCATGCATCCATTTCTTCTGGGGGAAAATGATCATTTCTACTGCACCGGTACCTATGTTTCATTTCTGACATAGGGACTTCTAGGACATCTAACCCACTGAAGATCAGGGTCTCACATCTTCTTTAGGATCTGGTTCCAGAGAAGATTGATTTTGTGGATCTAAATCTATACCAGTAAATCAAAAGATCCATCTTTCGATTACTTTCCTGCTAAATCGTAATTCCTTAACTATGCATTTCTAATCCTTTAACTATGTCAATACTAGTTAATCATCGGTTCGATAAGATTTACGGCCCTCTTCTTATTTTTCGCCTATTCTTACCTACTTCTTTGATTTATTTGACCTATCTAATCACTTCAAATTTCAATAAACTTGGAACCATTGGAATCTCCATAGTTTTTTGTTTTTTTTCTAATTTTTCTAATATATTTTTTCCAATTTATTTCTAATTTTCTTCATTTTTCGGTCTTTTTATCTATTTTCTCCAAATTTCCAGTCAATTTTCTATAGATTGACAAGTGGCAGCACGAGTGCTCAACAGCACAACACCCAAACCTCCAGATGCTAACATGTGGTTCACTCTGGGCTTACCAAGGCTCAGGTTGAGCCTATCCTCTTAGCCTTGAATGACCCATCGTTTGCTTACCTATTAGACTACATGTCACTCACTTACCCTATAGACGGCTTTTCATTCTATTCCAGTTTTAGACGACATGTCATTTGTTGTGAGTCCTAAACTACATATATTTTATGTTTCATTAAGCGACATATCTTTCATGCTTAAGGTAGATGACTTGTATCCTAAATCCTCTCCTAGATGACTTGTCATCTGGACACCCTCGGACTACCCATAGTCTGAGGTCGTCCCTAACCTTTAGTTCGACAGAATCCCTGCAACCCTAGCCAAAATTTTATTCCCCATTTTGTTCAATCTCCGATTTCACCTCAAACACATCAAATAACTTAACAAATAGCAAGCTAGCATAAAAAAAAATTAAACCCATCTATTATCATTCTTTTTTATCAAATCTAAAACCATCAATTTGAAGGTTTAAGGCACCCGAGTTTATGGGAAAAAGGCTTACCCAAAATGCCGGTAACTCACTTGATTTCCACTCAATCTCTCTTGCAGCTCACTCTTCTTTATCACTCGCAGGTGCTCGCACACCAAAATTGTGAAACCATAATCCTTTCATTGATAGATGTCCTAGACGACCAGGTACCGGTGCAGCTAAAATGACCATTTTGCCTCTAAAGAAATGGATGTGTAGTTGCCAGAAATGGTTTTGATGGTTCTTTCCTATTTTGATTCATTTCATTTCTTTTCTGTTTCATTTCTATCCTTTATGGTTCCTTTCTTAATCTTAAGAGATAATTCTAAATTTAATTCCTAAGTATTATCTCTTTATATCTAGCCTTAAAAGTAGGGAAAATTAATCCCCTAAAGATCCTATAAATACTGTAGTTGACTACCCTATTGTACATACTAGAAAATCCCTTTTTATTCACGAAATTAAACCGTCTTCTTCTCCATAAGTGCCGACTTTTCTTCCAAAATTCGTTCCCTATGCTTCCCGACAGTTTCATCCGCGTGAGAGCAACTATCCTACGCATGATTTGGAGCTTGCAGCCATAGTATTTGTATTGAAGATATGGTGCCACTACCTGTACGATGAGATGTGCAAAATCTTCACCGATCACAAAAGCTTGAAGTATCTCCTTACGCAGAAGGAGTTGAATATGAGACAACGAAGATGGATGGAGCTGATTAAAGACTAAAATTTGATCATCGAGTATCATCCCGAAAAAGCAAATGTTGTTGTTGATGCCTTAAACTGGAAGACTCATTCTCCTTCTTCTATTCTAGCCTATGTGCATGCACACTACATGCCTATTTTTCTAGATTTGAAAGCTATACGTGTGCATCTTAGCAGTGATTTTGTTTGTGCGTTGTTGGCCCAA
Source organism: Passiflora organensis (assembly GCA_019739055.1). NCBI lineage: Eukaryota > Viridiplantae > Streptophyta > Magnoliopsida > Malpighiales > Passifloraceae > Passiflora > Passiflora organensis. Next base: position 2,034,053 of record JAEPBF010000002.1, on the reverse strand, counting down.
ATTGAAGTCAGGCCTATTTTGTTGGAAAAGATTAAAAAATGATCAATCCGAAGACCCAAGAGTGGCTAAAATTCGGCAGCAGTTAACTGATGATGCTGATTCTACGGTTCGTGATTTTAGAATCCAAGATGATTGAGTTCTTGTTTTAGAAATCCGGTATGTGTACCGCAAGTATTGATGTTCGCAATCTGATTTTGTCCGAAGCGAATAGTTCAAAGTTTGCTAATCATCATTGTAGTACCAATATGTACTTAGATTTGAAAGAGCAATTCTAGTGGCCAAATATAAAGCGTCATATTGCTGAGTTCATTGCACAATACCTTGTACGTCAGCAAGTGAAAATCGAGCATCAGATATCCGATGGTTTATTTCAGTCATTTTTTATTTCAGAATGGAGATGGGAGCAGGTCACGATGGACTTTGTGACCGGTTTACCTACATCTCAGCAAGGATTCAATGCCATTTTGGCTATTGTGGATCGACTAATGAAATCTGAACACTTCTTTCCTTTTCATATTACAGACACCCCCGAGAAATTGTTTGTTCGCTATTTAGACGAGATTGTTTGATTGCATGGAGTGCTAGTTTCCATTGTTTCTGATCGTGATCCTTGTTTCACCTCGCGATTTTGGAAAAAGTTTTAGAATGTATTGGGTTCGAGACTGAATTTCAGTATAGCTTTTCATCCCAAAACTGATGGTCAATCTAAAAGAACAATTCAGACCCTTGAAGATACGTTGCTGGTGTGTGTACTTGATCGAAATACTAGTTGGGAGCAATGTCTTCCTTTGGCAGAATTTTCTTACAACATCACTTTTCACATAAGCATTGGAATGGTCTTTTATGAAGCATTATATGGAAGAAGTTGCAGAACTCCAATTTGCTGGAATAAAGTGGGCGAGAGATGCCTAGGTAATCCAGAGTTGATTGATTAAGCAATGAAACAATTGAATCTGATTCGACAAAGGCTGAGGACGGCCCAAAATCGACAGAAAAACTATGTTGATAATAGATGAAGAGAGCTGGAATTTGCAGTAAGTGACAAAATGTTTCTAAAAGTCGACCCATGAAAAGCTGTCCTTCATTTTCAGCAACGAGGTAAACTAGCACCTCGTTATATTGGTTTATATGATGTTGTTGAGGGAATTGGCCCAGTTGTATATCGACTTACCTTGCCCCCGAATATAGAGAGAATTCATAACGTGTTTACCATTTCGATGTTGAGAAAATATGTTTGAGATCTTGTTTAGGTGCTTGAAGAACCACTAGTTGAGGTTGCTGAAGACCTATCCTACCATGTACAGCCTATTGTCATACTAAACCGGTCAATTCGTCAGTTTCGCAATCGAAGCGTGCCTATAGTTCGAGTTGTTTGACATAATGGCCAAGTTGAGGAGCAGTCTTGGGAGACTAAGGAATCAATGATTGTGAGATTTCCTCACCTATTTTCTTATGTACTTGTGCTGAAATTTCGAGGATGAAAATTTTGTAAAGAGGGGAGGATGTGAGACCCTGATCCTTTCTTTGATAGATTTCCTAGACATCCAGGTACCGGTGCAGCTAAAATAACCATTTTGTCCCTGAAGAAATGGATGTGTGGTGGCCAAAAATGGTTTTGATGGTTCTTTCCTATTTTGATTCATTTCATTTCTTTCAAATTTCATTTCTATCCTTTAAGGTTTCTTTCTTATTCTTAAGAGATAATTCTATATTTAATTCGTAAGCATTATCTCTTTATATCTAGCCTTAAAGATAGGGAAAATTAATCTCTTAAAGACCCTATAAATACCCTAGCCTACTGCCCTATTGCACATACCATAATATCCCATTTTATTCCCAAAATTAAACCCTCTTTTTCTCCATAAGTGCTGACTTTTCTTCCTTAGCCAAAATTGCTTGATATTCATCATGTTTCTGCATATAATAGCTTGTTGGAATCCCCTTTTACTCCTACATCTTATTATCATGGTTTTATCCTGAGAAGGTTAAATTTTCTATTGTAATTTTTATTCCTAAAATTCCTAGAGATGTGTGCTGAAATCTACTGTTCTTCTTGTTGGTTTCCGTTTTTGTTCATCTTCATCGTTTGAATGTTTAGTACCTATTCTTGTTATAGTATCATGAAATCAGCCCTTGTATCCTTCCATTTATAGAAATCGGCATTCCCTATTCCTAACCCTATAACTGCCGAAATTAGATCAATTGACTTGTTTATTAGTTTCTGATCTTGTTCTTTTTAATCATTTGAGTAATTTGCACCTATTCCTTTCTCATATTTATGAAATCACAACCCCTAACCTCTCTAATGTTGAAATTGCATATACCAAGCCCTAAGTATGCCAAAATTTATACTGTGAATTGGGTTGAATAATCAGGTTGATTCTTGTTGTGTTCTTTGCTATCATATCACACATTCAAGGGAAGTTACCAACTGCATCTAATCTTTGGTTTTTGGTAGGATTGGTGAGTGAAATTGGTCAGGAACTAGGATGTTTATTTGGTTTCTAAATATATATGCTTAGTGTGATATTATCTTTTCCTTATATGTGCTTAGGTGTCTTGATAAAGGCAAGGACTAGTTACTAGTTACTTGTCTACCTTGATATGCGTATGCTTGTGGTTTGGTATGCACGCTTGAAGCTTGGTTTGTGATACTTTAGTTAAATTGTGAATCCCTATGCTAGGACTGAGTGCCTATTTCAGTTATATCTTGTGTATTTGGCTTACTGATTGTATTGTGATATGATTGAGGATGTCTTGTTGTGTTGCTATGTATTGTACTTGCTTGTGTGTGCTTGTACTTGTTTGTTGCGTTAGGATCCTCTTCCCGATGACCATTTGGGGTAAGTGACTATTGCTCCTAGGAAGAGGAGAGGTACTTACTGGTATGGGAGTCGCATGGATGGCCATCCCCAGCAAGTGCATGCTAGATACCTAGTCTTTGTGTGGCTAGAAGCCTAGTCTTTGTGTGGCTAGAAGTATAGTCCTTGTGTGGCTATAAGTCTAGTCCTTGTGTGGCTAGTTACCTTATCCTTGTGTGGTAAGATGCTCTTATCCTTGTGTGGTGTGGATGCCTTGTCCTTGTGTCGCAAGATGGATAAGCTTGCTGATTATATTTTTTCCTAACCATTTACCCTTTGTACAGCTAAGCCTTGGACAACATAGGTGAAAGTGCATAGGCATTCAATTGTACAAATCAGAAGATGAATTACCTACCTGTGTAATTTTTGTTTCAGAAGTGTTCTTAGTCCTCCCAACACTTAGTGTTTTTGGCCCTACCCTTATTATGTTTGTTTGATGTTTGTTTGATACCTCTTTAGTAGTATATATGAGTCTGATGTTGATTGGGAGATGAATGTTAGATTTTTGTAGATCTTATGATGTTATGACCCTACTGAGATTCTTGTAATCTCATCCCATTGTTTTTCCCATTTTTCAGGATTAGGTACATCTTCCGTCAATGGTACTAGGGTGTGAGATCAAGGCTACACGGCGGGACGATATTGCACCAAATTCACATGCCTTCTTTCTTGCTAGATTGATTATGCATATACCTTGATTTATGCTTGCTAGATTAGTCTACTTTCTGGTTTTATGTTTCTCTTATTTTCCTTCCAATTTCTGAAAAATGCTTGGGATTTTTTGCTGGATTTTGAGACTCATTTGGGACTTGGGTGTTATAGTTACTTTGATTAATTATAAAGACTTCCGCTGATGGTTTTTATTCACTCCGTATGATACCAGATTGTAAGTCTAATGTTAAACACGCTTCAAGCTTTAAAAAGCATAAAATAAACTTTAAAATTCATAATTTGTGTGACTTAAGCCTTGTAGGATTCAGATAGGTCCTTGAAAGGGCTTGTTTCAGTTTTATGGTAGTAAGGGTCCTAATAAGTTGGGTTTGGTTCCTTACAGGTTTGGTAGCGGAGTATGGTTTAGGAAACATAATTGCATGAATTTTTTTGAGCATATGCTAACATGTTTTTTGGTTTTATGTTTGTAGGAATGTACATGCGCACATGCACACACCTTCATATGCTAATGTCAAATGTGTTCCTAATATCAAATGCTTGGTTTGTAGTGTGGTTTGTTGTGTGTTTTTGTGTGTTCTTACATGTAATTTCATATTGTATACCTGAATGTGATATGATGTGTTTTGATAAGTGTTTTATTGTGTTTCCTTGTCTTATGTTAATGCCGAATGTATTATGTGTTTTAATCTGTTGCCGAGTATGCCCCTATATCTGTATGCATGCATGCCGAGACTTGTATATACTTGCATGCATCTCTTGTGATTTGTTTCAGCATATGTGTATCGTCCTGTGTATGCCTCTCCACTAGGTACCATTTCTTTCGTCAATTTCATATTTGGGTTATGTATTGAGTGACCTCGTGTGTTTGTTTAGTATGGAAAGGTCTATTTGGAGGCGTACTCCTTCTAGGGCTCGTCGGGGTAGGAACGAAACTCAAGCCGAACAGCAACGAAATGAGCAGAATGAGTCGATTGCACAGATTGAGCAAGATGGGCAAGCTGAGCCCGAAAATTAGGTTAAGCAACCTGAAAACCAAGTAGAACCTGAAGTTCCAGCAGCATCCACCATGGATCCCATGATTGCGCAGATACTGAATATGCTGCAAACCTATCGCGATTGGAGGCCCAAATTCAGAATGCTCTGACACCTCCTAAGGAAGATCCCATTCCTCCTATTGCTCCAATTCAACTGATTGATCCTAAAGAGGCTTAAAGACTTCCAATGGTGATTACCAAATTGCTGAAATAGGCCCATCAATTGGGATGCAAAGATTTCAGTGATTTAGTAGGTGCCGCTGTAGCTCATGAGTGTATTGATACCATATACCATGTATCCTTGTTCTAACATGTTTCTAATGACAATAAAGTTTCCATCGCCACATTCCTACTTGAGAGAGAAGCCCTCGCATGGTAGACAGTAGTGAGTATGTGATTCGGAGAGTGTCTACCTACTGAGGATGAGGTCCTACATGAATTTAATGAAAGGTTCTACACCCAGTTTTATAATAGTGAGTAGCGAGAAGCTTTCTACATACTTGAGCAAGGTACCTATTCGATGCTAGAGTACGAGAAAGAATTAAGGGAGTTGTCCCATTTTGCACTAGAAGAGGATCGCACACATTGTCAGCTTGCAGAGACAATTCCAAGATGGGCTAAGTACCGAGATCAAAACCATTGTGGGCACGACACCAGTACAGAATTTGCAAGAATTGATCATTACTGCCACCGAAGCTGACAAGATTGTGCAAAGCAAGAAACCTCCTTCAGCAAATAATGGTGGTTCGTTCCGATGTGGTTCCAGATTCAACCGTCATACGAGACCTTATCCTTTGAGGTCCTATCCTCCGAAGAACAATGGAAATGGAGGTAATTTCAGGAAGAATTTCTCTGGTTCCAATCCTTATTCTAATGGATCCACATGGAGTTCACAGCCACGACGATGTTGTAAATGTGGAGAAATGGGTCATATTCAGAGGGAGTGCCCTAAACTAAGGCGTATTATAGGCACACCAAATGAAAACCAAGTTGGGCATGCTAATCCCACTAAACCACCAGCCCGTACACCTAGAGCACCACCTAGTGGATCTACAACTGAGGCGCAGCCCAGGCCCACGAGATTGTTCACCTTGACTAATGCTGAAGCAAGCCCAGATGTGGTGACAGGTACTATTTCAATCTTTTCTCAAAATACTAAAGTGTTAATAGCATTTGTGAGTCCAAGAATAGCACTTAGCTCAGATCGACCTCTATCTCCCCTTTATCTTCCTATTACGGTTCTGACCCCTTAGGGAGGGAAATTGACTTGTGATCTAGTCTACATCGGTTGTGTTGTACATATGGGTTCTATTGTGCTTGAAGTGGATCTGATTCTTTTGGATATTTGAAAGTTGGATGTGATCTTAGGCAAGGATTGCCTGGCCAAATATCAAGCCTGAATGGATTGTTTCACCAAGCGTGTGTGGTTCAGCCTTCCAAATGGTTCCGAATGGTTCAGCCTTCCAAGCCTGATAGGAGAGTTGTTCCAACTTGCGTAATTTCCTGGCTCAATGCAAAGTGATTGATCAGAAAAAGATGTACTGCGTACCTCATGCATGTGCATGACATTTCCAAAGAGTCAACTACCTACAAGGTGAGACGTGTAGAATCTTCACCGATCACAAAAGGTTGAAGTATCTCCTTACTCATAAGGAGTTGAATATAAGACAACAAAGATGGATGGAGCTGATTAAAGACTAAAATTTGATCATCGAGTATCATCCCAAAAAAGCAAATGTTGTTGTTGACGTCGTATGCCGAAAGACTCATTCTCCTTCTTCTATTCTGGCCTATGTGAATGCACACTATATGCCTATGTTGCTGGATTTGAAAGCTACACATGTGCAACTTGGTAGTGATTTTGCAAGTTCATTGTTAGCCTGAATTGAAGTCAAGCCTACTTTGTTGGAAGAGATTTGAAATCATCAATCCAAAGACTCAAGATTGGCTGAAATTCGGCAGCAGTTAGCTGATGATGCTGATGTCATAGTTCGTGATTTCAGAATCCAAGATGATGGAGATTTTGTTTTTAGAAATCGGGTATGTGTGCCACAAGATATTGATATTCGCAAACTAATTTTTTCCGAAACTCATAGCTCGAAGTTTTCTATTCATCCTGGTAGTACCAAGATGTATTGAGATTTGAAAGAGCAATTCTGATGGCTAAATATGAAGCATAATATTACTGAGTTCGCTGTACCATGCCTTATATCTCAGCAAGTGAAGAATAAGCATCAAAAACCCGTTGGTCTACTTCAGTCACTTCCGATTCCAGAATGGAAGTGAGAGTATGTCACGATGGACTTTATGACTGGTTTGCCTAGATCTCAGCAAGGATTTGATGCCATTTGGGTGATTATGGATCGACTGATGAAATCTATACACTTTCTTCTTGTTCTTGTTACAGACACCCTCGAGAAATTGGTTGTTTGCTATTTGGATGAGATTGTTCGATTGCGTGGCGTGCCAGTTTCCATTGTTTCTGATCATGATTCCCGTTTCACTTTGCGATTTTGGAAAAAGTTTCAGAATGCATTGAGTTCGAGACTGAATTTTAGTATAGCTTTTCATCCCAAAACCAATAATCAATCTGAAAGAACGATTTAGACCCTTGAAGATACGTTGTGGTCATGTGTACTTGATCGAAATACTAGTTGGGATTGATGTCTTCTTTTGACAGATTTGCTTACAACATTAGTTTTCATGTAAGCATTGGAATGGCCCCTTATGAAGCATTATATGGGAGATGTTGCAAAACTCCAATTTGTTGCAATAAAGTGGGCAAGAGACACCTAGATAAACTAGAGTTGATTGATCAAGCAACAGAATAGTTGAATCTAATTAGACAAAGGTTGAGGACAGCGCAAGAGCGATAGAAAAACTATAATGACAATAGATGAAGAGAGCTGGAATTTACAGTAGGTGACAAAGTGTTTCTGAAAGTTGCATCGTGGAAAGTTGTCCTCTTTTTTCAGCAGTAAATAAACTAGCACCTCGTTATATTGGTTTGTATGATGTTGTTGAGAGAATTGGCTCAGTTGCATATTGACTTGCCTTGCCCCTGAATATGGAGAGAATTCATAACATGTTTACTGTTTCAATGTTGAGAAAGTATGTTCGAGATCCTGCTCATGTATTTGAAGAACCACTAGTTGAGGTTGCTGAAGACCTATCCTACCTTATACAACCAGTTGCCATACTAGACCGGTAAGTTCGTCAAGTTCGCATTTGAAGCGTGCCTATGGTTCGAGTTGTTTGACGTAATGGCCAAGTTGAGGAGTTGTCTTGGGAGACTGAGGAATCAATGCGTGCGAGATTTCCTCACCTGTTTTCTTATGTACTTGTGCTGAAATTTCGAGGACAATTTTAATAGGGAGGGGAGAAAGTGAGACCCTAATTCTATCCTTGATAGATGTCTTAGATGTCCAGGTACCAATGCAGCTGAAATGACTATTTTGCAACTGAAGAAATAGATGTGTGGTGACCAGAAATGGATTTGATGGTTCTTTCCTATTTTGATTCATTTCATTTCCTTCCAATTTTATTTTTTTTATTGTTTCATTTCTATCCTTTATGGTTTCTTTCTTACTCTTAAGAGATAATTCTAGATTTAATTTCTAAGCATTATCTCTTTGTATCTAACCGTAAAAGTAGGGAAAATTAATCCCCTAAAGACCCTATAAGTACCCTAGCCGACTACCCTATTGTACATACCAAAAAATCCCTTTTTATTCCCGAAATTAAACTTCTTCTCCATAAGTGCTGACTTTTCTTCCTTAACCGAAATTGCTTGATATTCATCATATTTCTTCATATAATAGCTTGTTGGAATCCTCTTTTCCTCTTGCATCTTATTATCTTGGTTTCATCATCAGAAGGTTAGATTTTCTATTTTAATTTTTATTCTCAAAATTCCTAGGGATATGTGATGAAATCTATTTTTCTTCTTCTTGTTGGTTTCTGTTTCTATTCATCTTCATCGTTTGAATGTTTAATACCTATGCAAATTATAATATCATGAAATCAGCCTTTGTCTCCTTCCATATACAGAAATCAGCATACCCTATTCCTAACCCTATGATTGCCAAAATTTTATCAATCGACTTGTCAATTGGTTTTAGATCTTGTTCCTATTAATCGTTTGAGTAATTGGCACCTATTCTTTTCTTATATTCATGAAATTGCAACCCCAACCTCTCTAATGTTGAAATCTCATATATCCTATTAAGCCCTAAGTGTGCCGAAATTTACACTGTGAATTGGGTTGAATAATCAGGTTGATTCTTGTTCTGTTCTTGGTTGTCATATCACGCATCCAAAGGGAGGTACCAGCTGTATCTAATCTCTAGTTTTTGGTAGGATTTGTGAGTGGAATTGGTCAGGAACTAGGATGTTTATTTGGTTTATGAATATGTATTCTTAGTGTGATATTGTTTTTGCCTTATGTGTGCTTAGGTAGTTTAGATCCTCTAGGACTTGTGTGTTATGGTTCCTTTGACTAATTATAAAGACTTCCGCTGATGGTTTTTATTCAGTCTGTATGATACCAGATTGTAAGTCTAATGTTAAACATGCTCCAATCTTTAAAAAGCATAAAATGAACTTTAAAATTCGTAATTTGTGTGACTAAAGCCTTATGGGATTAAGATAGGTCCTTGGAATGACTTGTTTGGGTTTCACGGCGGTAAGGGTCCTTATAGGTCTTAATAGGTTGGGCTTGGATCCGTATGCCTCTTAAGACTACAAAAATTGAAAGATTTTGGGCTCGGTTGAGACTACACCCACGTGTGTCCCTTCGCCAAACTTGTTCCAGCCATGCATTGATTGGGCGAGCTGACGGGTGGATCTCAAGCATGTCTAGGGCAAGGGAAAATTTCAGCTGGTGACTCATTCCTGTAGCTAAGACGACGTTGTTTAAAGCATAAATAAAACGACATCGTTTCTTGCTAAAGATTAGGGTTTCTAACCCTAATATGTCACCTCATGAAAATGACAAAAATGTCCGTCGTTTTGACCAGGTTCGGTCAAAACAACGGAACCTTCCACATTTTGACCCTCCTTATTCTTTCTTTCTTTATTTTATATAATATTATAAAATAGTAATATAATAATTAATTTATATTTCGAATCATCCAAAAATTAATTAAAATTCCTAATAAATAACATAACACCTTAAAACATACCCAAAAAATTTTAATAAATCCCTCAAAAATAGTATAACACTTCAATGTGATTAAATTTTTTTCTCATAAGATTTCCTCAAAGTCTCCACATAATTATTTTTCATAATTTCTAAATTTATAACTAAAATGACACTAATACCCAATTTCAAAAATAAAAAGATTCAGATCCTATTTCGTATTCCTAAGTTTCAAAGAACATTGTTGATGGTTATTTAGCTTAAAAGCGATACAGTAAAGGTTTTATAAAACCGAAGGTAAAATTATAAAAATACTCTCAATTTGGGTTTCGGAAAAGAACATGCCCTTTTTCCCACTTTATTCAACAATGAATTCATCCCATAAGCCCAAATAGCTTAACAGGAGGGCTTTATTCCCTTCGAATCCTTCTCTTCCTAACTACTGGGCCATTTTTTCAGGTCTAGGCCCAAACACTAAAATTCAACCTATCAATTTTAAATATCAGGGTCTCGCATTCTACCCACCATATAAGAAGTTTCATCCTTGAAACTTATTTACAATGATTCATACATCTAACCACATTCCAGCATTGCACACATCCATACCTACTTATCATTCTCATCTTCTTCAATCACACCATTGCACTTACTTAAATTCTTTTCTAAAATTAACATATGAACACACCTACAACTTGTTTCTTGTTCCTTATGATTTTCTATTCACAGTCATCATTATTTCAATATCTCATTCCTATTCTTATTCGGAGTCCCTTCCTTTCATTGTCACTAATTTTCCTTATATTCACTTAAATTTCCCATAGTATGTCAATTCATAACGAGATTCTCCTAAATACCCCACTTTCCTAATTAGTTCCTCTCAATCTGTATAACAAATCTAGTTCAGCATATCTGAAACATGCAAGCATCCAATGTACAACATATATATCAACATATAATGCATCTAAATAACCATAAGGTGCAAAATAACTAAGTAAGGGTACATAACTTGTCACGTCCCGGACCCTAAAAATTTAGCACGACAACTGTAGTAGACCCACTATATACACTGCCATGACACATAACAATGTATATAATAGACCTACAAGGCTAGTGGTATGAAAGTAAAGCGGAGATGAAAAGAAAGGAACTACTCATAAAATTGGGCAGTGGAATAAAGAGAAGACACGACATTGTCCTGGTGACATCATAAAATGAACAAGATTATTATTACTCAAGAATAGAATCCAAACAACGACTCGATCATCGTTAAATACATTAAAGGAAAAAATACTATGAATCTACCAATCCTCAAACATTACCTTAATGGTACTTGCTTCATCATAGTTTTGTCTGGGAGTGAGCTCCTTATCATAATTTCTGCATTTCATGCCACAATCTGGCAGAAGTCCACCAGGTGAGCGGATGGGAAAATATATATAGAAAATTGCATGCAATTATTTAACAAATAGCATAGGCATGCAGGCACAGAACAAACACTTGCATACTCATCATAGTCATTCAGGACGGTCATAGTCATAGTATATACAATACATAGTACCTCAAGCAATCAGGATCATGACTAGGCTGGCAATGTCTCTCTGTCTTTCCGACGCCAGGGATAGGACTGGGATAAGTCAGTGGCACTTCTTTATGCTGCTCCTTACATCTTTTGTTATCTCGTATGCTCAACTCAATCCATCCTGATGGAACATACACCCCACTTGGCCCAGTTCCACTAACGATGTCGGGGTGTTAGGTGATGGTAGCTCCACCTACTCGATCCCAAAGTTAGGATATCCTATTTATTCATATTATTTTTACTAATTTATATACCTTGTCCGTCCTTATGCCTCCAATGGAAAATCCATGCCGCACTACCATACTCAGAGATCTCTCGGGAGTCGTATAGGCCACCCTATGTTGTTGTGATGCTTGATTCTGTCTCATGCTTTCGAATGCACCCAAATACTTCTTATGCACTTCGATAATAATAGCATGCATAGCATACTCAACTAATTCATGATATAGTATGGCCATCAATGAGGTATCATAGGCAATCATGCCCACTTCATAGCATATGCAATGATTTCATTCATAAACTCATTTCATTTTTAATTATTCATACTTATGTATATTCATTCATGTCAGTAAACGATGTATTTAAAAGAGTCCGTCCACTCACGATTTTCTGTCCTTCGAAGTGTCCACACTTGATCCTTGATAGCTGGACCGATTCCTCGAGGCCTATCACCTGTAGGTATTCACCGACCTGTGCATTTATAATTGAATCCTTAATGTCGCACATTCAATGCATAATTACACATAAAATTTTGTGTCTAAAACCTTAATACGATGTGTTTCAACCCGAGAATCAATACGAAAAAAATTCAGACATTTTTCTTATTTTTTCCAGATCATAATATAATTATTTGACCTATCAAATCACATCATATTTATGAAATCTTGATATCAATATATTCCTTATTATTTCTAGTATCTATCATAATTTTTCTCATTTTTATTCTATTTTTTTTGAATTTTCTATCCTTTCTGGCCATTTTTCTAATTTTCTAGAATTTATTTATTTTCAACCAATCACCGAGTGACACGTGGAGAAACCAGATGCTGACAGCCCACTATCCAAAGCTGCTAGGACATAACATGCAGCTCCACAAGAGCGTGCCACATCGCTCGAGTCTAAAGCTCAGGTCCGAGTATGACCGACAACTGAAACGACCTATCGCCTGCACTTCCAGGCGACTTCTCATTCACCTAGGCCCATAAATGATGCTTCGCTTATGATGGCCTTGGACAACAAGTCATCTGAGGTCGTCTTCAACCTCCAGAAACCTGCAATTCACACGCTCCAACAATGGCATCCCTCAATATACTACACTAAACTTACCCTACCATATATCAAAACAAAGATTTAGTTACAAAAAACACAAAGATGTGGAGGGATTAAGGGGTTACCGCCAGAATCCGGTAAAATCAAAGGAAAAAGTTTTGATTTTCAAACCATGAAAATCGGCCTCAAGCACTCCATTCTCAGCACGAAATTATACAATATTTGTACTAGGATATTCGATGGAAAGAACCGAAGCTTAGAGGACTGGTTTCAGAGCTCGAATGCTCTACACAAAGAAGATGAAGACTTTGACCCAATTTTTGTTAATATTGAGTCTTAAGCGGCGGGGAAGTTTCCTAGCGGTACAGTTGTCGAAGATGGGAAAAAAGGTGTCATATGGTTTGCAGAGAAACAATGTCATTTCAATCAAAATGGTACCCCTCCTTCACAAGCCGAAATGACAGGCTTAACTTGAGCCACCGTTTTGGCTAAAAATAATAATAATATTATATTATATTATAATACTAATTTTTAAATTATTTCTTAATTAACAAAAATCTTTAAAAATTCATAAAAATTAGCATACACCTCTGAAAAATACATGAAAAAATCCGGCGGATTCCTTGGGAATAGTACTATCCATTTGTACTATAAAATTAACCTTACCATAGATATATTATTTACTAAAAATTAATTTTTTCACTCAAATATTCTCAAAAAATTACAAAAATTCTAATTTTGTTTTCGAAAATTCTCAAAAAAAATTTGATACTTTTAAACCATTAATGTACCCATCAAAAGCCCTAAAACACTAAAATCATCAATACATCTCTTCCTTTTATTTTTGAATCACCGATTTCATAATTATTCATAATTTTTAATAAATACAATTTATCGAAATATTTTTCAACTTCGAAACATCAAAACCGATTAAAATTCAATGTCGATTAAAAAATACGGGCTAAGGCCCATTTACGTCATCAATCTTGATTGGGCTTTTTGCCTTAAATAACTAAAAAATTCTGGATTCTCACATACCTCTTCTAGTTGTGTACGAGCCTTGGTCTGATCCAACGACATTATACCTCGAGTCATCCAGATAGTAGGGCCTAACTGGTGGAGAAGATGATGAAGAGCTAGTACCTGATCTTATGTCTATTGAAGTTATTTTTGGAGTAAGATCCGGTGTCCAGTGGAAATCAAGATTAGGATCATGCATAGGCTTGAGTGGCGGAGAAGGTGGAGGCGTAGGCTCATGTTCATCCGCTTCTCTTAATATTACTTGGCAATTTCTAGCAATGTGACCCAGTCCTCGACATCAAAAACAGCATCTATCTCTATTTGGTCATCTCCTACGACCATGAGCATATCCCCGTTCCCCTCAAGGTGGATTTCTCTCCTTAATATTTGCTTTCCTCCATTTTTAGGTTCAAGTCGGGCTTGGGGTAATGGTGGGGGTAACAGGCCTTCAAATAGTCCTAGTGTACTCATCACATCATAAAATACTATCCTCCTGCCATCTACCATGGTGTCCTCTACATTCACATCTGTAACTACTCAAAATAGTGGTACCCTCCTCCTCGGATTTAGCTAAGGAGGTTCTCCAGGAAGTGGGAACCTAGGTACTGGGTAATGCAGTGGCCAATGGGATGGTACATCATCTCCAAAGGGAAAGTTTCTAGATCCATAATAGATCATATTTCCTGCACATCATCAAATAACACTAATAATCACCTATGCCTTGGTCAGATAGTCCCATCAAAATCATAATAGCATGATATGGACATGTTCTTCTTCTACCTGGAATATCAAAAATCAATGTATAACCTTGACAATTTTACCTTGTGAATTCATATTCTTTAATTACCCTAGTCTGTTAATAGTTGGAATGCTTCATCTGGCTTATTTACCCAATTATTTTGCTATTATTCAGGGGTGACCTAGCCCATCTTATTCAATCTAACCTATCTTCATATTCAATGAGTTAAGACAAAAAGATGGGAGTGTAAAAAGAAAGAAATGGAATTCAACAATAGCAAACAAAAATTATGCAGCAATATGTTCTCAAGGATCAAAAATTTGTAGACAATTCTTATCATCAATCAAACCAAAATAATACCCCTCTAGATGAAACTTTTTCCTTAAAGACTATTACATATGAACAAATAATTATATCTTACTACCATTAAGTTTACCATCCAGAAAACAACTAACCAAAATAGTGACTCATTAGAGATAATTAAGGACTCAAACCCAACAAACAATGCTCCACTATATATGCTGCTTAATAACCAGCATCACACATAATGAGATTAAAAGGTTTATTTACAAACAATAGCGAAAGAAAAGAATAAATAAAGTGGCAGCAGCATTATAATATACAATAGTGCCATTTGGGTGGCACTTGTCCCTTTTTTTTGGGTCGATTTTAATTTCATACATTATTGATTTTGTATATTAGCTCACACCCAACCACAACCATGCAAACCATATGCACAGGCAGATGATACATGAAACTCAAAGGAAGAACATGCACAAGGCACTCCAATAACCACAAACTTGATATCTCATATAACTGATTGTAAATCAGTTGGAACTTGTCTGACGATCAAGCCTTTTAAGGTAGCACTACATCAACCAGATCTATTGATCTAGCAAAAGCTTTCCAGTTGAGTGGTCGAAAACATAATACAATCAAAACAAATAAAACATAGTTCATAAAAGTGGCAATACCAAAATAAGGAATCCGTAGTACAACGATAACTCGATAAACCATCAAACACAAACAATTTAATCTTCCAATTACGAAATCCTTTCTTAGGTAAGCACACAAAGCGTGTTTGGGCTGGCATACTCTAGTAGTCTTTCTGGGGCCTAGATAAGACTAAGATTTGTCAGTGGTAACCTAAATGCATACTTCTCAACCTTATGTTCTTTTATCAGGCAATCATACAGTCTATTAGACACTTTTCTAAAGTTCAATTCCACAGACAATACCGAGTTGTTAGGTAATGGTAGCTCCACCTAATTGATTTCCAAAACCTGCAAGATAAACAGTTTCAATAAACCCTGTCTAACCTTATTCCTTTTGATCTGGTGTCTTCACACCTTGCTACCAAACCCGAAGAGCTCTCAAGGGTTGTATAGGTTGCCTTATGCAGACTCATGCTACTATCACATTATTATTTATAACACAAAATAACAATCATATTATCATAACATTACTTCTGCATATAAGCAAATAAAGCAACCATCGGTTATTTATGAGTTGCCTAGACATGCATGTTCATGCAATTCCAATCATTTGGTTATCTTTCTTAGTTAAATCAAGATATAAAAATGTTATGCATACATACACAACAAACGACTCACAGTCTATGGCACTTTTTCTTCGGGATCCGATTCCAGAGAAGATTGATTTTGTTGATCTAAATCTGCACCTGTAAATAAAAAGATCTATCTTTCCATTACTTTCCTGTTAAATTATAATTCCTTAAAGATGCATTTCTAAACCTTTAATTATGTCAATACTTGTTAATCATCGATTCGATAAGATTTTCAATCCCCTTCTTATTTTTATCATATTCTTACCTATTTCTTTTATTTATTTGACCTATCTAATCACTTCAAATTTCAATATACTTGCTACCATTGGAATTCTCACAATCTCTAGTATATTTTTCCATATTTTTCCATATTTTTCTTTAATTTATTTAAAACTTTCCTCTAATTTTCTTTATTTTCTAGCTTGTCTATCTATTTTCTGCAAATTTCTAGTTAATTTTCTATAGATTGACATGTGGTAGCACGAGTACACACCAGCACAACATCCAAACCTCCAGGGTGCGGACACGTGGTTCACTCTAGGCTTGCCATAGCTCATTCTAGCCTCCGGCTCTGGTCGAGCCTATCCTCTTACCCTTCAATTACCCGTCGTATGCTTTTACCTATTTAGACTACATGTCAATCACTTACCCTATAAACGTCTTGTCATTCAATTCTAGTTTTAGATAACATGCCATTTGTTGTGAGTCCTAAACTACATGTATTTCATGTTTCATTAAGCAACATGTCTTTCATGCTTAAGAAATATGACTTGTATTCTAAGTCCTCTCCTAGACTACTTGTGATCTAGATGCCCTTGGATGACGAGTCATCCAAGGTCATCTGTAACCTTCAGTCTGAAGGAATCCCTACAACCCTTGTGAGAATTTGGAACTTTCGAGTCGTTTGTGTCGGAAAGCCCATTCGATAATTATCGACGTTAGTGGGTCTTAGCCCATATTGATGGATTGATGAAGAATAATAGTATAAATTTGGTGATTGAAGTTAAATTTTATTTCAAGGAATTGTTACATTTATTGAAAAAATTATCCATGTTTATGGAATCGGCAATTGGAAAATACAAAGATGAAATGTATTAATGATTTTTGTGATTCAAAATCTTGAATAGGTCCATTAAGGGTTTAAAAGTACGAAGAAATGTTTCGAGAATTTTCAGAAAACAAAATCGGAATTTTTATAATTTTTCAATAATATACTATTGAGGAATTTAATTTTTACTAAATTATATATTTATGGGAAGATTAATTTTATAGCACTAATGGATAGTACTATTCACAAGGAGTCCATAGAAACTTTATGTGTATTTTTTCAGAGGTGTATCCTAATTTTTATGAATTTCTGATGAATTTTCAAAATTAAGAAATAATTTAATATATTATAAATATTATTTAAATACGAGCTATGTCGTTTCAAGTAGAAACGACATCATTTTGCCGTTGCTTCTAGAACCCGTTCAGAAGTCTTCCCCACCGCTTTGACCCAAGTATTTTCCCTCTCAAGTCGAGCTACTCTCATTTGTACCTGGAGAGTTCATTGAGAAATCTTGCCAAGAGCACACCGACCAGTCGGTCGGTATGAAATTTCCCCAAAAAGCCTGATTTCATTCCAAGTGAAGCCCCGTGATGAGTTTAACCTTTTGTCATACATCTATAAGAATTGTGAGGTCTTGAGAAACATGCCCTGATGTTATGGGAACCGATAATGAGGATGCATGCTTGATCAGTACATACATTTCAGTATTTATAAAGATACAATATAAGTATTTTCCTAGGTGTATATAGAATTGGTGGTTTTGCTTGACCAATACGTGATAGGTATACAGAATCCCAGGAGAGGAGAATGTTAACTTCCTTATGTTGTTGTATGGATGAATTTTGTGTTTATGCCCGAATTTACTATGACTTAGTAGGCTATGTGTTTATATATGTATTGGATTGGGAACAAATGTGATAATATGTTTTCTCCACTCGACTTCGGATAACACTGGCAGTATGGGGTTTATACATATTTTTAAAGTGAAAATTTAACTACTAGTGGGCTCTCAGCTACCTTTTAGCGGGGTGAATTGAGGGTAGTTTGTGATCCGTCCCTATAGGGTTTTGTAAGACATAGTAGCCCGTGTGACATTGATGAGTTCTGTGGATTTATAAAACTTATTGGGATGTGTTGATTGCTTTCTACTTTACAACTCATATATTAGGTTTCATTGTTTATGGAATCCCTTGAGTGCATATTAGAATGCATGGGTGATACTTGTGTTTAAATTAAGTATTTTATAATCTTGTTTTCCGTATGCCTCTATTCCACCGGATATATTTATGATGTTGTAACTCCCATTGAGGTCTTTTGATCTCACAACACCACCTCTCGTTTATGTTATGAGATGCATTCCTTGGGCATTTTTTGTGGATCTATATGGGCTTCTATGTATGGACTCAGTATGTTGTATATTTGGGGCCGTGTGACCTGTTGTATGTGGTTAAGACTTCCATTGTATGTGATTGTGTACTTTGTTGATTATCTATGTTGGGTGTATTATGTGACGTGTCATCCTCCTTTTGAAATAAAAATTCAAATTGGTATGCGTTTTTGGGTTATTGGTTTCGAAAAGTTGACGTGAGCCTTGTGTGGTCTCGATTGATTCATATATTGGGTCGATCGAGACCACATGGCGGTGAGAGTCCCATTTAGCGGGAGCAGGTCCTCACACAATCGCCTACTTGAGCAGGCAACGACTTGCAGGTATAGGCAAGATAGCACCCAAGCCTTACTCGAGCAATATGGCATGCCCTGGAATACACGTGTGTCACAATCCTAGAGGTTCGGGTAGTGGTCTAGACATGCCTGGTTCTGCTAGGTGTCGTTCAATGATTGATCCGAAATTAATAAATTCTAGAAAAAATTGAAAATGGCTAGAAAGGGTAGAAAATTCAAAAAAATAGAATATAAATGAGAAAAAATTCGGAAAAATTATAATAAATACTATATAATAATAAGAAATCTAATGATACCAACATTTTATAAATCTGATGTGATTTTATGGGCCAAATAATTAGATTAATATCTGAAAAAAAGGAAAAATATCTTGTTCGGGTAGAAACGCGTCGCATTGAGGATATAGGAGCATCATTTTATGAATGTTTATGTATTGAAGTATGCAGTATTAAGGATTCGATTGTAAATACATATGTAGGTGGATATCTACAGGTGATGGGCCTCGAGGAATCGGTCCAACTATCAAGGATCAAGTGTGGGCACTTCGAACGTCACAAAACCGTGAGTGAATGGACTATTTTTAATACAATGTTTACTGGTATGAATGAATAAACATGAGCATGATAAGTTAAAAAATACAAATCAATAAACGAGAGTATTGCGTGTGCTATGAATTAAATATGTGTGTTGCCTATTGCCTCATGCTCGATGGTTGATATGTTAAGTTTTGACTTATGTTATACATTAGCCGAATGTGTCAAGTGTGACTATAACAATGAAAGTGCATATGGAGTATTTGGGTGCATTCAAAAGCAAGAGACAGAATCAAGCATGTGTTTTGTTGTGTGCCAGTATGCTTGTGTTATTGTTAAATGTTTGCATGTGTTTCGCTATGCATATTTTCCCTTTCGGTCACTTGGCAAGCTTCTACTAGATTTTGGCATGAAATACAAGAATTATGGATAGGAGCTCACTCCTAGGCATATCGAGAACCGATCGACGATTGAAGAATCTGTAATTGAGGTAGTGTTGAGGATTAGTATATTCATAGAGTTGTCCCCTTAGTGTATTTAATGATGATCGAGTTTTTCTCTGAAAATATTCCTGGAGAGTAATAGATCTAATCATTTTATGATGCCACCTGGACAACATCGTGTTCTTCTTTTAATTTCACTGCTCAATATATCGATAAATTCTTTTATCATCATCTCCACATAATTTCTAAACTATTAGACTTGTAGGTTTACTATATGCATTGTCATGTGTTAGGGCAATGTATTTAATGGGCCTACAGCAATTGTTGAGCAAAATTTTTGGGATTCGGGGCATGACAACCCTAGCCAGAATTTTATTCCCCTTTCTTCTCAATCTCCCAATTTCACCTTAAACACATGAAATAACTTCACAAATAGCAAGCTAACGTCAACCCGAACTAAGTATTATCATTCATTTTTATCAAATCTAAAACCATCAATTTGAAGGTTTAAGGCGCCCGAGTTTCCAGGCAAAAGGCTGACCCAAAACGTTGGTAACTCACTCGATTTCTTCTCAATCTCTCTCACAGCTCACTCTTCTTCGTCACTCGCAGGTCCTCGCACATAAAAAATGAGAGATTTCGGGCTCGGTTGGGACTATACCCACGTGTGTCCCTTTGCCAGACTTGTTCCAGCCACACGTGGGTTGGGCAAGCTGACAGGTGGATCTCAGGCACATGTAGGGCAGTGGAAATTTTCAGTAGGTGACTCATTCCCTCAGCTAATACGACGCCACTTAAGCCTAAATAAAATGGCGTCGTTTGCTGCAAAAGATTAGGGTTTCTATAAACGATGTAACCTTCCACGTTTCGACCCTTTTTATTCTTTTTTTATATATATAATAGTATAAAATAATAATATAGTAATTAATATATATTTCTAATCTTCCAAAAATTAATTAAAATTCCTAATAAATAGCATAATAATTCAAGAATACCTAAAAAATTTTAATAAATCCCTCAAAAATAGTATAACACTCCAATATGATTAAATTATTTTTCTTATGATTGTAAAATTAATAATAAATATAATACCTTAAAAATCAAAATTAGAAAATCCTTAAATACCTATATATACTTTCGAAAAATCTGAGAAAATTTTCATATCTTCGTATTTCATCTTTAATCTTAATTAAGTCCATAATAACCAAGATTTCCTCAAAATCTCCATATAATAATTATTTTTCATAATTTCTAAACTTATAACTAAAACGACACTAATACACAATTTCAAAAAATAAAAGGATTCGGGTTCTATTTTGGATTCCTGAGTTTCAAAAAAAGTTTCAAAGAACATTGTTGATGGTTATTTATCTTAAAAGCGATATAATATAGATTTTACAGAACTGAAGGTGAAATTATAAAAATATCCTCAATTCGGATTTCGGAAATGAACATGCACTTTTTCCCACTTTATTCAACAATAAATTCATCCGTAAGCCCAAATGGCTTAATTGGAGGGTTTTATTCCCTTCGAATCTTTCTCTTCCTAACTACTGGGCCATATTTTCAAGCCCAGACTCCAACACCAAAATCTAACCCATCAATTTTAAATATCAGGGTCTCACACATAGTCATTATCCCTCCTTATACCCTCATTATCTGGTGTCTCCATGCCTCGTTACCGGACCCGGAGAGCTCTCAATGGTTGTATAGATTATCTTATACGGATTCAGTATTTTGCACAAAACATAACCCGAATGCACCAAATGCATCACTTGCACCTCAATATCAAAGCACAAGAAGGCACATTCATATAATTTACAACATAATAATTCACATATCTTTCATAGCACATACAATATTCTATATTATTATTTTATTATTTTATTATCTCTTTATTAATCACAATCATATAATCATGCCAACATATAAGAAAATAAAGAAAGGTTTATCCACTCACAAGTTTTGATGTCCACTTTTCTGCCAACACTGCTCTGGACCAATTCCTCAAGATCTTATAACCATTGGTATCCACCTACACATATAATTATAACCAAATTCTTAATAACTCAACTCGGATTACATAATAATACATAAAATCACAATCCTACACCATTTTCCCGACAAATCATCACTCTAAAACTAACTTAGGTCCAATCTGAGTAATTTTCCTATTTTTAAAAATTTATTCTATTTATTTCATCACTTATTTCATATCCAAATCATACAAATTCAATAATTTAATACCAATAGACTTCAAATTAAATCTAGTATTTTATTATTATTTTTCTGAAATTATTCTTAACCTTTTACTATTTTTCAAGAATTGAATAGCTTTTCTGACCATTATTTACTCAATTTTCTAAATTAATTAATCAGGCCAACAACAATGCGAAACTTGGCACCACCAGATGCTGACAACCTATTTCCAAGCTATCATAACACACGGCTTCACTATAGATGCACCACGTCCTGTTTGAGCATCGTACTCGAACTAAGCCTACTTCACCTTTGAACGACTTGTCACACGGGAGAGGGAACCATCTTCAACCTCCAGCCATGTGTGACCTGCATAAAAACAAGTAAAAACCAGAAATCTAAAACTCCTAAATACACCCGAAAGCTTCATAAAAATTATACCAAATTGTTCCCCACTCTTCAAGCAACATAACCACTTGTTTTGATCATACTATAACTACCCAAAACTCTCGCAAATCGAAAGTAAACAAGAAGAAAAATATATATTAAAACCCACCAGACATCAATATGTATTAAAATATGTATTACCATATGGCTTTTTAATAACTCAATTCATCAATAAAAATAATTTCTCAATAATTATAATAAATCTTAAAAAATAACGACTAGCCTTAGTAAAAATATATTAAATTAATTATACTTTCAAAAATGCCCAAACCATAACATGAGTTCTTAATCAATCTTGGGTTGTGGGTTATGGCCTATCAGTCTCAATGATTTGTAATTAGGTTTTCAGGTCTAACCAACTCAAAATGTCAGGATCTCACATTATGCCTGGGAGTTGTATGGTGTGAGTTTTTTGTTAGGATGTGTAAAGAGAATTTGATGATACGGTTGGTTTTAAATCTCACTAGTTTACACTTAGCAATCCTAGTGGGCAATTTGAAAGTCTATCAATGTTTTGGCGATCCATATGAAAGGTAACAAAGTGTGATTTGAGTTATTTTAAAGCACTTGTTACCCACAAAAACTTTAGTAAGAAAGGGATTATTCTGTATATTTTAAAATATATGAAAAAATTCATTGATGGTTCTAAGTATTCTGACGACAGATGGTTGACAGTGGAGTGTTTTGAAGTATTCATCCCGACAGATTTTTGGACTGAAGTCTCTACTATTGAGATGTGATATATATGCATGAGTTATGCGTTGTTGATATACTGTTGGGTTAGACATGTATACGCGTATGTTTGGTTGGTTGTACGAATAATATACATTCTGATATATATTTTATTTGTGTGTATGCATGCATACATATATCGAATTGATTTTTTTTAATATACATATTGATATATGTATTTTGAACTTGAGTGATACATAGATACATACACTCATATAAACTATTTTCATACTTAAGAGGCGATGTGTGCACGTACATACCTAGCATGAGATATGCATATGTGCATGTAATGCATTGTTTATGATATTGCATTAGACTTGCTGCATAATATGGTTGACTATACATGGCTTGGTTGTGTTATTCTATATTGAGATGCTATGATATGCATGTTGAGATATATAAGATTAGATGCACGAATAATTGAATAAGCAATGTAAAGATATTTTTTCGTACATTAACCATTTTATATTATTTTGACATTATGCCTCGAGTCCACAGGATTAAGTATGATGACTCAATTCCCACTGATGTTTCTATGATCTCATCTTCTCTTGTTGTTGATTTTTCAGGTGATAGCTGCTAAATGAGAGCGTGTTCAGGTTCCGATTGAGCCTTACTAGGACATGAAACTACAACATACAAATTTTGTAATGTGACATATATTTTAGAGTAGCATAATATTACTGGGATAGTTTGCATGTTTTTTTATGGTATTGTATTGCATTGTATGATTTAGTATTATGCATAATGTTTGTATTGTCATGCTTGTGTTGTTTGTTACAAGTCTTGGATCCTTAGTGATAATGGGATGCGTGTTTTACGATTGTTGGGCCTATTGTCATTTCTTTATGTTATTGAGAATATTTGGGCCACGTGACTATTATGTGC
This sequence comes from Passiflora organensis, assembly GCA_019739055.1. NCBI lineage: Eukaryota > Viridiplantae > Streptophyta > Magnoliopsida > Malpighiales > Passifloraceae > Passiflora > Passiflora organensis. The sequence goes on along the minus strand of JAEPBF010000002.1, from coordinate 2,010,196 downwards.
AATTGAGGCTGGTTGTGTAAGTCTTGTGGTTGTGCTAATATGGTTTTATAAGATATGCATACTGTATTTCATTTAAAAAAAAATTAATTTGCATGTATTTTTGAAAAAAAAAGGATTTTCAAGGAAGAATCTTGTGTGGTTTTAGTTGGTTAATGAGTTGGACTAATTCAATTACAACGGTGAGGATCTCTTTATGGGGGATCGGGTCTTCACAACCATACTCCTGGATCTTGGATTTGTATGTTTTTTGTTTGGCTTGGTTATTTTGGAGCTTGGAGAAATTTATTGATTGGTAGTGTGAGCACCCCCTCCCTAGAGGAGCAACTCAATTCAACTGGAGTAACGCATTTTCAATTCACATATAAGGTATTATCTAGGGAAAAAACATACATATCTCCGGCTCAGAGCCCAGTAAGCCATATTCAATCCCTGACAGCTATCATTAGGATTCGAATCGTTATCCACTGTCTTTTATTCCTACAAGGAGGATGCCTCTTACAAATTCAGCTAAATTAGTAAGTGGCATCCTCCTCGTAAGAACAAAAGAAGCAAGTGACAGTTCAAATCCTAGTGGCAGCAGCCAGGGATTGAACATAGCCGACTAGAGTTGAGTTGTTCCTCCAAAGAGGGGATCCTCACATAAAAGGCACCTTTTAAGTGAGGACCCCCTCCCTGGAGGAATAACTCAACAAGAGCAACACATCTCCAACTCACAGATAAGTATTATCTGAGAAGAAAACACATGCATTTCTGGCACAACGAGAGAAAACTATAATGGTACTTGTCATCACATCGGGGCTAGCATAGGCCTCGGCATCTGCCAAAATGAAGAGATGAGTCTATCTCTGCTGCGCTGGCTGGGTAGAAGGTTGACCTGTAGTTTGACTACCAAAAGGCCTAGCTTGTGTTTTGGACGGTGGTTTAGAAGAAGCCTACGAACCCACATTACTATCACTTGGCCTCGGAGCTGCTGAAGGCTGTGAGGCATTATACCTCGACTTCGAACAATCTCTGGGCATATGACCGATCTAGTTACAATTATAACACTTCCACATATACAGGCAAAGAGGGATATGGTGTTGACGGTAGTTCACGCACCATGGCATTGACAACCTACTCACACTCTGAGTCAATACTACTGGCTATGATATGGTGGTCATGTGACTAGTCCCTCGAGAATGGGACTTCGACTGCCCTCTAGAATACAACCCTAATGATCTGCTTGGTTTATGGTCGTGTCTCGAACTGTGCCTCATTGGACCTTTTCCAGATGCAAAATCCTTACGACCTTGACTATGATTCCTCCAGTTTTGAACCTTCTTCTCCACTCTGGTGACAGCAATAACCAAAGCCTGAAGATCCAAAATTGGCATTGTACCAACAATTGTTCAGATCTCATAACGATGAGCTAGCTTCACCTCAATACGATCCTTGGCTACTGTAAATCGGGACAACTTTCTCAACATAGTCTCAAACTCAATCACCGTCCGAGAACCCTACTGTAGTTTATAGAAATCTGACGGCTTTTCATCCTAGTGGAACTGGGTGTAGAACCGATCATTGAACTCCCTCAAAAACTAGTTCCACAATGGCTATTGATCTCCATATCTCAAACTCATGGAAGTTCACCACAAAAGAGCATCTTTTTTAACAAAAAGGTAGCAAAAGTAACTCTTTCCTCCTCGGAAATCTGCAAAGCCTGAGCAGTCCGGCACACAGTATATAGACACTTCCAAGCTACGACTACAATAGTTGTAATAAAAAATCCCTAGCATTCCAACTGGCCAACTTACTTCAGCAACTTGGTAATCATTACTGGTAGTCTCCCAGCACCCTTTTGCTGAACTAGAACTACAAGCAGCTGCACCGGAATTGCTGGTGCTACTAGATCTAAAACTGGTGCCGGTGGCTATAATAGTGTTTGAACTGGCTATTGTTGTTGAACTACTAGTTGTTGTAACATTTCTATAACATTGCTTGCATCGTTGCTAAGATTTGAAGCAATGTCTAATCCTATACTGCAAGAGCAGCTGGTGCTGGTTGAGCTGCTTGAATAGCTGGTGCAACCTGAGCTGGCTAGGCTGCCTATGAATTTGACCTAGTCAGTTTTTGCACTGATTTGCCACTCCCATCCTGATGATCTCTTCTTACAGTACTACACATCCTAGCCATATCAAATTAAACAAACCACACAACATAATTAAATCTTAGAACACACAGGAACGACTAAACAATACTTTGTTGGACTATACATGTGCAGTGAGTTTAAAATACATTTTTCAAAAATATTTCAAATTCAGTTAGTAGAAACCATGCTTTGCTACCACCCATGTAAGGATCCACTACCAAAAACTGGGGCCTTTACCGCCATGAAACCCGAACTAGCCCTAACACTTGGACCAATAAAAATCCAACAAGACTTTGCTAACTTTTCAATCACATTTTCCAAAACTCAAAAGTAATTAATTTAAATAAAAAAGAGCATGTCCAATCAAAATGTAACATATGGAAAAAATATCAGAGTGAAAACAATACCAATGGAAGTCTTTATTTAAAATAAAACCCAACTATAAAAATAGGTCCACAACACACAAGCTCAAAATTCCAAAGTGGGCTTCAGGCCCACAATTAAAACCAAACGTCAAGCCCAATACGTATTATCTAAAACATGGTATAAGTCCAAAAATCAAATTGTAATAAAACCATGAGAAATATGCTAGTGGAACCGTGTAGTGTCAATGCAAATGACATCGTCCAGCCACTAAGGTCATCCAGAAACTCACGCCTCAAATCTAACATTTATGGCTCACGAACTACTCCTGAAAGGGAAAAACAACAACAGGGTGAGATTACAAGAATCGCAGCAAGAGTTATAGCATCATAAACTCTATAGGGGAATAGAGACATATACAAAATGAATTATAAAATAATTATGTTTTAAAATATTTTATATATAATGTAGTTAAGGTGTACACACACAGAACAACAATGACATGCATTTATTTTTAAAATATAGTATAGAAAACCAGCTCAATAGGTTTATAACACAACGAACATAACTGGACACGGGCTACTGTTTCCCAAAAGAAATCTATCAGGATGGATATGGAAAATACTTCACAAGTAATCCCTGTTAAAGGGAAACTGGAAGCCCATTAGTAGTGTTAGTTTCAATTTTGAAAATACATATATACTTATTCCCCCTGCTGCCAGTATTATCCGAGACTAAGAAGAGAAACGAAATACAAAGTCATACCTATCTCAGCACTCATATAGATAAGCCTGAAAAACAAGTGTCAAACAATGCATGACAACATCTATAAAACTCTCAAATTGCTTAGTAACCTTTCCCTAACTCAAGGATTCCATATACTCACCTCGTATTGGCCAAGCGAACATAATTCTCTATAGGATACCATACATGTATATAAGTAGAACTTAGAAATATATTTATAAAACCAATATAAGTTTATAAAATAGTAGTAAGTTTACAAAATATTGATACATGCAATGCAACACAAATATCCTTAAGAATACCCAAAAAAAAACTTATGTTATCGGACTTAATCTCACATAAAGGTATACTTACTGGGCATAAAAACTCACTTAGTTTATCAGAGACAAATTTTATCGACCATCCCATTGAAACACAGTTAGGTAATCTCAAGAAAGCAAATCGACTCTAAACGAGAAGGAAAAACAGACCGGTTGGACAAATTTTGGTCTGACTGGTCGAATCGATCAACCTAACTACCTAACTGATCGGCCAGACCGACCCGGCCGATTAGACTAACCTAGTCAGACGGCCTTCTTTTTTATTTTTTTATGTTTTTTTCTCTCTCTTCTTTTCACTCGCACCACTATGCTCAAGATCAAACCCCTCCTTGAAATTCATAAAATATGTCTCATGTTATACCCTAAGACTCAAGTTTAGGATTCGACACTCACTTATCAAATCACACAACAAACGCATGATAAAACTGAAAATACCCAAGAAAATACAGTAAACATAACGGCTGATCCTAGAATGAGAGTCACACAATACACAGGGAATAAACCTCTATCCAAAACCATACAACCAACTTTAATTAAAAAAAAGAAGTTTAATCAAGTCGATGATACAATGACTCCCACTTGGGATGGCAAATCATTGGCGATGTCCTTCCCTTTGTTGTGTGAACCTGATCCGCACAAACGGTCATACATACTGTGAGGAAATGAACAACAGATAGAAAATCAAATAGAAAAGGGACTCCCTAAAGACCCTTTAGATAACTCACAGACACACCGAAACAAACTAGGACACTTACCTTGAAAGATCCAAACAAAATAATTAAACTAATGAATGCCCGGACGAGTGAGTGGAGTGTAGTAGAAACCAACTGGATAAGAAAGACGAGAGAATAAGAAAAAGAAATAGGGGATACATAATTGAAATAACAAAAAGAGAGAAGAAGGAACCGATCATTGTACGCGCACGATGAACGAAACAGAAGAAAAAGGATGAAGGCCGACACTCCAAACAGGAAAGAAACAAAGCAAGGTTGTTATAAAGAAAATAGGAAAGATGGGGCAGTATAGGTGTGAGAGACGTGCTCCGCACCGTCCTCTCCCCATATCGGGTATTGTTATGCTCATAGGGTTCACAGTACACCCAGCCCACTGGTCTTTTGCACTGCTGCAGCATTGTGCTCACCCCTGGACTCGAACCCCCACCGTCCCACTTATGAGCCTTTTATTGTTTCTCAGAACACGCCTCTCACCAATTCAGCTGCAGCTGAATTGGTGAGAGGCGTGTTCTGAGAAACAATAAAAGGCTCATAAGTGGGACGGTGGGGGTTCGAGTCCAGGGGTGAGCACAATGCTGCAGCAGTGCAAAAGACCAGTGGGCTGGGTATACTGTGAACCCTATGAGCATAACAATACCCGATATGGGGAGAGGACGGTGCGGAGCACGTCTCTCACATAAAAGGCGCCTTTTATGTGAGGAACCCCCCCCCCCCCCCCAAGAGGAACCCCTTCCAAGGTATTGTCTGGCCCTCCTCAGCCCAAGGCTGGCAACCAGGCAACCAGGAGCCCTCGGCCCACTGGCCGGCAACTCTGGCTCATGACTATTCGATCCCCTAGTTACAGTCACTGGGACTCGAACCTTCGTCATGGCATTTTTTATTCCTCCTAAGAGGATGCCTCTCACCAATTCAGCTGCTGAATTGGTGAGAGGCGTCCTCTTAGGAGGAATAAAAGGTGCCATGACAGGGGTTCGAGTCTCAGTGGCTGCAGCCAGGGGATCAAATAGTCATGGGCCAGAGTTGCCGGCCTTTGGGCCGAGGGCTCCTGGTTGCCTGGTTGCCAGCCTTGGGCTGAGGGCCAGAGGGCCAGACAATACCTTGGAAGGGGTTCCTCCTGGGGGGGTTCCTCACAATAGGAAATAGGAAAGAGCATAGGGTTTGTCTAGGAGGGAACAGGAAAGAAAATGAATAAGTGGCTGATGGGAAATCTGAAGGCTAATGTACATTTATATAGCCTGGATCCCAAAACTCTAATAGCCCTGCTTGGAAAAACGAGCACAACCCGAAAAAATAAATGAACAAGCCTGGGACCAAATAACTGACCCAAATACGAATGAGCCAGCCTATAGGCCAACGAAACGACCCAAAAGCCCACAGCTACTCAAAACATGCCCAAAAAACATGATCGAGTCTAATAGAAAAACAAGCTAACTAGGCAACTAATGCTGACTGGACGAACATAAGGACGGGGTTGCTTGAAAGCTATGCTTTAGAGGACATAGAGTTTGATATGAGAAACACTTCGATAACTAAAATGATGAAATGGGATTGGCAGTCCGTTTGGCTAGATTTTGTTATAAGTAAAACTAATTGCATGATAATAGTATTGGATGGTATATAAATTGGTAGACTTAGAAATGCATGTTTGTGTAAGAATATCAATAATAGAATAGAAGATAATAAATAAATTCAATGGTAATAAAGATATTAAACATAGAAACCCACTATTTGGCTAAATAATATAATAAATAAAGGTAAGTGACTTGAATTGTTATTGTGATTCTTGTTAAGGTGTATGTTTAGTTTATGAAATCGATGTACTCAATCAATCGCATATCATTGGATTAATACCATTAAACATAAAGTAATAAATTAACTAGGAAAATGCTCAACTTTGTGTAAACGTTGTATGTATTTTCAAATATTTCATATAGAATGCATGCTCACCAAAATATCAATTAAAGAAAATATAACTTAGGAAAAAATAGAACCTATTTTCAAAACTAAGCAAAATAAAAGTTTTATCCGACTGCATATTGACTAAATACTCACGCTTAAATAAGAAAATGAAAGTTCATATATACCCAACTATTAACAAATACTGACTAACTTCATGTGGCAGATTGTCCAAATCGGAAAATAAGTGGATTGACACACTATCTTAATTGGTTCTGGGGCGTGACACATAATGAGCCTAGTATGCATTAAAAACCACATTTTAACTCATATTTTCCATCTAAAACATGAGGGTAAAGGGTGTTGTATTAACTAATACAGGAACTAGCATCGATTTAATATAGTAGGATACTCAGATTTATTTTAGAATCCAAAATTTCGAAACTAAAATGTCGTTTCAATCTGATTCAATCGATGATTCTTGTATAATTAGGTAAAATTTTTAGCGCCTTTAGGTGGGCAATTACCATGAATAATGAAAAAAGAAAAATCAATGTGATTATAAAGCACATTATTTGAATAAGCAATTGCTTAATCACTTGATATTCTTTAGATTTGGATGTCAATTGCTTAATCCGAGCTCTAGCAAGTCAAAGAATACCGCATGTAAATTTGCTTCTAAGGATTCCCCCTCATTGAATCCATTATTTATATGATATACCCATATACACAGTTGGAAGAAGAGCGAGCAATGACATCATAATCTCCACAAAACAAAACATATCTTAAGCACCCTTGCATGGTCATGTATGGCTGGAAATTTAAACCTATCTGTACAAGCTGAATACCATTCTTTCTATGTGCAGCCAAAAAAAAAACTATTCAAATTATTCACCAATTACCAAAGCTGCAGCCAATATGCTCTTGAGTGATAACATGAAGACGATCTCGCATTATGGCCATGGATGCATAGGGTGGGAAGCACAATCTATAAAAGCACGTGTGAGACGAAGGAAGGCGATTCTGTGGCTCTGTGGAGCTGTAGATGTGGAGACGAGAAGCCAAACCACGGAATCCCTCAACCGGAAGATACTTCACAGATGTCCAAAAGAAGAGAAGATTTTTTTTCTGCTCTGCAGACATCTCTCCAACAATCTGCAAATCATCAATGACACCTAATGAGATGTGATAACAGCAAACTCATTTTCTAAGTTCACACAAACTTTTCACCACTTAAATCATTCCTTCACAATAAGTAGTTCAGCTTATAATCCAAAGAGCCCTGCAATTACCCAAATGGTATCAACAACTTCATAGACCAATTGGCAAAGTCTCCTAAACCCAACACATCCATTGTAGTAAAACGACTGCTTGCCAAACAAGGAATCGTTAATAAGAGAAGCAACGATGATGTTTCTTCTATAATGTCAAGAACTTTGCGCAAACATAACCTAGCCTAGTTTGACTTGGTTTCTTATTTTTTTATTCTTTGTGACGGAATAAAACCCTTTCAACATTAAAGAGAATACGTCACTCTGAGGCAACTAAATGAAATGACAGTAGTCCTTTCTATCCCTTTGAATATCACACAACAAAATCTCCCACAGCCTACCAAAGGCTAAAGCAGAACACCACAAAGAAGGTATATAAGCCAAACGATCCCCCAAATAAGAATAATGACAACCTTCTCAACACAGTACTAAAGGTTGCAAGTATTTACACGAAGATCAAAGCTACTGTGATTTTAAAAGGTTTTATAATAACAACTAAGAAGAGGGAGGTTTCAGCCATTATATTTCTATTCTTGCATTCTGAATATATACAGTACAATACAATCAATGATATAAGAATCGCTAAACTGAAAAATCTTTTATTCTGTCACTGTGATTCCTTTGATTATACATGTCTACTAGTAAGGCTATGCAATATATTACACATTAAACACCAATAATTAATTCAATGAAGTATGGTAGGTAAACAGATAGATTTGGGAGCCATTCAAACACAATAAGAATGACATGATATCAAAGAGAGGAAGGAAAATCCTTTCTTCCTGGACAGTGAGTAATGACCAAGCTCGAAAAAGTCCAAAACAACAAAACAGAATAAATGATACCCTTCCCATTGTGGCCCTACTCATTATTTATAGTTCCATAGAGTCATATCGACTCGTAGTGCCCTACTGCCCATGTTAGTTAAGAATCACAGCTGTTGCCTAATTCTGTTTTCCTCTCCCATGATAGACTATTAGAGGTTTTGTAAATATTCAAGTCGCTCTTGTACTTCATTCCTCTGCTGCTATCATTGCCACCCCCCCCCATAAGAGCAAATCTAGTCCACAAGGTTGGAAAAAGGAAATTGCCTACGAATATCACTGCAAGACATCCAATTTGCCTCTTTCAAGTCATGGTTTTGCCACTTAATTAAAAGCTCAAGTCAGGGCTCCCATTTCTTTGTGATAATGATTGATTTTGGCACAAGAGTTCTCGTTCAGCAATGAGGTCATCTGGAAGACTGCCAGAAACAGAATGGACTCCTAAGGCCTTTTCAAGTTGTGAAATGTGAAAGACCGGATGGATTTTTGAAGTTGCTGAGTTTGTGCATAATGTGAGAAGGGCCATAACAGTATGGCACAAGTTTACTGTATACGCATTGGACCACATAAATATATGCAGGTGAGGTCATGTTGCTAAGTAAACTCATCCATCCTCCTACTGTTGGAATAAAGCCATCTAGGGTTGGGTTTGTTAATTTCAAAATCCAAGGGTTCATTTTGCTTGGATTTGTAGACAGCTCCTTTATAGATTGAGCTCACAGCAGTATTACTTTGCCAATTCAAGAAGAATAATTTCTCTATCTAGTTGGCTTCTCAATCATTCATTGCAGCATCTCTAGGATGGAGTAAAAGCTTTGCCTGGATCCTATCCTCTAACCCAATCAAGAAAACGGCTATCATAGTCTCCTATGACATTCTCAAAGTGCACTAATAGCTCAAATTCTACTCAGTAAGCAGCCACTATTCTGATTCTCTTTATTGAAAAAAAAAATCTTTAATGCTGACTGAATATTTGTGCCCCTTTGAATATGTAAGTCACTTGATTTTTCAAATCCTACAAAGTGATATAGCTAATATCCACAATTTCACCATCTCAATCATCACATGAAAGGAAAATAACACTCCACTTGATAAAGCTAATATCCTTCCCTCCATACAAGTGCATTTCAATCTTTCAAACATTAGGCTCAGATCTGTAAGTGAAAGCTATATTTTCCAACATTTGACTCTTTAGAAGGCAATATTTCCTGCATAGTTAATAATTTAGTTTAACTCACATAACTTCTCCCGAGACCCTTGAGGACTCTAGGTGGAACTTTAAATTACTTCCCACCATCACTCCGTGCACCTTTGGGTCATCTCTAATGTGTCCTCGTAAAACTAAAATTCTTCTAATTCTAACTTGAATTGTTCAATTTGAGAGTCCATCCTATTCAATGTTATATCTCTGCCCTATGTATCTCTATTCCATACCTTTCTAATGTTCCACAACCAAAATCTCTTAAAATCCTCACAGCCAAAGGATCCTTATGGACCTGTGAGGCCAATGCCAAGGAAATATGGAGGTGAAAAATAAAAGGCAAACTTAACAAGACAAATAGAATCAATAGCAAAAAGAGAAATATTGAATTTTCCATTGCTGACAATGGAGAAGGTACGTGTGAGACCTGTTCTCCATTGCCCAATATTCCATTGTACAATCTTGCCATATTTTCTCCCTAAAAAAGTCTCCCAATTATCTCACTTTTTATTATTTCTAATCATCATGAGATACACCCGCTAGCAAGGTAAAACTAGTGTGCTCTGGCAGTTACATTGCTCATGTGTGCTCTATCTCACATGAACAATGTGGGTTTTACCCCTATTAAAAAATTATTATATGTCACAATATCATTGTTCAATTCAAGTAAGATAGAGCACACATAGTCAGTGCAACTCCCAGAGCACACTAGTTTTAACCCCCACTAGTATAGAAAAACCATTAAGATTTCCCCATAATTTGGAAGAAACAGACTAATATTCCTCTCTTGCATATCAATATGTTGTGAGACATAGACAGAATTAGATTAATGTAACAATGTCCTCCAGGGTGACAAAAAAGGATATACATGGTTAAACTAATTATAAGTATTATCAATATGAAACTTAATAATCCAGATGCCACATTAATTTGTAATCATATTATAATTAGAGGAATAATAATATGGTAACTTTATATTTTTATTTTAGAAGAAACATTCAAGTTATTCATGTACAATGTACCATTCAAATTAAAATCGGAAAAATGTACCCAATTATCATTGTGAATCAAAGAAAAAAAAGTCTAAGCTCTTTTATTTCCAACATGATAAGACACATTTCGTTGTTCTGCAAGTTCACAATCATCAAAATAAAATATTTAATGATGGAAAAAAAATTCCAACCTTTTAATAATGAGGAAACGTAATTCTAAAACTCAGAAAAGAATAATGGCCCAAATGATGCTAATATAGAAAAATAGACTCTTGGCAATAGCAGATGAAGTTGTCACAAGCTCACTAGAGTCATTGGATGCCAAGTTCACTAAAACACTAGTTGTTCTTCTTCTTAGCATGTCCATTTTCCCCCAATTTTAGATTTTGATGTTCATAAAAGAAAGGAGGAAATACTGCTCTTCAAAACAACTTGTGTTAGTCTCAATGGAAAAAAAGGGCTGATGCAAAGGGGTAGCCACAGTTGGGAATTTTTTTTAAAAAAAAGAAAACAGTGCTCTATAAATTAGGTTTCAAGCTAATTTCAGGAAAAAAGATTAGTAGGCAGGTTAAGAATATGGAGAACAATTTCCAGAAGAATGGTTGGCTTTATATGAATTATTGCCAATGCTATAATCACAGCAACTTTTAACATTTTTAGTATTAAGACATGCAATGTAAGAAATTTCAAAATATAAAAGAAAATGGAAAAGGAACTCATATAGCCAGTGGCACTCAAATCAATCACTCATAGTATCTGTATGACGCATTTACCCTCATAAAAAACAAAGAGAAACTAGAAACTAAAGAGATACCATACGAACTAGCACCTGGAGAATTTTCATCCATACCAAGCACAGCTCTTATCCTCCCCACTTAAACCAAAACTGTATGGGTTTGCTAAATTTGTGGATCCTTGGCTAGCCGAGCCAGGTGAATATTTCATGTTTGGGCTTCATTTTTCCTGATTCTTGATTGGCTAGCTTACCATCAAGGTTCCAGCTTGTATCTTAAGTCCTCCATAGACCAATTCCTCCGGAGTCTTCCAGGCAACAATAGTAAATTTCCCTAGATGTTGATGGTTCCAGAACAATACTTCTACTCTCCTCAACCCTCAATAAGGTAATAACTTCATCAAGGAATGGTGTTTCAAGCCCATCAAGGATCTGCATTCTAAAATAGGTGAATTTGTTCAAACCTTCGAGAAAGTTGCCCAAACAATATATTTCTTCAACTTTCCAGCCAGTACCACAATCATAATTCAGCATACCGTAAAAATCTATTCCTTGTCACCAACAAACTGAAACGTGCAGCGACTTATTAACCTCCTAGCTGTCTTTATCTTTATTTCATAAATTTGTGATGCATTCTTAAAATTGAAAAAGGTTCTATGCAGTCTCCAATACATTTTTGGTAATAGTTATGATATAGGAATTATTAGTTCTAGTTTTGCTAAACTATTAGTTTTGGAATTGTTGGTTCTAGTCGTTAGTATTGTAAAATCAAAACTATATTTGACAAAATGAAGTTTAGTTTCGATATTCAACATAAATGACTATTTCACCTCTCATAAAATAGGATATTTAAACCTTACATAAATATACATGGGCATAAAGAAAAATAACACACGTGTGTATTACAAATATTGACCATGTAAAATAATTAACACGTCCATAATAATACACATAGTGACCCTGTTAAAAAAATAAACACTGTCCGTTTTCAAAGCCATGCAAAAGTTTCAGAACATAACACGACCATAAAAAAATAGCAAGGCCGTGTTTGCTGGAAATTCAGGCTGTGTTTATGCTTGAAAACAAACAAAAAAAATTCAAATGCAATCACTTAAACAAACCTCGTAACTGTACAAACCCATGAGAAAAATATGAAGAGAGTTTAAGATTTTTTATCTATAACACAACTTAGGAAAACAACAAGTAGATTAGTTGGAATGCATCACTTACATGTTTAGTGGAGTCGGAAGGATTTGCTCCGACATCGCGAGAAAATAACGATATATTTCTAAGTAGATCCACCATAGCCAAGTGAAAGTGAAGTTGTTTTCACATTATATTTCTAAGTTGTTTCTTGGTAGATCTATGTTTGAATGTGTTGTTATTTTCGCATCATAATGTTGGTGTGTTAATACGTTGATGTGTTGTTTAAATAAAGGATAATTTAGACATCCTATCCATCATCATTTGCAAATATCATCCTATCCATCACCATTTGCAAAATCTTAAGTAGAGGGATTTGCAAAACCAATGATTTTGTAAAACCAAAACTTAAGTTAAAAAAACATGGGTTATCACTTTAATTTTGGTTTTATAAAACCAAAACTAACAAAACTAGGATATCAAATGCCCTGCTAAAGAATACCACATATCTAACTTCTCTAGGTTTAGAACCCACCAAACAAATAGATGGCTCAACTTGCCCTTGCCTTCAAAAGAGCCTTCATAATTTGGACTGTTCAAGATTCTCCCTTCTGAGAAATGATATACAGCACACTCCTTTAAATGGTTATGCTTGACTGGAAATAGAAGAGAAGGAAGAGTTCTTACATGTGGTCAATCACAACAAAAATCAGAAACATAAAGGAGAGTAATTTGCAGCGACAAAGGGTAAGAAGTTGGGACTGTTTCACAAAAATACATAACCTATGAGAGGGCTAGCAACAATAAATGACATTATCTTTGGAAGAATTTGGTAGAATCAGTAGCAATCAATGTTGTTGGCAGGGACTGACCATCCTAAGAAAAAATCAAGTGCTCTTCTGCCATGTAAATTGGGAAATATAGTCTGATTATTTTTATATTTCAATATTCTGAATACATACAGGACAATATAGTTAAATATATGAGTCCCTAAATTATAGACTGCATTGGCCTGTGTAAAACATATGCACGTAAAGCAGATAAAATAGGTATAAGCCCCCGTAGTCTATAATTTAGGGGAGATGCCTGAATAGATAAGCTGGTATAAATATTTCCTTAGTCTATAACAGTTAATTTCTTCTTTTTCTTTTATAAACAGATTTTATACAACCAAATCAAGATGACTGTTGATCTATACATTCTCGTGGTGTACCAACACCTAACTGATTTTTAATAATAAGAAACTAAGATCTTGTGGAGGATTTAAAAGTTTGTGACACCCGAGTGGAAAAGTTTGGCCAAAATTAGCTAGAAAGTCTGCAGAACCATTTGTCTCTCTATATATGTGAACCATTTTGCAGAAACATAATAGTTAATTTCTTATAGACTACGAGGGCTTACTTTTACATTTCATTAGTCTATAATAGCTCCTCTGCCATAGTCTATAATTATGTGAGTGCCTAAATTATAGACGGCAGGAGATGCCTGCATCTCAATTGAGCGCCTATTACATGGGTGTAAAATAAATAAAATATTAATTCTATTATGAAATACAGAAATATCAAAAATCTAAAGAATGACACTTGAAAGATGGTACTTTTAAACTAATATAAAGAGAGAAGAGTCACATATAAAGAGAAGAACCACAGAAGTACATACCGTCCAGAACCACAATATCTGAGTATCACTTTCCTTGTAGCCATTGTACTCAGTATGCGCTTTCCAATCCTCAATAGAAATGACACTTACAGTTCCATATAGCATCCAATCCAGGTCTTCAAGCTCTAAACTTTGGAAAAATGAACTCTGGAGTCCTGAGTTACAAAGAATATCCCCAAAACCCCGCGCAAAATGTGATATCTGTTCAGAGATGGATGTGACAAAGCAATGCCGGATAAGAAGATTAACATATTCCTCCCTGTTTTTGCTATTTACAGCAACACTTTTCCCACCAGGCCAAAGTTCAACAACCTTTCTGGATCCTAACTCCTCAACTTCTCTAGTAAATGTAAGCCCCAAAGCATCTGAATCAATGAAAGCAGCATCCATCTCTAGAATTTGCTTGCAGCTGCTGTACAAAAATGGATCTGCATCTCTTATGTCTTCTAATGCAACATTCATACCAGCCAATTGTAAGAAAAACACACGATCAAGGACAATGCCTACTTGCACTTTATGCATCAAAGCCAGAGCAATCATCCGCCCAGAGAAAGTAAAATACTCAAGGTGCAATGGATCTACCTTTGATGCTGCAAAATAAGGATTAATGTCATCTTCATATACATAAAGAATTTCCTCAAAGGGAGAAGTATAATACAATTATGGAAGGTGTGGATTATTCTGACGACAAATGGAGATAGTTGTCAAAACTAAAAGAGCAGGGTTCAAGAATCATCTTTATAAAAAAACTCAGGAACAATTAATTGCAAGATTCAGGTTCAACATCCATGGGACCACAGTGATGACAATGTCAAGATTCAGAGACAAACTGTTTCTTCCAGAAATTCATCTTCCAATAATGGTTAACGCCCCTCTGTTGCTTCCTTCTTTTCTTTTTCTTTTTTTATAATCCATTTGTTGCTTTTGGCAATCAAAAATTTTTTCCTCTGTAAGTTATTAAAAAAAAACTATTTTGGTGCTAACTTCTCTTATAGGTTATTGATACTGAGGCTTTTGTTAAATGTCTTGAAGTAGCAGGTTACAACAATAATTTCCAACCTCTGCCTTGAAGTACCGTGAAGCACTAGTAGGGCATAGTCCTTTTGTCAGT
The DNA here is from genome assembly GCA_019739055.1 of Passiflora organensis. NCBI lineage: Eukaryota > Viridiplantae > Streptophyta > Magnoliopsida > Malpighiales > Passifloraceae > Passiflora > Passiflora organensis. The sequence goes on along the minus strand of JAEPBF010000002.1, from coordinate 1,995,077 downwards.
TGAAAAAATAATGTACACGGTGCAGAACTACGAGTGCCATTATATAAACTTACTATTTTTTTCTATTGCTTCTTCACTCAGATTTAAGCCAAAATATTAGTATTCATACATAAGTGTTTTAGTGATGATGTAGTTGCTAAAGCTTAAAGAAACTAACAATCTATTCCAAGTTTAAAGATCAGTAGATGTTCTTTCCATAGAGACATCTTTTCTAGTATGTGCAACTCTATATTGAAGTACCATAAACCTATAAACTGGCTCCTCACATTTCTTCACAGGGAGTTTGGTTAAGAAGTTTAAGAAATCAAAATGGTATTTGGAATCCTTAGAAAAATATATAACAATAATCTCTGCATTTGATAAGTTGGTTTGTTGGTTTTGTTGGTTTTGTTGGTTTTGGAGTTGTAACAACAAAACAAGTCAGCAAATCTATGTTTGTTATCTTATTAAATTTGTTTTTAAACCAATCTCACTATTTTGGGAACTACAATTGTTGTTGATAGAAATAAAAAAACCAATATGGTAAAAGGCAAAAATATTATATGGTAAAAGACTAACATATCCTTCACTAACTTAAACTAATCAAGGATAAAATAGGAATTTTACACTTAAAACAATTATATGAGATCATTTTTACACCAAACATGACATTAGTTTTCAAACAAACACTAACAAAACCAACAGAATCAACACTATTGATTTTACAACACTAAAGCTAACAAATTTTCGTTCCAAATGCAGCATTGGTGTTTATGTAAGATTCGGAAAACAAGGCATGTCCAAATTATTAAATTTCTTTTCACACTTATACATCTTCTCTATATGGTTCAGATGAGTAACAATAGGCTTGAGACTAGGAGGAGAAAGTTGAATTCTCCATCACAATACAGGAAGACACAAATATTGGGTCAACAAGAAGAATTGAATAAAAAATCTATTTTGAGATCACAGATAAGTGGCATTACTATAAAGAAACAGACAAACAGAATGAATACTAAAAATTCAATCCAAGTAATATCAGGAAGCTTATATCGATAAAGCCAAGCAACAGAGCAGAAGGAATTGCCCAAAAAGATCCCTTTGACAAACTTGAAGGAGCACTACAAGAGATGATTTGACACGAGATATTTTTCCTCAAATTAGACAGTGTAGGAGCCAACCTCCCTTGAGATAATTTTGAGCAGGCACACCTCAAGTCTGACTTTGCAGCCTTGAAAGCTCAGCGTGAGAGTGTTGGCAGTTTATCGAATTGGGATATGAACAGAAGATAAGATATATATAACAATCAGAAGTAGAAGAATTTCGATTAATAGGTGTTTCATATGTCCATTGCTTTTGGTGTCAATATTAAACATCAGCAATCTGTGTAGATGTAAATAAAATACCCTGGAGTAACAAGATTGTGTTTTTACGCTGGAATGAACAACTTGGGAGGTTGCTTATTCCACTGAGTGAAGGTTTGACCTTGAAAGAAACATTGTGCAAATTAAAGAAGAAATAGACAGTGGGTATTAAGATTGATCCCCCAACGACACCTATGAAATAAAGGATCTAGGTAACAATAAATGACATGACCATCTAAAATATTACCAAGCCAGAAAGACAAATACCATGGGGATTACCTCATGTCCTTACTAATCCTACATAGGCCATTAGGTCTGCAGAATGTAAAAATAGATCTAGGCAGATCATAAATTTAAACATTCCCCAGTAACCAGTCCAGACACTAGAGTAAAGCATTTATTCTATTATTTAAGCATGTCATGTAAAGTTTAAAAAAAAAAAGAAAAAATCATTTATCAAGATACCAATTAGAAATCACTAGCTGTAATTTTTTCCCTGCTCTTTCAAAACAATTAAAAATTCCTAAGAAATGCATTCTTTTTGCAGAATTCACCGTTGCATTGGCAAATGATAAATAATTGAATGCCTTTGAGGACACATAATAACTTATGTCGTTGCATTGGCAAATGATAAATAATTGAACGCCTTTGAGGACACACAATAACATATGTCCTTCACCATTTCCTTTCTAGCAAGACTAAACTACCAAAGCATCAGGCTTAGCAATTAGAACTACAGGACACCTGATGATAATTCCCATACTGACAGATGCAAAAATGTAAGTAAAGCCACCAACAAGTATAACATGGTCATGCACATCAAGCCACATCATTTTTCTTGGTCTAAAATTTACTAAATATCCTGACACAATTAATTTAGTCAGTATATTCAAGTGATTAAAAATGAAGATAACCGTACCATATTTTTAATTTCAGAGGTTTAGTCGTAATATTGTGAAGATGCCTAAATGACCACAAAGCTCCATCTTTAACATGACCAGTATCAACGTAGATTATGCAACCATAAGTATTGATTACATATAGAACATGACTCCACTTGAAAGTAATCAAATATTAATTATTGAACTGCAGTTTGTCCATAGCTTCTATTGTTTCCAGATGCAATCGAGTGAGATCATGCAAATTACAATCAAATGCTATATCTCTATCAGTGGCAACCATTAATTAATCTGAAAGATACAAATATTTAACACTTACCGCAAAAAAGTAATTGTGTATGCATTTAGGAAAACAGAAAAAGCCAACAAAAGATAATAGAGGACTACTCAGAAGAAGCATTCATCAAATAAGCTATAAAAGCTTACTAGCGTTAGGAAAGAATCTTCTACGATCATTTGGGCATGCAACAAAAAGAGCTTTATGTGGATCAAACATAGCTTGGGCAACCAACAGAAACCATTCCCGTAGCACACCAGGACCAGTAGCTTCCTCATTTTTAAATTCCATGAATAGACCGCCATGCAATGCGTCAGCGGGTGCGTCTGCTATGTACTGAAATGACTGTGCCAACAGTTGTGTACGATCAATAAGCATCTCATGCAACTCCTCATAGTCTTCTTTCACCTCAGGGAACATCATCATGGCCAAATGCCTCCTGCATTCAAAATTGGTCACCTCCTTATGTTGAAGAAGCCACTGATGATCTTCAGTTCTCCTTGCGTGTTTAATAATTAACTCACAGACAGAATCCTTTCTAAGCCGGAGAACGGTCCAAAATCTATGATCTCCATCTTTGTACATTTTGGCAATGATACTTAATACCTTCAGAATAGCAAGATAATTAGACCAACCTGTGCAAGAAGGCTCACCTTCTCCATTCAGTTTTGAACACAAAGAATCCTCCAATTTTCCCAGGCATTTATCCATCTTATCCAACAAATCATTAAGTATAGCATAAAGCTGCTTAATCTCTTCCTCATACAATGGATGGCTGAAATCACTCAGGCGAAATGGCATGGAGAAGGGACCCTGACAATCCACTAGATCGTTGATCGCAGCATGCAAAGGGAGAAAGAAAGCTGAGAAGTCCCGAACGTCACTGAGTGATGGCCCCACACTGATTGGAGATTCCACGCTTGAAACCAAATCTTTAGACAACCTACTAGCTAGCTCAGCAACAAATGGGAAAATCTCCTGCATAACAATCCAGCACTTTACATCCTCCCCGCCCACACCATGATCATATTTGGTGCTTGAAGTCCCAGCATTCTCCAATAAGGAGCCAAGGGCACCGCGGCAAGAGAGATATAAAGGATCATCATCAGCAACCTTTCTAAGCAACTTACAAAATTCCAATACGACCGAAGCACAGTGGATATGCAAAGGCTTGGGCAAGGAAATCCGACAGGAATTCAGAAAATGTTTGATTGAACTCTCGGCAACATCTTTATTACCTTTAGCAGGGGAAACATAGAGTGCCACAAGAGCAGCGGGGGCGGATGTGGACAAAAACACCTGGAGATGGCCAAAGGCATCATCGTTGTCGTCCTTGGGCGTGAGAGTGAAAAACTCGTTCATCAACTCTTTGATATGCTTCGAGGAGTAAGGATGACAAACGACACCCTTGCACAGTTTGTAGATAAAGGAGACCATATCATTCACAAGTTGGCATGCCCGGGGATGCCTGGTGCTCCTCATTCGGCCAACCAGATGGAGCCCCGAATCATTCTCAATCGAGCATGCTGCCAGGGACTGCTCCCATTCTAGTTGCTTCCCTTTATAAACAAGGCGCTGTTCTATTACAGGAATCCTCGTGATCATAAATATTCGATCATGCAGTGATTTCACAGTGTCAGCGGAATTGGCTTGGATGACAAGGTTACGCCCGTCTCCCATCATCCTGACGAAGAATTGGAGAGGGGACGAGGAGGAAAAGGCGGAGCATCCCCCATACTGTGACGACGCAGATAAAGAAGAATTGGCATCGGAAACGCGAGTATTTTCAAGACTTTCGGGGGATTGGTTGATGTTGTCGGCACCGTTAACACTCTGGTTGTTCTGGTCATTGGATGAAGAATGGACGACGAGGGATTCGTCTCTGCGCATCCTGACAGAGACTAGGTCCAAGAAATCGGAGTCCTCGTCATCATCGTCGTCCAAGAAAGGGCCGTAATCGTCCAATTTGCGCTTGGACGGGAGGCGGTGGTTATCGTTGTGCTGGCCAGTGAATGAGGCAGCAGCAGAGGTGGTGGTAGGAGGCATCTGATGGGTGGCCCCCGCCGTCAGGGTGGAGGAGAGGGCATGGGATTTGATATAAAAGGGTTTAGCCTTGATGAGTGAGTTTGGGTATTTAGGGTTTCGGTCTGAAGATTTTGGAACTGTACCGCAAGTTTGGTAAGGACTAAATAAGTGGCGTTTGTTTCACTACTTTCGCCAGGTGATTTACCTTTGACGTTTTGCCCAAGTCAATATATTTAGTTTTTTTTTAAAATGTAATTATATTTATTTTATTGCAAGGATAAAAAATAGAGAAGATATTGCCCAGAAAATATTGGATCGATAGTATCCAAATCTATATTTATATTTATACACATAATATGTTATCTTTCTATAAATAAAACTATTAAATCTAAACCGGACCTACCGGTTCAATTGGATTGAAATCCATTGATTGATCCGGTTCAAACAAATCGGTATTTCTCTATATATTAAAAACTTTATAATAACCGGTTAACTCAGCCAGTTTTAAAAAACCGATTGATATAAGAATCAACTGGTTAGAATGATTACATAAAATAAAAATTTATAAATAGAAGATTATAAAATTATGAATATCAGTTTAAAAAAAATGTCAAAATCACTCTGCTCGAACATGAAGAATTAGATCTGGGAAAGATAAAAGAGAGTTTAGGAAATTTAAGTAAGAAGAGGAACAAGATAAATAGTTTATATGCGTGAGGTACGGCTGTAGGAGCTTCCATATTCGAAGGATTGACTGACAATGGAGTGTGGAGACTCTTCGCAGAAAACTAGACTTACGTTATGGAATTCAAACTGTCAGAATAAATAAAAAGAAAGGCGTCATTACCTAATTACCTCATCATAAGTTTTGGAAAGAATTTGAAAGTTTAATTAGTTTCTATATTTTAAAATTGTGACTATGACATATTATTTAGTTTGAATTTTTTTAGCAATAGTTTTTTGTTTTTTCATCTTCCTTATAAATTGCTTTCATTTTTATCAAATTGTTTGTCTAAATATATCCAATTGATTTATTCCTTCTATCTTTTTATAAAATAATTATTTACCTGATAATATTGATTGTATTAATATTATTTACTAAAAAGTATTAATTTATTCTTGTAGCTATCTACATAGAAATAATACACTATTCAAGAATAATTATGCGGACTTTCTTTATGTATGTAAGATTTGAAAAAAAAAAATCAATTAAGATAGATAATACTTGCATATGGATTTACATATTTTGCATCAATTAATTATGATAGTTATTTTATAAATTATTAAATCTTAATAATAGTATTATTGAATTTTTAAAAATTAATAATTTTATATAGTATCAATCAATCTTGTTTTGAATGTCTTTATTATCATTCTTTATAATTTTATATAATTTTACCCCATGAACTGGCTGTTACTTCCCTTCCTCTTGGTCACCGCCTGTTGCTGGTGAGATAACGAGATAAAATCCCATAAATTGCCATATGTTCAAAACCATTGTAATGAGCTTTTCTCTCCCTTGAAAATCGTCCCTCTCGTGCTTTCAAAATCTCCCCGAGGATTTTGATATTTGATCTTACCAAAACCAGCATATTTCCTGTGAGAATCGGAAATTTTTCGAGCTTTTTGGGCCGAGAGACCCATTCGAGGATTGATATTGTTCGTGGGCCTTAGCCCACCAATCGGAATAGTTTATGAAATTAAGCAATGGTTTGGAATATTTCAAAGAGAAATATTGATTTTTAGAATTTATATAATTATCGATATTATGATTGAAAAATTATAAAGGGAATTATAATGATAATTTTGAAATTCCAAGATCATAGTTTGGTCTATTATATGTATTTAAGGTTGTATAAATTTTTCGAAAATTTTTAGAATTGTATTTGGAATTACGATAAATTTTCAAAGTATTTAATATGTTATTTTATTTTTAATAAAATATATATTTATGAGAAAAATAAAATTATTGAATTTATAGATTCTCCTCTTAATAAAAAAATTATAGAAATTTTTGGTGTACTTTTTGGAGATGTACACAAATTATTATAGATTTTATATTGATTTTAGTATTTAAAAAGTATATTATTATAATATAAAATATAATATTGTATTAATATATATAAGAATATAGCCAAAATGACAAGCAAGTCTGTCGTTTTGACTATGTTGGTCAAAACGACAGCCTGCATTGTCATTTTGATGCTCGAGAGGGTTTTTTCCCAAATATGTCGTTTCGTCTTGAAGCGATATTGTTTTGAGATACAGTAAAACGATGTCATCCCATCGATAAATCCAGACATGTTGACCTCCCCCACCACTTTTGATTGGTTTCATTGGAATAAGGTCTGATATTTCTTGGCTTATACCCATTGATTCCTAAGCCCCAAAAGTTTCCCCCTGCTACTCACCCCCTCTCCTATGAATATTTTCCGACCTATTTCGCGTTAGATCCGGCAATTTTATGGTTGGTTTCAGGTAAAAATTCATCCTAGAAATCAGGATCTTCTTTCCTTTAAGTAGCCCATTTTAGTTATTTTGATCCATTAATGTTTGTGGGGATTAGGATCGCTAGGATCTAAGCTTCAAGTTGGTATGTTTTTCATAAAGTTTAATTGAGTATTTGAGGTTACCAGCATTCAGGTTGTATTCCGGAAAGTTACAGGTCACCGTCAGTGACCAGAGGTTGAAGAGGACCTCAGACGACCTCAGACAACCTCAGACGACCTGTCGTCTGAGACCATCTTGTATAACAGGTTGTCCAGTGTAGGACTAGATGACATGTGGCCTATGGATACAGGCGATGTGTCATTCATGTGGGGTCATTGATGGATCAAGTTTAGTATACAGGATAACAAGAGATGTAAGGAGCTACATATAAAAGTGTCATTGATGGATCTCAGTTCTATTCCTAGTGCTAGAAGGACTGAGAGACATTGCTAGCCCAGCCATGGTTTTGCTTGCTTGAGATATTACGTGCTGCATTATGTTATGCTTGTAACTGTGTTGATTGCTATAATGAGTATGCATATGTTTGTTGTGTGTCAGTATGCCTGTGTTATTGTTAAATGATTGTATGTGTTTTGCTATATGTATTTTTCCATCCGCTTACTTGGCAGGCTTCTGCCAGATTCTTAGCAAATGAATGCATGGATAATAAAAAACGATTAAGAGTTCACTCCTGGGCATAGCAAGAAAATGATTGACGATTTAACAACCATATTCGAGGTAATCCAAAGGAGCATTAAGTTCATAGTGTTTCCCCTAGACTATCTGAATATGCTATAACCAATGTAATTAGTTGAGTCCTGGATACTATTTAATAAATTCAATATTCATTGATGACACTCGAACATCATCGTATGTTTCTCTTTTAATTATGTTGGTTAGTATATTGATAAGTCATTTATTATTATCTTTACTTTAAATTATATCACTAGCCTTGTAGGTTAGTATATATATTGTCGTATGTCATGACAATGTATATAGTGGACCTATGACAGTTGTCACGCAAAATTTTTGGGGTTTGGAGTATGACACTAATATTTGTTAGTGGTAACCTATATGCATTTTCTTAATCTCTCATTCTCTTACTAAGCAAATTTTACGGTCTATTAGACAACTTTCTATGAATTATTATAAATTTCATTAATATGAAGTGAATAACTAAAATCATATGTGTGTGCTGGTGATGTGTTGTGTTAAACATGATAAAAGGTTAAATGTGCATCGAATAATATGTTATGCCACGAAATGCATGAATGTGCCTGTCTTGTTATGTTTGAATCATTGAAATGCATAAAATGCACTAGGCGCATTCAAGAATCAACATTGGCATGTAGAATGAATTGAGTCCACATAGGGTAACCTATACAACCTTTGAGAGCTCTCTGGGTCTGGTAGCATGACATATGTCAATCACGAGGTAATAAGGATAAAACAAGTTTTTATTTACTTTATTATTAATTGAATTATTCAAGATTCTATATTGTGGGGATTGATTAGGTGGAGCTACCATTACCTAATGCTCCGGCATCGTCAATGGATCGGGCTAGGCATTGATTTAACATGGACTTGTCTATTGTATACAGTAATAAGATAAAATGAATGATAAAATGAATGATAACAAGAATGGAGTGCCCTTGACGAACTCCAATCTTGTCCCTGGCCTGGATAGATTGAAAGATATTGCCAAGCCCATATCATGGTCATATGCTGCATATGAATTAACTGTGATTTAACTATGTCGTCCCATGCAGTCGCATGAGAATAAATGCATGTGTTAATAAATTGGTGTGCGTGTGAACTAATAGAATTAGGGTATGCCAGCATGTTTATTTAATTATACTGTAGTTGCTTGTGAATTGCTTTGTATGTTTTTCCCCTCTGCTCATCTGGTAGGATTCTGCTGGACTTTGGCATATGTATGCAGGAATAATGAATAATGATTAGGAGCTCACTCTCAGGCAATAAGAGGAAACGACAAGGAAATGATGATGGAACTAGTGCAATCGAGGTAATTTTATGAGCATCATATTCATAGTGCTTCTCTTAGTATGTTTGCAAATACTAGAGCTACTGTATTGAATTGATTCCTAGGTAGTAGTGCTAAAAATTGATAATTTACTGATACCACCCAAATAGCATCATATTTTCTTGTGATTCCACAGCATAATATATCGATCAATCCTTTTGATTCCTTTTCCACTTTATTTCAATATCACAAGCCTTGTAGGTTTATTATATGCATCGTTGGTTAATATAGATATGGTGGGCCTATGGCGATAGTCGTGTGAAATTTTAGGGTCCTGGGCATGACATTTCTGGTGAGTATTTGAGAAACCCTGGAATTTTGAGTCGGTGGATCAAACCAGTAGTGTTGGACCTAGAAGGAGTATATTAGCCCATTGTGTGAGAACCCGAAACTTTCGAGCTGCTTGGATCGAAAAGCCTATCCGAGGATTGTCAACGTTAGCGGGTCTTAACCTGTATTTTTGGACTGATGATGAATAGCAATTAGATTTGGGATGTTTTGAAGTTAAATTTTATTTTGAAGAATTGATGTAATTATTGAAAATTATCAATATTCATTGAACCGGTAATTTGAAAATAAAAAGATATATAGCACTGATCATTTTAGTGTTTAAGGGCTTGAGATAGGTCAATTAAGGGTTTAAAAGCATCAGGGAACTTTCTAAAATTTTCGGAACCATAATTGGAACTATCATAAGTTTTCTAAGATATTTGATTGAGGTATTTAATTTTTAGTAAATTATATATTTATGAGAAAAATAATTTTATGATACTGATGAATAATACTATTCATAAGGAGTCCGTAGGGATTTTCAATGTATTTTTTAGAGAAATATAGTAATTTTTATGAGTTTTTGAGGGTTATTTGAATTTAGAAAATAGATAACTATTATTATTATAATATATATTTTATTAATATAGTAAAAAGCCAAAATGATGGATCAAGCTATTGTTTTGATCGAGATGGTCAAATGACAGAGAGGTCTATTTTTTCATCGGGGAAAATACGACGTTGTTTTGATCCCCTGGTCGCTATACTCGAGTCTGAAAGGTTCACCCATCGCTTAACCCGTTTTTATTCTTACATAGGTTGAGGGTGGGGAGTCGGAAAATAGAGCTCTCCAAGCTCTAGAAAGTGTTCTAGAAGCCTCCGATTGTCACTGCGAATTCTCCCCCACAAAAATCATGTAAGTTTGGGGTGTAAAGAGTGAAGTTTAGGTCGATTTTTAGGTCTTGGAAACCAACCCTTCCTCTTTCAATTTTGATGGATTCCTATTGTAAACTTCTGATTGTTTTAAATTTTAGGAATCACTATAGTTAAGGCTTCATTTTAATCTATATCTAATGAGTTTTGATTGACTGTATGGAGCTTTTGGTGTTCTGTAATTTTACTATTCATCTTTGAGTGACGGGTCGTTTGGGTGTTAGAATGGACAACCTATCACTTGCTTAAGTAGGTGACACGTCGTTTATAGGCATAGACAGGGTAGCAATGTGGCACACCCTAAAAAGGCACGTGTCACGATCTTAAGGTTTGGTTTTTAGTCTGGATGCATCTAGTGCTGCTAGTTGTTGCTTGCTAATTGGCCAGAATTAAATAAATTCTATAAAAACAGTCAAAAAGGGGAGGAAATTTGAGAAAATGGTATAAAAATTATAAAAATTTCTGAAAAATTATGATAAATTCTAGAAACAATAAGAAATCTAATGGTATTAAGATTGTAAGAATTAGATGTGATTTGATGGGTCAAATAATTAAATCAAAGTCTAAAAAAATTAAAAAAATTAAGAGAAACATCTGGATCAACCCCATATTGGTTCTCAAATAGAAAAATATCATATTAAGGTTATATACGCGTAATTTTATATGTTTAATGTATTTGGTATGCGATATTAAAAACCTAGTTATGAATGCATGTGTAGGTGGATACCTACAAGTAATGGGCCTCGAGGAATCGGTTCAGCGTGTTTGGAAGAATCAAGTGTGGGAACTTCAAACTTCGGAAACCTACGAGTGAACGGACTCTTTTTAATACATTGTTTACTGGCATGAATGAACAAGCATGAATATGATTAATTAGAAAGATAATACACTAATAAACTAAATCATCGCATGTGCTATGAAATGCTTAAAAATTGCCTGTATTGCCTCATACTTGAATTGCTAAACTATGTTATGCCTTAGTCAAAGGTGCCGTGTGTATTTATTATAATAAAAGTGCATATAAAGTGTTTAGCTGCATTCAGAAGCATGAGAAATAATCAGACATCGCAACAGTATAGGGTAACCTATACGACTCTTGAGAGCTCTTTGAGTATGGTAGTGTGGTATGGATTTGCTAAGGTAGCCATAAGGAGGGATGAGGATTATAATTTTATTAAAAATATAAAACAAATAAACAAGATATCCTTATATGGGGATCGAGTAGGTGGAGCTACCATCACCTAACACCACTACATCGTTAGTGGAACTGGGCTAAGAAGAGTGCATGTCCCATCGGGACTGATCGAGTTCAGCATATGTCATAACGAGAGACACATGAGAACCTACATATAGAAGTGCCACTGATTGATCCCAGTCCTATTCTTGGCACCAGAAGGATTGAGAAACATTACCAGCCCAGCCACGGTCTTAATTACCTGAATTATTATGGGCTGTATTGTGCTATGACTGTTATGAAATACGGAAAATTTGAACTGCTTGAGCTGGGAAGCCCATTTGAGGACTAATGATATAAATGGGTCTTAGCCCACCAATCAGAATAGTTTACGGAATTAAGCAATGATTTGGAATATTTTAAAGAGAAATATTAATTTTGAAATTTATTGTAATTACCTATTTATGATTGTAAAATCATAAAGATAGTTCTAATGGTGATTATAGAATTCTAAGACCATAGATTGGTCTATTGATGATAATTAAGGTTGTATAAATTTTCAAAGATTTTTTGAAAATATATTTGGTATTATTGTGATTTTTATAAAGTAAAAAAGATGATATTTGATTTTTAGTAATTTACATATTTAAGAAAAAAATATTTTTATAGTATTGGTAGATAATACTATTCATTAGGGATTTATAAAAATTTTTAGGTATTATTTGAAGATTTATAATATTTATTAAGGAATTTATACTAATTTTGAAATTAAGAAAATATAATAATTATTAAATTATATAATTAAATATATTATAATAATATATTGACCAAAACAATAGGTCATGCCATTTTAGTAATCTGGGCAAAGGGAACGTCATTTTTTTCGAAATGACGTCGTATTGAAGTGCAACCCAAATGACATTGTTTAGATGTCGGGACCCCCATCAGTCCACCATCACCACTTGACTAGAATTTCTGTGGGTTAAATCAGAATTTTATGGGTTTTGCTCTCCACTTGTCCCTGAGCCATGAAAATGATACTAGGAGCTTCCTCTCACCCTCACGAACTCATCTACACCATTCTTGTGCTGGATTAGATGATTTAGATGTCGAAATCAGGTAAGTTTCTCTTTCGGAATTTTGGGCATTCTTCCCATCGATTCTATTGTTTTAGTTAGTTAAAATTAGGGATTTTGATTGGGTTAAGATCGGGATGGAATGAAGTTATCAGTCTGTTGGCTATATAAGATGTATCGTCTCATTTGAGACACAGAGTTGAAATTGGAATGAAGTTATCAGTTTAAGTTATGTCTACATTTTTCTTTCAGGTTTCATCACTTGATCCACAATTCATAAAAATGAGGTCTAGCTAAACTTATTTCCTATCCTTAGCTTTCGATAATCATACTTCAGACACACATCAAACACGATCCTGTATAGATGGTAACGGAGCCAGAAAGGCATACCCTGTTCAAAGATGTTAATGGAGGGTTTGGTAAGCGTGGTGTAGGTATTCCTGGCAGTCGCTGGTGATAGCAAAGTAAGTCCATTGGTAAGCCGAGCGTGTTCCCTCTCCAATACGTCTAAGAATATGGTATCGTTTATCAAGTTCTTATATCATTTATTCTCGATTGAGATTTGATCTTGTGTTTGAAATATGTATTATATGATTGTTAAGGATAGGTTTCATCTTAGCTAATCTGAATACTTATTTTTATATTCATCTGTAGTCTTATCTGCTTAAATAATGGATATAAATAATACCAGAGAATTGCACATCTCTGCTATAGAACAGAAATTACAAAATTGGAATATACCAAAGACACCTAATAATAAAATATATGAAACCGGATTCGGGTTTCAAAATTTATTCACTCATGACTACGTAATAGCAATAACAGAAAAATCATTACCTGTTAATCCTCAAATAGAACACTTAGAACTTATAGATAATATCAAGTTATTAAAATTCAAATGAAAATATAAGTTCATGCATATAGGATTAGTTCAGATAGCCATAAAACCTCTGCATATGATAGGATTAGATACTCCTATCTTAATGTGTTTAATAGATGCTAGATTTACCTCATTCACTGACTATTTGTTAGCAGTTTGTGAATCAAATTTAGCAACTGGCCCAGTTTACTTTAATTGTTACCCAAATTTTAGTATAGATCTCTTTGATGAAAACTTAAGTAAGACTTTGACACTAAACATGAAGATACCTACAACTATGTTAGAAAGTTCAAAAAATGTAGTAATTATATATAGGATTCATTATAAGGTAATGAAAACTAATTTAAGCCCAAAAGCTAAAATAGAATCAGCCAAAGAAACTACAGTACTAATAGAAACTAATTACGAACATGTAAATGTTCATACACCCAAATTAGTAAACTGGAATCAGATATCTTATCCTGACAATTGGCAAATACTAAATATAGTACCACCTAAACCAATTTCACCCAGAACTCAACCAATTGAAATAATAGAAAACGATAAAGGACACGCAAAAATAATATTCAAAAAATGAATAGATCCTCCTAGAAGATCTTTATCAACTAGATACGAAATGTCAAATAAATATGAATCACTATTCTCAGGAAAACAACCTTCATTAAAAGGAGTTAATTATAACAAAAATATTTCTCAATCTTATTACACATCTGCTAGTTAAATAGCCTCCTCATCAACTCTTGATAAAAAAGAATCACCTCCTATGTCCCCGACATATAGTGACATGGCCATCCCAATCAATTACAATAATCAATTATAAATGATAGAGTTCGAACTAGACGTAGAACTACTTATTCATAAATATTTTGATGATAAAAACGATGACAATAGAAAACAGTATCTTCTTGAGGTACCCTCGAAGATTAGGGGGGAGATATGGGAAGATTATAAATCTGAACTAACATATTATGAAGGTCATACGGATTTTTTCATCTGGTGGAACACCAGACGAGAAGATTACATCAAAACCTTACATAAAGAAATAAATGAAACCTCTTCTAGTTATAAAACATGAACAAAAACTCAATCACACACCATAGAAAAATCAAAGTATCCACCCTTTGAAGAAGTAGCCATAGATTGGAACGGAAACACCATTCTTGCTGCTCCCTTTAAAGAGGCTGATAATTCAGACCTAGGAAAAATAAAAAGTCAGAATAACTATACGAATCAAATGCTACAGTTAATTGCACAACAACTAGAATATTTGGAACTTACTCAAGAAAAGAAAGAAATAAAAATAGAAAAACCTTTAGAAAAACCAAATGAAAAAATAAAAAAATTCAAATTAAATTCTGACGATGAGTTACTAAAAAAGATAGCAAAACAATTAGAGCTCTTAGAATTATCCTCAAAACCACAGATAACAGCCATCTTTGAAACATAAAGTGAATCTGAGTCGGATAATTCAAAAATAGAAAACATAACAGAACAATTTGAAGATAAGTTAGAAATCAATAAAGTACGACTTTATAATAGACCTAGGATACCCCACTACTATCCTAGACCATCCTTACCTGATATACAAATAGAAGAAAAATACTCATAAGGAAGTTATGATGGAAAAAGTATTTACGAATGGAATTTGGACGGTAAGACTGAACACGGAATAACTGATATGCTAAACGAAATGTGTATGGCAGCTACTGCCTACAAGATAATAAATAATAGTGAAAGAGAAGTAACAAAAATAATAATATTAGGATTTATTGGACAATTAAAAGAATGGTGGGATAATTATTTATCTTCTTCACAGAAAACTGAAAAACTTATGACAGTAAAACCATAAATAAGAGAAAGTCAGACATATTCTGTAGAAAATTCTTTCGCAACACTAATATATGTTATTACAAAACATTTCATAGGAAATCTTCAGAGTATATCAGAGAAAGCTTCTATAATATTATCCAATTTAACCTGCCCAAAATTACAAGATTTTAGATGGTATAAAGATATATTTTTATCAAAGGTATTTCTTAGAGAAGACTGTCAACAACCCTACTGGAAATAAAGATTTATAACAGGCTTACCCAGATTATTTGCAGATAGGATAAGAAATCGAATAAAAAGTAAGTTTAGTGATAATAGTATACATTATGACCTAATAACTTATGGAGATTTAATTATAGAAGTAAATATAGAAGGACTAAACCTATGTATTGAATTAAAATTAAAATCAAAACTAAAACAAGAAAGAATTAGTGGAAGGAAAGAGTTAGGATCTTTTAGTACCCAGTATGGATATGAAAAAATATCTGCCTCTTCGGCAAAACATAAAAAAAGAAAATCAAGAAAACAAGAATAAACAGGTATAAAAAACCCTTTAGAAAAACTTATGACAAATCAAAATATGAAAAACCCAGATATAATAAAAATAAAAAGAAATTCAAAAGAATCAATAATGATAACAAAAAACAAGGACCAATCCGCTTTAAATGTGGAAGATTTGGACATTATAAAAAGGATTCTCCTTTACTTAAAAAGATAAGAGCATTAGAAATTAATGATAGTGAAAAAGAAGAATTACTTAACATGATAGGGAATGAAGATAATAGTAGCGATATTTCTGATAGTGAAAGTATAAAAGATTGTGGATGTATAGGACCATGTCAATGTTATGAAATTAACACCATAACAAAAGAGAATAATTTGCTTGACCTAATCATGAAAGAAGAAAATAAAGATCCAATACATAAAACAGGAGATAAAAATTATACATGAACAATTAACTAATATACAGTATATTATAAAAGGCAAGGCAAAAATTGAAGATCTCCCATAAAGTAGTAATCAAGAAAATGAAGAGTTTATACATGCTATATCAAGAATAGAATTTCAAAAATGGTATACCTACGTAACAATAGTCATAAAAGATTTTAAAATACAAATAAAAGTTTTACTAGATTCAGGAGTAGATCATAACTGTGTTAGAGAAGGATTAATTCCTACTAGGTACTATGAAAAAATCAGAGAAAGACTACATGCCGCTGATAAACAAAAATTAAAAGTACAATATAAAATATTGGATGCTCATATATGTAATCAAGGTATATATTTTAAAAATACCTTTTTATTAGTTAAAAATTTGTCTCAAGATTTAATATTATGAACCCCCTTTCTCACTGAGATCTATCGCTTCGAAGTAAATAATAAAGACCTTAATACTGAGATTTTAGGAAAACAAATAACTTTTGAATTTTGTAAAAAAATACAAGAAAGAGATATAAATATAGTAAAAGAATTAGGAATAAAAAGAGAAATTTTATTGATTAATAAAAAGAAGCATTTACACTTTTTAACTAATGAACTGAATCTTGTGAAAATAGAAGAAGATTTACAAAACATAGAAGTAATAAAACACATAGAAGACTTACAAAAACAAATAGAGACAGAGGTATGTTCACACCTGCCTAATGCCTTTTGGAATAGGAAAAGGCATATAGTTAAATTACCATATGAGAAAGACTTTATAGAAAAGGATATACCAACAAAAGCAAGACCTATCCAAATGAACTCAGAGTTATTAGAATATTTAAAAAGGAAATAAAATAATTAATAGATAAAAAACTTATAAGAAAAAGTAAGTCTCGATGGTCTTGCGCAAAATTTTATGTTCAAAATCAAACAGAAGTAGAAAGAGGAGCTCCTAAATTAGTAATAAATTATAAACCTTTGAATAAGAGTTTACAATGGATAAGATACCCAATCCTTAACAAAATAGATCTAATTAAAAGATTGTCAGGAGCAACCATATTTTCAAATTTTGACATAAAATCCGGATTTTGGCAAATTCAGATTCATGAAGAAGATAGGTATAAAACTGCTTTTACGGCCCCTTTTGGAGATTACAAATGGAATGTAATGCCATTCGGACTCAAAAATGCCCATTCGGAGTTTCAGAACATGATGAATGACATATTTAATCCTTAATATAGATTTACTATTGTCTATATTGTTGATGTATTAGTATACTCAAAATCGATTACTGAACATTTTAGACATGTTAGAAAATTTCTGCATATAGTAAAAGAAAATGGGTTAGTAGTATCAGCTACAAAAATAAAATTATTTCAAACAAAAATAAGATTTTTGGGATACAATATAGACCAAGGGACCTATACCCTTATAGATAGAAGTATAGACTTTTCTAATAAATTTCCTGATGAAATAAAAGATAAACAGCAGCTACAAAGATTTTTAGGATGCCTAAATTATATTGCTGACTTCATTCCTAATATTAGAATAATTTGCAACTCATTGTATAAAAGGTTAAGAAAGAATGAACCAGCTTGGAACGAAAATATGACCAGAATAGTTAAAGAAGTAAAGCAAAAGGTAAAACAACTACCCTGCCTGAGAATTCCCCAACAGGATGCATACCTAATAGTTGAAACAGATGACTCTGGAGAAGGATACGAAGATATTTTAAAACAAAAAATAGATAATAAAGAACAATTAGTCAGGTATTATTCTGGAATATGGAACAAAGTCCAGAATAACTATTCTGTTGTTAAAAAGGAAGTCTTAGCCATAGTGTTATGTGTTAATGCTTTTCAAGAAAACTTATTTAATAAAACTTTCTTAATAAGGGTTGATTGTCAATCAGCCAAATTTATACTGAAAAAAGATGTTAAAAATTTGGTATCTAAACAAATATTTGCAAGATGACAAGCCTTACTCTCTAATTTCGATTTTAACATAGAATTCATTAAAGGAAAATTAAATAATATGTCAGATTTCTTATCAAGAGAATTTCTGCAGGGAAATCAAGATAAAAAGGAAGACTAAAGGCAACAAAAGGTAACATGTCTAATCATGTTCCTTTTGCACAAGAAAGAACAATAGATAAATGTATTGAAAAATTAATGGAAATAGATTTCTCTAGAATTGAAGAAATTAGAATGGTTAAAACAAAGCTAATAAAAGGAATAAATCTTAGTATAAATGATCATATGCTTAATCATACTATTGTACCTGATTATTGCTATTGCAAAGAGTATGAGAAAATAGAGCATTTTGGTAGAAAAATGCTACGAATAATTGAGGAACTAATTGAAGAACATGAAAGAGAAAATAATTAAATTAATTAAGATAAAAGAAAAGGTTGGAAAAAAATTGACAAAAATTGGACAAAATATAAAAAGGGTAGAAAAAGAAAATATTTACAAAGAATAAATACTAATATTAATATATTGTTTGAATTGGAAAATGATATTAAAGAATTCTTAACAGGTAAATAAGGTATCAAAAATTTATCATTAACGTGGAACTCGCAGAGCACGAATATCTACGAAGCTACAGTCTAAACTGGTATTGGGTTACCAAAAAATTAACCCCTGATAAAAAGAAGGTTATTCAAACTTTTGTGTACCAAAGGTTTTTTACCTTAAAACAACAAGCAATAAGAGCGGAAGAGAAAAGAAGGCGTCGCTAGGAAGAGATAAAAAATATTCAAAAAATAATAAAAAGACGTGTCAAATCAGGAGGAAGAATTATTGATCTACTACAGCTGGAGAAAATTGTCAACAAAAAGATTGACCGAATAGTCATCCTGACTGGTTAAAATGGACAAGAAAAAATCTTTGACAGCAATGCTGGGATAAAAATTATGCAAGAACAACTAAAATCTCTTTCTTGTATATTTTTACAAAATTCAAAAGTTATTTATTTTTCTAAAATCTCAGTATTAAGGCCTTTATTATTTACTTCGAAGGGATAGATCTGAGTGAGAAATGAGGTTCCTAATATTAAATCTTGAGATAAATTTTTAACTAATAAAAAGGTATTTTTAAAATATATACCTTGATTACATATATGAGTATCCGATATTTTATATTGTATTTCTAATTTTTGTTTATTAGCAGCGCGTAGTCTTTCTCTGGTTTTTTCATAGTACCTAGTAGGAATTATTCCTTCTCTAACACAGTTATGATCTACTCCTGAATCTAATAAAGCTTTTATTTGTATTTTAAAATCTTTTATGACTATTGTTACGTAGGTATACCATTTTTGAAATTCTATTCTTGATATAGCATGTATAAACTCTTCATTTTCCTGATTACTACTTTTTGGGAGATCTTCAATTTTTGCCTTGCCTTTTATAATATATTGCATATTAGTTAGTTGTTCTTGTATAATTTTTATCTCCTGTTTTATGTATTGAAACTCCAAAGGGGCATTTTTGAGTCCGAATGGCATTACATTCAATTCGTAATATCCACAAGGGACCGTAAAAGCAGTTTATACCTATTTTCTTCATTAATCAGAATTTGCCAAAATCCGGATTTCATGTCAAATTTTGAAAATATGGTTGCTCCTGACGATCTTTTAATTAGATCTCTTTTGTTAGGGATCAGGTATCTTATCCATTGTAAACTATTATTCAAAGCTTTATAATTTATTACTATTCTAGGAGCTCCTCTTTCTACTTATGTTTGATTTTAAACATAAAATGATGCGCAAGACCATGGGGACTTACTTTTTCTTATAAATTTTTTATCTAATAATTCGTTTATTTTCTTTTTACAATATTCTAATAACCCTGAGTTCATTTGGATAGGTTTTGCTTTTGTTGGTATATCCTTTTCTATAAAGTCTTTCTCATATGGTAATCTAACTATATGCCTTTTCTTATTCCAAAAGACAGTACGTAGGTGTGAACATACCTCTGTCTCTATTTGTTTTTGTAATTCTTCTATTTGTTTTATTACTTCTATGTTTTACAAGATTCAGTTCATTAGTTAAAAAAGTATAAATGCTTTTTTTTATTAATCAATAAAATTTTTCTTTTTATTCCTAATTCTTTTACTATATTTATATCTTTTTCTTGTATATTTTTACAAAATTCAAAAGTTATTTATTTTCCTAAAATCTCAGTATTAAGGCATTTATTATTTACTTCGAAGGGTTATATATGAGTGAGAAATGGGGTTCCTAATATTAAATCTTGAGATAAATTTTTAACTAATAAAAAGGTATTTTTAAAATATATACCTTGATTACATATATGAGCATCCGATATTTTATATTGTACTTCTAATTTTTGTTTATTAGCAGCGTGCAGTCTTTCTCTGATTTTTTCATAGTACCTAGTAGGAAGTAATCCTTCTCTAACACAGTTATGATCTGCTCCTGAATCTAGTATAGTTTTTATTTATATTTTAAAATCTTTTATGACTATTGTTACGTAGGTATACTATTTTTGAAATTCTATTCTTGATATAGCATGTATAAACTCTTCATTTTCCTTATTACTACTTTTTGGGAGATCTTCAATTTTTGCCTTGCCTTTTATAGTATACTGCATATTAGTTAGTTGTTCTTGTATAATTTTTATCTCCTGTTTTATGATTAATCATACTGTATTACCTGAATATTGTAATTGTAAGGAATATGATAAAAGAGAACATTTTGGCAGAAAAATGATAAGGATCATCGAAGAATTAATTGAAGAACATGAACGAGAGCATATAAATTATCATGTATATCTGATCCACTGTAAATTTTTATTCAAAGGTTTGTAATTTATTACTAATCGGGGAGCTCCTCGCTCTATTTCTGCTTGATTTTGAACATAAAATGCCACACAAGACCAGGGCGACTTATTTTTTCTTATGAGTTTTTTATCTAGTAATTCTTTTATTTCCTTTTTACAGTATTCTAATAATTCTGAGTTCATTTGGATTGGTCTTGCTTTTGTTGGTATATCTATTTCTTTAAAGTCTTTTTCATATGGTAATGTAACTATATGCTTTTTCCTATTCCAAAAAGCATTGGATAGATTTGAACAAACTTCTTCTTCAATCTGCTTTTGTAGTTGTTTTATTTGTTTTGTAATTCTTCCTCTATCCGAGTAGAGTTTAATTCATTTATTAGAGAGTGCAAATGTTTTTTTTTATTGATTAATAATATTTCCATTTTTATTCCTAATTCTTTTATAGTTAATTTATCTCTTTCTTCTATGTTTTTACAAAACTCAAAGATGATTTATTTTTCTAGCACTTTTATCTCTAGTCCTTTATGATTTACTATGAAAGGATATATCTGAGTTAAGAATGGGATTCCTAATATTAAATCTTGGGATAGATTTTTAACTAACAAGAAGGTGTTTTTGAAACATATTCCTTGATTACATATATGTGCATCGGTTATCTTATATCTAACTTCTAATTTCTGTTTTTTGGCTACATGTAGCCTTTCTCTGATTTTTTCATAATATTTGGTAGGAATTAATCCTTTTCTTACACAATTGTGATCTGCTCCAGAATCTATTAGGGCTTTTATTTTTATTTTAAAGTCCTTTATTATTATGGTTACATAAGTATATCATTTTTGAAATTCTATTTTTGATATAGCGTTTATAAACTCTTTGTTTTCTTGATTGATCTTTGGAAGGTCTTCTATTACTGCTTTTCCTTTTATCGTATATTTTATTACTTCTAATTCTTCTTTTATTTGTTTTACTTCTTCTTTCACATATCTAATTTCATGTTTTAGTCCTTCTAGGGTTAGCAATTCTTTGTTATTTTCTCTTTTAAATAATATTTTATTTAGATTGTATGTTTTATTTTCACTCTGTTGGGGCTTGCTATGTTCTTTATCATATGACTTATATTCTACCAAGTATTTTCTCTGTAATTCTGGTTTTTCTACTTTTATGATTAGATCAAAGAGGTCTTTTTCTTCTGAGATAGTATTGATCTCATAACATTGACATGGGCCTATACATCCACAATCGTCTAAACTGGTATCATTATCAGAATTACTTATGCTATCTTCTTTTCCTAACATGTCTAATATTTCTTCTTTGTCACTATCGCCTATTTCTAGGGCTCTTATCTTTTTAAGAAGGGGGCAATCTTTTCTATTATGTCCAAACCGTCCGCATTTATAACATGTTGGTCCCTGTTTTTTATTATAGTTTTCATCATATTTTTTAAATGTTCTTTTATTCCTTTTATATTTAGGTTTTTCAAACTTTGGCTTTTCAAACTTTGGCTTTTCACAAGATTTTCTAAAGGGTTTTTGATATTTATGTCGTCTAACAACCTTTTTATGTTTTGCAGATGGGACAGTTATCTTTTCATAGCCATATTGAGTGCAAAAGGACCCTAGCTCTTTTCTACCACTAAGTTTGTCTTGTTTTAGCTTAGATTTTAATTTTAATTCATTACATAAATTTAGGCCTTCGGTGTTTACTTCAGTTACTAAATCTCCATATGTAATCATATCATAATGGATATTACTATCATTAAATTTTCTTTTTATTCTATTTCTTACCCTATCAGCAAACAACCTGGGTAATCCGGCTATAAACCGTTCTTTCCAGTATGCTTGCTGGCAATCCTCTCTTGTAAATATTTTGGATAAGAACATGTCTTTATACCATCTAAAATCTTTTAATTTTGGACAGGTTAAATTAGTAAGAATTATTGAGGCATTTTCAGCTATACTTTGGGGATTTCCTATAAAGTGTTTAGTAATGGTATATATTAATGTTGCAAAGGAGTTTTCTACTATATACGTTTCTCCTTCTCTTATCTCGGGTTTTACTGTCATGAGTATCTCATTTTTATCTGACGGAGATAAGTAATTGTCCCACCATCTTTTTAACTGTCTAGTGAATCCAGACGTTATTATTCTAGTTATTTCTCTTTCATTTGTGTTCATTGTTTTATAGGCAATTGCTGCCATGCACATTTCGTTTAACATATCGGTTATTCCATGTTCTATTTTCCCATCTAAATTCCATTCAAATATACTTTTGTCGTCATATCTACCTAACGAATACCTTTCTTCATTTTGTACATCTGGTAATGAAGGTCGAGGGTAGTAATGGGGTATTCTAGGTCGATCATATACTCGTACTCTATCTATTTCTAATCTTTCTTCAAACTGCTCTGTTAAATTATCTATTTCTGTGTGATCAGATTCTGTCTCACTTTCTGTTTCAGATATTGCTGTAACTTGGGGTTTGGAGGATAATTCTAAATATTCCAATTGTTTTGTTATTTTTTGTAATAATTCATCTTCTTGAGTTAATTTAAAATTCTTTATTTCTTCATTTGGTTTTACTAGTGGTTTTTCTATTTTTATTTATTTTTTCTCTTGAATTGAATCTAAGTAGTCTAATTGTTGAGCGATCCTTTGTAACATTTGATTCGTATAGTTATTCTGACTTTTAATTTTTCCTAATTCAGAGTTATCAACATCTTTGAACGGGGCGGCTATTATTTGATTTCCATTCCAGTCAATAGCTATTTCTTCAAAAGGTGGGTATTTAGATTTTTCTATAGTTTGATCTTTAGTTTTTAACCATGAGGTATAACTAGAGGAAGCAGTGTTGATTTCTTTGTCTTCTCTTATTTTGGCAGTGTAATTAGATTGTCTAGATTTCCACCATATAAAAAAGTCAGTGTGTACTTCATAATAAACTAATTCTCGTTGATAATCTTGCCAGATCTCCCCCCTGATCTTCGAGGGTACCGTGCGGAGATACATGGTGTGAGAAAGAGTATTATGATCAGCACAGTATTTATCAATCAAAGTGGGAAGATCAAGGAGAAATGTAGTCATTTAGAGTTGATTAGTATACGTACTGGGTATGGCCATATCACTATGGGTTGGAGATAATGGTGGTGATCCTTGTTTATCAAAAGGAGCAGAAGAACCAGCGGTAGTATCATTCTTAGCTGTATAATAAGAGCGGGGAATACTTTTAGTATAATCGACGCCTTTTAAGGAAGGTTGTTTTTTCAGAAAAAAGAAGATTCATATTTTTGAGACATCGAGTACCTAGTTGACAGAGATCGTCTAGGGGGTTCGATTGGTCTTTTAAATATAATTTCAGCATGACCTTTATCAGTTTCGATAATCTCAAGGGGTTGAGTTTGAGGAGGAATAGGTTTGGGTGGTACTATATTAAGTATCTGCCAATTGTCTGGATACGTAATCTGATTCCAATATATTAGTTTGGGTGTATGAATATTCACATGTTCATAATTTGCTTCGATTAAAACTGTAGATTCTTTTGCAGATTCAATCTTTGCTCCAGGACTTAGATTAGATTTCATTACTTTTTAGTGAATTCTATATATTATTGCTACATTCTTAGAATTCTCTATCATTTTGGTTGGTATGTTCATATTCAATGTTAATGTCTTACTTAAATTTTCATCAAATAAGTCTTTGCTAAAATTTGGATAACAGTTGAAATATACTGGACCCGTTGCCAGATTTGATTCACAGACTGCTAGTAAGGAGTCAGTGAATGAGGTAAACCAAGCATCTCGTAAACATATTAAAATAGGTGAATCTAATCCTATCCTATGTAAAGATTTTATTGCTATTTGAACTAGTCCTATATGCATGAATTTATATTTATTTTTAAATTTTAATAATTTATTATTATCTATTAATTATAACTGTTTTATATAAAGATTAATGGGTAGAGATTTTTCAGTTGCTTCTATAACATAGTCATGTGTAAACAGGTTTTGGAAGCCAAATCCTGTTTCGTATATTTTATTATTTCGAATTTTTGGTATGTTCCAATTTTGCAATTTCTGCTCTATTGCAGAAATATGCATTTCTCGTGTATTATCAATATCCATTTGTTAAATGAACAAATAACAGATATTCAGATAAATAAAATCCCTATCCATAGCAATTACAGACACACATACTTTAAACACAATAGTCAAGTAAATCAAGTATAAACAATATTAGAACTGGTCATAGCATACCATCATAAACATATTGAAGAGGGGACACGCTCGGCTTACCAACGGTCTTACTTCGCTTCCTGCGGCTGCCGGGAACACCTACACCACGGTTTCCAAACCCTTCAAATAGCATGGCTCCGCTACCATCTTACAGGATCAGTCTTAGGCTATGTGTTTAGGTATGATCGTCGGTGATTGCACAGGATAGGGGGACTGTATTTAGCAGAGCATATTATCGGAGTAGTGGATTAAGTGATAAAAAAGCATATAAATTATCATGTTTCTATATGATAACTAGACTGAAGTCGAGAGCATAACTGAAGAACTTCAAACTTTCATTCGAGTAATTTCAAAAGCTTCCTTACATCTTAAAAGACTTGCATTATTTATGGCAGAGCCTTTTTAGTACTGGACTATTATATCCCTACTTTTATAACATAATTGATACCCCTGGAGGAAAAGTAAACAATTCTACTCCATTCCTTTTGGTCGGCTGCTTTTATTGTGGACCATTGCTTTTGCCAGTGCGTTGTCACTTCATGCGTCACCTTTTATCTTTGCGTCACTTCATGCGTCATCTTTTATCTTTCGTCACTTCATACGTCACTGTCACGTCATTCAACCATTATGATATGCCAGTAACAAGTCTTTATCTGGATCATGATTTGCGAATAGATCGTCATCATCTTCGTCATTACTTGTCGCTGGTCGTTTGCCGCAGATTTCCTTCAATTTTTCTAAATAAGAGGCTCTGGACATCATGTCTTCATCATCTTTTTCTTTCTCTTTTTGAACAAGCACCTTTTGGATCTCATCTTCGCTCAGTTTTAACAGACTTTTCATAGCTTGAACGTCTGCTCTTTTATTCTCATACTTGGGCCAATTCTTTTGTTTTATTCATCGGACCAAGAAAGTAATTTGAGTGGATGAATCTTGATTTTTTGCTAGGTCCCAACAAATGATCCAAGGGACTCCAAAAGTAATCAGGTATTGTAACAGAGGAAGATTGGTGAGGTTTTCCAAATCGGCCTAATGGGAAAAGATCTGAATGGCATCTTCAATAAGTCTTTGAAATAATCCTGAGATAGGCTTCATAGTGTGGAACCAGGAGATCCACCATTGAGGAAAGGTTCTCTGACAGGTTTGGGAAAAATATACAAACCACCTATGATACGTCGGTTTGTACCAAAGGACTCTTAACCAAGCTTTTTGGTAATCAAAATAATTGTAACTTGAAAGCTGTTGATCAGGTATATTTGCGGAAAACATTTTATTTGTGAATGGATGCTGTCTCCATTCATCTTTTGTCATGACCCTCAGAATTTTGATCCTTGAAAATGCAATTTGTTCTGCAAATTTTTTATCCATTGTGTGGGTGATTTCCACAGACTGGGTTTCTAACAAGATTTGTTCATAAAAAATGCGACTTTTATAAGGATGGTCCAGCATATGATAATCACGAGGAGGGAAAATTTGGACCATGAGCTCTTTTATTTCTTTTTTTTTCATTGGATTTTTCGAGCTCAATTATTTTAACATCAGTCTTGTGGGTGTAAAGATCGGTTTTTTCTGGCTGATTATAAAGGTTTTTTAAGATAGGAGGAGGTGGTCTAGAAGAGATATTTTGGGGATATAGTGGTAAGGGAATAAGGCTCTTTTTCTTAACTTGCTCTGGAGTAATGGGAAGAGTTATCAGAGCAGAAAAGTAGCTAGGTTGTATATATGGGATAGGTGAAGAGGGGGAAGGAGGAGGAGAGTTTGCATACCTTTCTCTTGAAGTGGAGGCCAGCATTGCTGATAAGGACTTTTTCTTCTCCATGTCTTAGGCTGTCAGGCTAGTCAATCTGTTGAGTCTTCTTTCAAGATTTTCTATCACCTCTTTTAATTCAGCGATGCTTAGTCAGATGTAGATCCTTTCGGTAATTCTTCGTCTTAGTACAGTCCGTACTGATTTTATTTCTTTCTTCAAAGTTCTTCTTTCTTCTTCGATTTCGTGCACCTGTTGCTTGAGACTGAAAATTCTTTGATATCGATAAGTCTGTGTAACAATCTTTTTATCTTTTGACAACGTCTCGGTTATCCAAAAAATGACCAAATCGGCGACTTTTCGGATATTCTTCTATTTTATATCTCAAGAAGTCTGTCTGAAATTTATAGTACATGTTAGCCTTTGGTCGAGGACCATCTTATCCGAAAACTTGAACTTTTGGGAAACGATTTTCTGCCGTTAAATTAGAATTAATACGAGTATTTTAGGCTGAAAAAGAGAACATAATGCTCAAAGTAGTCAGCCCTTGCATAGCTCTTCCAAAATAGTGCGGGTGTTAGCCTTTGGTCGAGGACCATCTTACCCGAAAACCTGAACTTTTTGGAAAAGATTTTCAGCCGTAAAACTAGAATTAATACGAGTATTTTAGGCTAAGAAGGAGAGTATAATGCTCAAGGTAGTCATGACCAAAGAAGAGTGGAAACAACACCCATTCACCAATAAAATGTTTTCTGTCAAAATTCCAGACCAACCCCTTGTGAGTTACAATTATTATGACTACCAAAAAGCCTGGTTAAGAGTTTTTTGGTATAAACCCACTTACCATACTTGGTTCATCTACTTTTCTAAAACTTGTCAAAGAACCTTTCCTCAATGGTGGGTATCATGGTTTCATACGATGAAGCCCAATCCAGGCCTCTTCCAGGACCCAATTGAGAAAGCCATAAAAGTCTTTACCCACTTCTCAGACCTAGCTGACATCACTCCTGTGCCCTTATTACAGTATTTAATTACTTTTGGAGTCCCATGGATAGTTTGTTGGGACTTGGCAAAACATCGTGATTCAAACACTCAGATTACTTATCTGGTACGACAGATGAAGCATAAAAATTGGCCCAAATATGAAGTAAAAAGAGCTGATGTCCAAGCAGTAAAAACACTGCTCGTACTCAGCAATGAAGAAATCAGCAGGGCACTTGATGACAAAGGAAAAGAAATCGCTGAACAAACTTCAGATAATGATGATGACATGATATCCAGAGCATCTTCTCTGGAGAAGTTAAAAGAAGCATATGGACAAAAGGCAAAAGACAAAAGTGCTGACGAGGATGAAGATGACCCCTTCGCCAATCACGATCCAGATCGAGATCTTTTGTTGGCTTATCACCAGGGATAAAGCAAGATGTGACAACTCTCAAAAGACGATAAAATGGCAGACTTGGCAGACAAAAGACTTTACTTTCAAAAAACAGACACGACTGGGCAACCAGCAAAAAGAGTGGACAACAATAAAAGACTCCTACTTTCCCACTAAGGGCATGCATTATTGTTAAAGGAAAGGATAACAATGTAATCTCGGTAGCTCCTATCTTCTATAAAAGAGGACTTGGTTCTCACATGTAACACAGCTTGAAAAATTTGAATGAAGCCTTGAAGTATTCTAGTTATGTCTATGCTCTCTAGTTTTGTCTGAAGTTCTTTAGAATGATAAAACTCTGTCCCATTTTATCAGTTAATCCACCACTCCCCTAAGATCACTAACTAAACACCTCGTCCTATCCTTAAGATCAAAGACAAAGATACCACAAACATAAAACACAAAACACGATCCGGTAACAATGGTAGCGGAGCCAAGTTGGCATACACTATTCACAGATAATACTGATGAGAGTGGTAAGCGTGGAACGGGTGTTCCCGGCAGCAGCTGAGGAAAAGCAGAGTAAGTCCGTTGGTAAGCCCTAGCCTGAGCTCTTGTCAATATCTATCTTTGAGTATGGTATTGTTAATCAAGTTGTAATATAGTTTATACTTGATTATGTTTTGCTATTGTGTTTAAAGTATGTTTGTTGACAATTTTAAGGATAGGATGTCTCTCTTATTAGTGTTCACTTTGTTCACTCTTCACTTGTAATCATATCTCATGGATATAGATAATACTCGAGAATTGCATATTTCTGCTATTGAGCAGAAATTACAAAATTGGAACATACCTAAGATTCCTAATAATAAAATATATGAAACAGGTTTTGGTTTTCAAAACTTGTTCACTCATGATTATGTTATCGAAACTACAGAAAAATCTCTACCTGTCAATCCATAGATAGAACAATTAGAATTAATATAACAATAAATTATTAAAATTTAAAAATAAATACAAATTTATGCACATAGGACTAGTTCAAATAGCTATAAAACCATTACATCGAATAGGCTTAGATACTCCCATACTTATGTGTCTTAGAGATGCTAGGTTTACCTCTTTCACAGACTCGTTATTAGCTGTCTGCGAATCTAATCTAGCAACAGGACCAGTTTATTTTAATTGCTACCCAAACTTCAGTATAGATTTGTTTGATGAAAATTTAAGTAAAACCTTAACTCTAAACATGAAGATACCCACGACTATGATAGAAAATTCTAAAAACGTAGCAATAATATATAGAATTCATTATAAGGTAATGAAATCTAATTTAAGCCCACGAGCTAAAATAGAATCTGCTAAAGAAAGTACTGTTTTAATAGAAACAAATTATGAACATGTAAATGTCCATACTCCCAAATTAATAAACTGGAATCAAATAACGTATCCTGATAATTGGCAAATATTAAATATTGTGCCACCTAGGCCACTACCCCCTAGGACTCAACCTATTGAAATAATCGAAAATGATAAAGTACATGCCGAAATAATATTTAAAAAATGCTTAGAACCTCTTAGAAGATCATTATCTACTAGGTACGAAAGCTCCAATAAATATGAATCATTACTTTCAGAAAAAAAACCCTGCTTAAAAGGTGTAAATTATGCTAAAAGTATACCTCAATCATATTACACCTCCCCTAGTCAGATAGCCTCCACCTCACATCCTGATAAAAAGGAGTCGCCTCCATTATCGCCTACTCATAATGATATGGCAATCCCCATTAATTATAATAATCAATTGTAAAATGACAAACTTCGACTTAAATATCGAACTCCTTATAAATAAATATTTTGACGTTCAAAATGACGAAAAACAGCAACAATATCTTCTTGAGGTACCCTCGAAGATCAGGGGGGAAATTTGGGAAGATTACAAAGCCGAACTAACTTATTATGAAGGACATACTGACTTCTTTATCTAGTGGAAAACCAGACGAGAAGATTACTTAGATGACATAAGAGAAATAAACGAATCCTCTTCTACTTATAAATCATGGACGAAAACCCAATCGCAAACTACCGAAAAATCAAAATATCCACCATTTGAAGAAGTAGCCATAGATTGGAACGGAAACACCATTCTTGTTGCACCCTTCAAAAAAGCTGATAATTCAGACCTAGGAAAAATAAAAAGTCTGAATAATTATACAAATCAGATGTTACAATTAATTTCACAGCAACTAGAATATCTAGACCACATGCAAGAAACGAAAGAGTTAAAAATCGAAAAAATTTTAGTAAAACCAAATGAAGAGATTAAAGAATTTAAATTAAACCCTGAAGATGAACTATTAAAGAAAATAACAAAACAATTAGAACTATTAGAATTATCAAAACCTCAAATAACGGCTATCTCTGAAGCAGAAAGTGAATCTGAATCAGATAATTCAGAAATAGAAGAAGTCATAGAACAATTTGAAGACAAGTTAGAAATTAATAAACTACGACTATATGATAGACCTAGGATACCTCACTACTATCCCAGACCATCCCTACCTGACATACAAATAGAAGAAAAATATTCACAAGGAAGTTATGATGGTAAAAGTATTTATGAATGTAATTTAGATGGTAAAACAGAACATGGAATCACTGACATGTTAAACGAAATGTGTATGGCAGCTACTGCCTACAAAATAATAAATAATAGTGAAAGAGAGGTAACAAAAATAATAACATTAGGATTCACAGGACAATAAAAAGGATGGTGGGATAATTATCTATCCACCTCACAGAAAATAGAGATACTAACGATTGTAAAACCAGAAATAAGAAAAGGTCAACACTATGCTGTAGAAAACTCCTTTGCCACATTAATATATGCAATTACAAAATATTTCATAGGAAATCCTCAGAGTATATCAGAAAAAGCTTCGATAATCTTGTCAAACTTAACTTGCCCAAAACTACAAGACTTTCGATGGTACAAAGATATGTTTCTATCAAAAGTATTTCTTAGAGAAGGCTGTCAACAACCATATTGGAAAGAAAGGTTTATAGCTGGTCTACCTAGATTATTTGCTGACAGAGTTAGAAATAGAATAAAAGGTAAATTTAATGATAATAGTATACATTATGATTTAATAACTTATGGCGACTTAATTACGGGAGTAAATACTGAAGGATTAAGTCTTTGCAATGAACTAAAACTAAAATCTAAGTTAAAACAAGATCCAATTAGTGGACGAAAGGAATTAGGACCTTTCTGTACCCAGTATGGATACGAGAAGATATCTGCCCCTTCGGCTAAACATAAAGAAAAAAGAATTAAGAAAACACGAGTAAATAAGTACCAAAAACCTTTCAGAAAAACTTATGAGAAACCGAAATATGAAAAACCCAGATATAATAAGAGTAAAAGGAAATTTAAAAACCCCTAATACAAATGACAAAAAAGGACCCACTTGCTTTAAGTGCGGCAGATTTGGACACCATAGAAAGGACTGTCCTTTACTCAAAAAGATAAGAGCATTAGAAATCAATGATAGTGAAAAGGAAGAAATAGTAAATATGCTTAGAAGTGAGGATAGTAATAGTAGTGACACTTCATATGAGAGTTTAGAAAACTGTGGTTGTGTAGGACCCTGTCAGTGTTACGAAATTAACACTATAACAAACGAAAATAATCTACTTGATCTGATCTTAAAAGAAAAGATAAAGATCTACAAAAAAGATTCTTATTAGAATATGAAGCTTATGTTAAAAATAGCAAAGAAGCAAAGCAAAAAGAAAGTAAAATGTATAATCTAAATGAAATATTGTTCAAAAAGGAAAATAAAAAAGAGCTGTTAACCTTGGAAGGACTAAAACAAGAAATTCGATACGTAAGAGAAGAAGTACAAATGATCAAAGAAGAATTAGAAAAAATAAAATATAATAGCAAAGGAAAAGCAATAGTAGAAGACTTTCTAGAAAAAAGCAGTAAGACGGAAGAATTTATAAATGCTATATCTAGAATAGAATTTCAGAAATGGTATACTTATGTAACAATAGTCATAAAAGATTTTAAAAAACAAATAAAAGCTTTATTAGATTCAGGAGCAGATCATAATTGTATACGAGAAGGATTAATTCCTACTAAATACTATGAAAAAACTAGAGAAAGATTACATGCCGCTAATAAACAAAAACTTGAAGTGCAATATAAAATATCAGATGCTCATATATGTAACCAAAGTATTTGTTTTTGAAAATACATTTTTATTAGTTAAAAATTTGTCTCAAGACTTAATACTAGGAACCCCATTTCTCACTCAAATCTATCCCTTTGAAGTAAATAGTAAAGGTATTAATACAAAAATACTAGGAAAATTTTTCAAGCTGTGTTACATGTGAGAACCAAGTCCTCTTTTATAGAAGATAGGAGCTACCGAGATTACATTGTTATCCTTTCTAGATCGTGTTTTGTGTTTTATGTTTGTGGTATGTTTGTCTTAAATCTTAAGGATAGGACGAGGTGTTTAGTTAGTCAACAACCTATTGTTTATGCATAGGTTAGAACAATAGAAAAATCTATTGAAAAGTTAATGGAAATAGATTTTTCTAGAATTGAAAAAGTTAGGATGTTAAGAACAAAATTGATAGAATGAATAAATTTGAATATTAATGATCATATGATAAATCATACTGCAATAAATGAATATTTTGATTATGAAGAATATAATAAAAGAGAAAAATTTGAAAGAAAAATGATAAGAATAGTTGAGGAGACAGTTGAAGAATATGAAAGACAAAATAATTAAACTAGTAAAAATAAAATAGAAAATTGGTAAAAAAAATAAATAAAAATTGGGAGAAATATTAAAAAAAGAAAAAAAGAAAATATTTACAAAAAATAAATTTAAATGTTAATATATTATGCGAATTACAAAATGACTTGGATAATAATATATATCAGGACAATATATTATCAGAACTTTCACTCAAGGATAGTAGGATTCAAAGAAGACAAATATCCCAGGAGCCACAGAGCAGATCGGTTTGGGTAACAAAAACTTTGTCAAAGGATAAATGGAAGTGACAAGGACTTATCGTTTTCAAAGCGTGTTTAATTTAAAATAGCAAGCTCAAGAGATAGAAAGAGAGAAAAGAGCTTTGAAAAGTGATTTAAAAGCAGTACGAAGAGTGCTGAGCAGAAGAATGGCAGAAAAAAAAACATATCTAATGTAAGCATATCTGAGTTAAAAGAAATGGAGGAATATATTTTAAAAAAATATAATAAGTTAGTTATTTTAACAGTTTGAGAGACGGATAAAAAATCCTTGTCAACAATGCTAGCCAGCAAAGCGTCATCCTCGAGAAATAAACGGTACTTAGATTCTCCTCATCCCTCTCCTTCCTATCTGATACAACTAAGTTATTATTCTGCCTTGGTGACTGTACCCATCACTCCTGACTAAATAAAAGGAAAATTCCTAGTGCCATTACCATTGTACCCACAAAGGGCCCCACAAACAATCACATCCAGAATACCACCCCCTATCATACTAGAGTTCGCCCAGCAAAAAGATAAAATAGATCTATACATTCTCAAGTCAGATATTAAAATTATTGAGTTCGAAAAGAAAGATGAGAAAAAAGAGATAAAAGAGCTCACAACCCAAATCTTTCCTCCGAGAGAATTTCATTTGATGATCATCCTTATAAAACCAGACTTTTCTACAAACAAATTCTCCTGGAAACCCAGTCTATGGAAATCATTCATACCATGGAAAAAAAATTTCCAGATCAGATAGCATTTTCGAGAATAAAAATTTAAAGAGCGATGACCCAGGAAGAATGGAGACAATACTCATTCACAAATAAAATCTTCTCTGCTAAGATTCCAGAACAACAACTCTCTAGCTATAATTATCATGATTATAAAAAAGCATGGTTTAGAGTCCTATGGTATAAGCCAACATACCACACTTGGTTCATTTATTTCACAAAGACGTGCCAGAGGATATTTCCACAATGGTGGCTTAGCTGGTTCAACGCAATGCAACCCATCACCAAACTATTTCAGAAAGAAATTGAAGATGCAATAAAAGTTTTCACATATCATTCAGACTTAGGGGATATGACTTCAAGCCCTCTGTTGCAATTCCTCATTACATTCGAAGTCCCCTGGATTATATGCTGGGATCTAACTAAGAAGACAGATTCTGTAGTTCAAATTACTTACTTAGTCTAAAAAATGAAGCAAAAGAATTGGCCAAAATATGAGACGAAACATGCTAATGTTCAGGCTGTCAAAGATTTGTTAAAACTTACGGACAAAGAAGTTTTACTAGCTTTCAACAAAGAAAGGAATGAAGATGAGGATAAAGACGATGATATGATTTCAAGAGTCTCTTTTCTTGAAAAACTAAAAGAAATCTACAGTCATAAGGAAAAGGACAAAGAAGAGTATCTTCTTGAGGTACCCTCGAAGATCAAGGGGGACATTTGGAATGATTACAAAGAAGAACTTACGTATTATCACGGTCACACTGATTTCTTTATCTGGTGGAACGCCAGACGAGACAACTATTTAGATGACATAAAAGAAATAAATGAAACCTCCTCTAGTTACAAATCATGGATAAAAACCCAATCACAAACGACCGAAAAATCAAAATATCCACCCTTTGAAGAAGTAGCCATAGATTGGAACGGAAACACTATTCTTGCTGCACCCTTCAAAGAAACCGATAATACAGACCTAGGAAAAATAAAAAGCCAAAATAATTATACAAATCAGATGTTACAACTAATTTCGCAACAATTAGAATATCTCGAATACTCGCAAGAAAAGAAAGAGGTAAAGATTGAAAAACCTTTGGTAAAACCAAATGAAGAAATTAAAGAATTTAAGCTAAACCCTGAGGATGAATTATTAAAGAAAATAACAAAACAATTAGAACTTCTAGAATTATCCAAACCCCATATAACTGCTATCTCTGAAACAGAAAGTGAATCAGTATCAGATACTACAGAAATTGAAGAGGTAATAGAACAATTCGAAGATAAGTTAGAAATTAATAAAGTACGACTTTATGATAGACCTAGAATTCCTCACTATTACCCAAGACCTTCACTACCAGACATACAGATAGAAGAAAAATATTCACAAGGAAGTTATGATGGTAAAAGTATATACGAATGGAATCTAGATGGTAAAACTGAGCATGGTATCACCGACATGTTAAATGAAATGTGTATGGCAGCTACTGCTTACAAACTCATTAACAATAATGAAAGAGAGGTAACAAAAATAATAACATCAGGATTTACCGGACAACTAAAAGGATGGTGGGATAATTATTTATCTGTTACACAAAAAACTGAAATACTCATGACCGTAAAACCAGAGATAAGAGAGGGACAACACTATACGGTAGAAAACTCCTTTGCTACCCTTATTTATGCAATTACCAAACACTTCATAGGAAACCCTCAAAGTATAGCAGAAAAGGCTTCGGTCATATTATCAAACCTGACCTGTCCAAAACTAAAAGATTTTAGATGGTACAAAGATATGTTTCTATCAAAAGTATTCCTTCGAGAAGATTGTCAACAACCCTATTGGAAAGAACGGTTTATAGCCAGGACTACCTAGGTTATTTGCCGAACGAGTACGAAATAGAATTAAAGGTAAATTTAATGATCAAAGTATACACTATGATATGATAACCTATGGAGACCTCATAACTGAAGTTAATACAGAAGGATTAAATCTTTGTAATGAATTAAAACTCAGATCACAACTAAAACAAGATAAACTTAGTGGACGAAAAGAACTAGGATCCTTTTGTACACAATATGGATACGAAAAAATCTCTGCCCCTTCAGCCAAACATAAAGAAAAAAGAATTAAGAAAACAAAAAGATATCAAAAGCCTTTTCAAAAGACTAAAACTTATGAGAAAACTAAATATGAAAAACCCAGGTATAACAAAAATAAAAAGAAATTTAGAAAACCAGATAACGACAAAAGGGGACCTACTTGCTTTAAATGTGGACGGGTCGGACACCTTAGAAAGGATTGTCCCCTATTGAAAAAGATAAGAGCTTTAGAGATCAATGATAGTGAAAAGGAAGAATTACTTAACATGATAGGAAAAGAAGGAGATAACACAGAGACTTCAGAGACATGTGAAAGCATAGAAAACTGCGAGTGTATTGGACCCTGTCAATGCTATGAGATTAATACTTTAACGAAAGAAAACAATTTGCTTGATCTAATACTAAAAGAAGAAGATAAAGAACTACAAAAACATTATCTACTAGAATATGAAGCTCATGTTAAAAATAGCAAAGAAACAAAGCAAAAAGAAAGCAAAACTTATAATTTAAATGAAATACTCTTTAAAAAGGAAAATAAGAAGGAATTGTTAACATTAGAAGGACTAAAACAGGAAATTAAATCTGTCAAAGAAGAAATACATAAACTTAAATATGACTTAGAACTACTAAAAGGTCAGAATAAAGGAAAGACAATAGCTCTAGACCTCCCCGAAAGTAGTACCAAACAAAATGAAGAGTTTATAAATGCCTTATCTAAAATAGAATTCCAGAAATGGTACTCATATGTCACTATAGTAATAAAAGATTTTAAAATTACAATTAAAGCTTTACTAGATTCAGGAGCAGATCATAATTGTTTCAGAGAAGGACTAATTCCAACCAAATACTATGAAAAAACAAGAGAGAGATTACACGCAGCTAACAAACAAAAGTTAGAGGTAAAATATAAAATCTCAGATGCTCATATATGTAATCAAGGCATATGTTTTAAAAATACATTCTTACTAGTTAAAAATCTATCACAAGATCTCATATTAGGAACTCCCTTTCTAACTGAAATATACCCTTTCACAGTCACCCATAAAGGACTAGAGACTGAAATATTAGGTAAACAATTAAGTTTTGAGTTCTGTAGAGATATACAAGAAAAAGATATTTTTATAATAAAAGAATTGGGAATTCAAAAAGAAATCTTATTAATACATAAAAAAGGACATTTACACTCCTTACTAAATGAATTCAACCATACCAAAATAGAGGAAGATTTACAGAAACCAGAAATTAAACAACAGATGACACAACTACAAAAACAGATTGAAGATACGGTCTGTTCAAACTTACCAAATGCCTTTTGGAATAGACGAAAACATATTGTCAAATTACCTTACGATAAAGATTTTAAGGAAGAAGATATCCCAACAAAAGCCAGACCTATTCAAATGAATACAGAATTACTAGGATACTGTAAGGAAGAAATAAAAGGCTTATTAGAAAAAGGATTAATAAGAAGCAGCAAATCACCGTGGTCATGTGCAGCCTTCAATGTACAGAATAATGCAGTATTAGAGCGAGGCGCTCCAAGACTTGTTATCAATTATAAACCATTAAATAAATGTTTGCAATGGATTAGGTACCCCATTCCAAACAAAAGAGACTTAATCAAACGATTATCTGGAGCAACTATATTCTCTAAATTTGATATGAAATCAGGATTTTGGCAAATTCAGATACAGGAAGAAGACAAATATAAAACAGCATTCACGGTTCCCTTTGGACACTACGAATGGAATGTAATGCCATTTGGTTTAAAAAATGCACCATCAGAATTTCAGAAGGTAATGAATGACATTTTTAACCCTTATTACAAATTTACAATTGTATACATAGATGATGTGCTGGTATACTCTAAATCCATTACTGAGCATTTCCGACATGTTAAAAGATTTGTTAATATAGTCAAAGAAAATGGTTTGGTCGTGTCTGCATCAAAAATAAAACTCTTCCAAACTAAGATAAGATTTTTAGGGTATAATATAAGTCAAGGAACTATTATCCCCATAGATAGGAGTATTGAATTCTCTATTAAATTTCCCGATGAAATAAAAGAAAAACAACAGCTACAACGCTTTTTAGGGTGCCTAAATTACATAGCTGACTTCATACCCAAAATAAGAATAATTTGTAAACCTTTATATGCTAGGCTAAAAAAGAATGCTCCCGAATGGACTG
Source organism: Passiflora organensis (assembly GCA_019739055.1). Classification (NCBI taxonomy): domain Eukaryota; kingdom Viridiplantae; phylum Streptophyta; class Magnoliopsida; order Malpighiales; family Passifloraceae; genus Passiflora; species Passiflora organensis. The sequence continues at coordinate 1,956,693 of JAEPBF010000002.1, read as the reverse complement.
ACAATATGACGACTATAGTCAAAGAGATAAAACAAAAGGTTAAACAACTTCCATGCTTGGGAATTCCTTTACCTAATGCAGATTTAATAGTAGAAACATACGCTTCAGAATATGGTTATGGCGGTATATTAAAACAAAAAGTTGATAATAAAGAACAATTAGTAAGATATTATTCAGGTATCTGGAATCAAGCACAAACAAATTACTCTATTGTTAAGAAAGAAGTTTTAGCCATTGTTTTATGTGTTAATGCTTTCCAGGATGACTTATTTAATAAACCTTTTTTAATACGAGTAGACTGTTCATCAGCTAAATTTATATTAGAAAAAGATGTTAAAAATTTGGTATCAAAACAGATATTCGCCAGATGGCAAGCTTTGTTATCAAATTTTGATTTCAAGATTGAGTTCATTAAAGGAAAATTAAATAATCTACCTGATTTCTTATCAAGAGAATTCTTGCAGGGATACAAAGATCATAAAAGGAGCGAATAAAGGATAAAAATTGCAACAGGTAACATGACTATTCCTGTTCCATATGCGCAAGAAAGAACTATTGAAAAATGTGTTGACAAATTAATAGAAATAAATTTCTCACGAATCGAAGAAATTAGAATGTTAAAAACTAAATTAATAGAAGGCATACGTGATAGTATAGACGGACATGTAATTAATCATATTGCCCTACCTGATTATTGTGATTGTAAGGAATTTGAAAAAAGAGAGCATTTTGGAAGAAAAATGCTAAGACTAATTGAAGAACTAATTGAAGAATATGAGAGAGAAAATAATTAAGCTACTTAAACTAAAAGAGAAATTAGGGAAAAAGATTGATAAAAATTGGACTAAATATAAACAACATAAAAAGAGAAAATATTTACAGAGGATAAATACTCATATTGATATTCTATGTGAACTCGATGATGATATTTTATATTTACAGCAAAATAAGAAATGAGACAACAGATGATCATTACAGAAGTTGAAAAAGATAAAGAATATCCTCACAGTTACTGCTGGCGGACATATTGGGTGATTGAAAGGTTAACAAAGGATAAAAAGAAGGTGATCAAGACTTATCGCCATCAGCCATTTTTTACCATAAAACAACAAGCGACACGAGCAAATCTCAAAGAGCGAGAACGACGAAAGGAAATTAACAACCTGGAGAAGTTGATAAAAAGACAAGTAAAGAGTGGTGGACCAGTCATCGACTTTTTACGACTAAAAAATTTTGTTCAAAAAGAAATCAATCACATTGTTCATCTCACAGGATAAGATGGACAAAAGGAAATCACTGACAGCCATGCTGGCGTCCTCGTTGACCGATAAAAGGTATACAAATTCTCCCCCTTCTTCTCCCGCTTCTCCCTCTGCTATAATACAGCCCAGTTACTATTCAGCCTTAGTTACTGCCCCCGTAACTCCAGATCAAATAAAACGAAAATCCCTTGTTCCTTTACCCTTATATCCTCATAGATCTCCTCAAACCATCACCACTAGGGTACCACCTCCAATCTTTCAAGAATTAGCCAATCAAAAAGAAAAAACCGATTTATACACCCACAAGAGTGACTTGAAAATCATTGAGCAAGAAAAAGATGAAGAAACCAAAGAGTTAAAAGAATTATCGGCTCAGATTTTCCCACCTAAGGAATATCACCTGATAGAGCATCCGTATAAAACCAGGCTTTTCTATGAGCAAATTCTCTTAGAAACCCAATCCCTCGAAATAAATCATACTATGGATAAAAGATTCCCCGATCAGATTGCCTTCTCCCGCATAAAAATCTTGAGAGTAGTGACCAAAGATGAATTGAGACAACATCCTTACACCAATAAAACCTTCTCTGTTAAAATTACCGATCAGCCTCTCGGTGGATATAATTATTATGATTACCAGAAGGCATGGTTAAGAGTCTTGTGGTATAAACCTATGTATCACACTTGGTTCATCTACTTTGCCAAAACTTGTCAAAGACATTTCCCGCAATGGTGGGTCACCTGGTTCAACACTGTTAGACCAATGACTGGACTCTTCCAGCCCAGTATTGAAGATGCAATAAAGATATTTTCCTATTTTTCGGACTTGGGAAATCTGACACCCAATCCGTTACTACAATATCTGATAACCTACTCTGTTCCCTGGATTCTTTGCTGGGACTTAGCCAAGAATCGTGATAATTCAACCCAAATCACATATTTGGTCCGACGGATAAAACAAAAGAATTGGCCCAAGTATGAAACCAGCAGAACAGATGTACAAGCAGTTAAAAAATTATTAAAGTTATATGCTGAAGATGTTCAACTGGCACTTCGTCCTTTCCTACTCACAGAACAGGATAAAAAATCTCCTGAAGATGAAGAAATGGCTTCCAAAACTTCCTCTCTGGAAAAATTAAAGGAGCTATATGCCAAAGGAAAAGACAAAACTGACGAAGATGGAGATGAACCTTTCGCAAATCATGATCCGGACAGGGACCTACTCCTAGCCTTTCACAATGGCTAGACAGATGTGACAAAGATGTGACTACACTGATAAAAGATGCCAATAATGCAGCTACAAGACAAAAAAAGAAAGAAGTGGTGCACAACAAAAGTAAAAGGAGTGATGCACATCGAAAGTAGATAAATTACTACAAAGGGTATCTATGATTGCAATAATGTAAGGATAAAATTGTCTTAAACGTATTCGAATTCTGCCTATATAAGGAGGAAAGTTCACAGATGTAAGCACGCTTGAATTATCAATGAAACATTCAGTTTGATATATTTTGCAAGTATGGCTTTCGGGTTTTATCACTTGATCTCCAAGAGCAATAAAATGACTAACCTTAGCTAAAACTCCAGTCCTATTCGTAGGGTCTGATACAACATAGGTCTCAAACATAAACACAAACACGATTAGGTTCAGATTTTCCCACCTAAGGAATATCACCTGATAGAGCATCCGTATAAAACCAGGCTTTTCTATGAGCAAATTCTCTTAGAAACCCAATCCCTCGAAATAAATCATACTGTGGATAAAAGATTCCTCGATCAGATTGCCTTCTCCCGCATAAAAATCTTGAGAGTAGTGACCAAAGATGAATGGAGACAACATCCTTACACCAATAAAACCTTCTCTGTTAAAATTACCGATCAGCCTCTCGGTGGATATATTTTCATGTTTAATGTTAAAGTTTTACTTAAGTTTTCATCAAATAGATCTATACTAAAATTGGGATAACAATTAAAGTATACCGGTCCGGTTGCTAGATTAGATTCGCAGACCGCTAACAGATAGTCTGAGAATGATGTGAATCTAGCGTCTCGGAGGCACATTAAGATAGGAGTATCTAATCCTATTATGTGTAGAGGTTTAATAGCTATTTGAACAAGTCTTATGTGCATAAATTTATATTTATTTTTAAATTTTAATAATTTATTATTATCTATTAATTCTAACTGTTCTATCTGTGGGTTAACGGGTAGGGATTTCTCAGTAGTCTCAATAACATAGTCATGGGTAAACAAGTTTTGAAATCCAAAACCTGTTTCATAGATTTTATTATTAGGAATTTTTGGTATATCCCAGTTTTGTAATTTCTGCTCAATAGCAGAAATATGTAGTTCTCTAGTATTATCTATATCCATAAGAAGATATGAGATATGAAAAGTACTAAAAGAACTGATACAAGTGTGATGTCGATTAAAAACATCCTATTCATAAAGTCATCTACAAACATAGATGTCAGACATAACACAAAGGGATCAAGTTATAAATGATATAAGAACTTGATTAACAATACGCTATTCAAGAATAGATATTGACTAGAGCTCACGCTAGGGCTTACCAACGGACTTACTTTGCTCTTCCTTAGCTGCTGCCGGGAACACCCATTCCACGCTTACCACTCTCAACAGCATCCTTGATGAATAGTGCATGCCAACTTGGCTCCGCTACCATTTGAACCGAATCGTGTTTGTGTTTATGTTTGAGACCTATGTTGTATCAGACCCTACGAATAGGACTGGAGTTTTAGCTAAGGTTAGTCATTTTATTGCTCTTGGAGATCAAGTGATAAAACCTGAAAGCCATACTTGCAAAATATATCAAACTGAATGTTTCATTGATAATTCAAGCGTGCTTACATCTGTGAACTTGCCTCCTTATATAGGCAGAATTCGAATACGTTTAAGACAATTTTATCCTTACATTATTGCAATCATAGATACCCTTTGTAGTAATTTATCTACTTTCGATGTGCATCACTCCTTTTACTTTTGTTGTGCATCACTCCTTTTACTTTTGTTGTGCACCACTTCTTTCTTCTTTTGTCTTGTAGCTGCCTTATTGGCATCTTTTATCAGTGTAGTCACATCTTTGTCACATCTGTCTAGCCATTGTGAAAGGCTAGGAGTAGGTCCCTGTCCGGATCATGATTTGCGAAAGGGTCATCTTCATCTTCGTCAGCTTTGTCTTTTCCTTTGGCATATAGCTCCTTTAATTTTTCCAGAGAGGAAGTTTTGGAAGCCATTTCTTCATCTTCAGGAGATTTTTTATCCTGTTCTGTGAGTAGGAAAGGACGAAGTGCCAGTTGAACATCTTCAGCATATAACTTTAATAATTTTTTAACTGCTTGTACATCTGTTCTGCTGGTTTCATACTTGGGCCAATTCTTTTGTTTTATCCGTCGGACCAAATATGTGATTTGGGTTGAATTATCACGATTCTTGGCTAAGTCCCAGCAAAGAATCCAGGGAACAGAGTAGGTTATCAGATATTGTAGTAACGGATTGGGTGTCAGATTTCCCAAGTCCGAAAAATAAGAAAATATCTTTATTGCATCTTCAATACTGGGCTGGAAGAGTCCAGTCATTGGTCTAACAGTGTTGAACCAGGTGACCCACCATTGCGGGAAATGTCTTTGACAAGTTTTGGCAAAGTAGATGAACCAAGTGTGATACATAGGTTTATACCACAAGACTCTTAACCATGCCTTCTGGTAATCATAATAATTATATCCACCGAGAGGCTGATCGGTAATTTTAACAGAGAAGGTTTTATTGGTGTAAGGATGTTGTCTCAATTCATCTTTGGTCACTACTCTCAAGATTTTTATGCGGGAGAAGGCAATCTGATCGGGGAATCTTTTATCCATAGTATGATTTATTTCGAGGGATTGGGTTTCTAAGAGAATTTGCTCATAGAAAAGCCTGGTTTTATACGGATGCTCTATCAGGTGATATTCCTTAGGTGGGAAAATCTGAGCCGATAATTCTTTTAACTCTTTGGTTTCTTCATCTTTTTCTTGCTCAATGATTTTCAAGTCACTCTTGTGGGTGTATAAATCGGTTTTTTCTTTTGATTGGCTAATTCTTGAAAGATTGGAGGTGGTACCCTAGTGGTGATGGTTTGAGGAGATCTATGAGGATATAAGGGTAAAGGAACAAGGGATTTTCGTTTTATTTGATCTGGAGTTACGGGGGCAGTAACTAAGGCTGAATAGTAACTGGGCTGTATTATAGCAGAGGGAGAAGCGGGAGAAGAAGGGGGAGAATTTGTATACCTTTTATCGGTCAACGAGGACGCCAGCATGGCTGTCAGTGATTTCCTTTTGTCCATCTTATCCTGTGAGATGAACAATGTGATTGATTTCTTTTTGAACAAAATTTTTTAGTCGTAAAAAGTCGATGACTGGTCCACCACTCTTTACTTGTCTTTTTATCAACTTCTCCAGGTTGTTAATTTCCTTTCGTCGTTCTCGCTCTTTGAGATTTGCTCGTGTCGCTTGTTGTTTTATGGTAAAAAATGGCTGATGGCGATAAGTCTTGATCACCTTCTTTTTATCCTTTGTTAACCTTTCAATCACCCAATATGTCCGCCAGCAGTAACTGTGAGGATATTCTTTATCTTTTTCAACTTCTGTAATGATCATCTGTTGTCTCATTTCTTATTTTGCTGTAAATATAAAATATCATCATCGAGTTCACATAGAATATCAATATGAGTATTTATCCTCTGTAAATATTTTCTCTTTTTATGTTGTTTATATTTAGTCCAATTTTTATCAATCTTTTTCCCTAATTTCTCTTTTAGTTTAAGTAGCTTAATTATTTTCTCTCTCATATTCTTCAATTAGTTCTTCAATTAGTCTTAGCATTTTTCTTCCAAAATGCTCTCTTTTTTCAAATTCCTTACAATCACAATAATCAGGTAGGGCAATATGATTAATTACATGTCCGTCTATACTATCACGTATGCCTTCTATTAATTTAGTTTTTAACATTCTAATTTCTTCGATTCGTGAGAAATTTATTTCTATTAATTTGTCAACACATTTTTCAATAGTTCTTTCTTGCGCATATGGAACAGGAATAGTCATGTTACCTGTTGCAATTTTTATCCTTTATTCGCTCCTTTTATGATCTTTGTATCCCTGCAAGAATTCTCTTGATAAGAAATCAGGTAGATTATTTAATTTTCCTTTAATGAACTCAATCTTGAAATCAAAATTTGATAACAAAGCTTGCCATCTGGCGAATATCTGTTTTGATACCAAATTTTTAACATCTTTTTCTAATATAAATTTAGCTGATGAACAGTCTACTCGTATTAAAAAAGGTTTATTAAATAAGTCATCCTGGAAAGCATTAACACATAAAACAATGGCTAAAACTTCTTTCTTAACAATAGAGTAATTTGTTTGTGCTTGATTCCAGATACCTGAATAATATCTTACTAATTGTTCTTTATTATCAACTTTTTGTTTTAATATACCGCCATAACCATATTCTGAAGCGTATGTTTCTACTATTAAATCTGCATTAGGTAAAGGAATTCCCAAGCATGGAAGTTGTTTAACCTTTTGTTTTATCTCTTTGACTATAGTCGTCATATTGTCAGTCCATTCGGGAGCATTCTTTTTTAGCCTAGCATATAAAGGTTTACAAATTATTCTTATTTTGGGTATGAAGTCAGCTATGTAATTTAGGCACCCTAAAAAGCGTTGTAGCTGTTGTTTTTCTTTTATTTCATCGGGAAATTTAATAGAGAATTCAATACTCCTATCTATGGGGATAATAGTTCCTTGACTTATATTATACCCTAAAAATCTTATCTTAGTTTGGAAGAGTTTTATTTTTGATGCAGACACGACCAAACCATTTTCTTTGACTATATTAACAAATCTTTTAACATGTCGGAAATGCTCAGTAATGGATTTAGAGTATACCAGCACATCATCTATGTATACAATTGTAAATTTGTAATAAGGGTTAAAAATGTCATTCATTACCTTCTGAAATTCTGATGGTGCATTTTTTAAACCAAATGGCATTACATTCCATTCGTAGTGTCCAAAGGGAACCGTGAATGCTGTTTTATATTTGTCTTCTTCCTGTATCTGAATTTGCCAAAATCCTGATTTCATATCAAATTTAGAGAATATAGTTGCTCCAGATAATCGTTTGATTAAGTCTCTTTTGTTTGGAATGGGGTACCTAATCCATTGCAAACATTTATTTAATGGTTTATAATTGATAACAAGTCTTGGAGCGCCTCGCTCTAATACTGCATTATTCTGTACATTGAAGGCTGCACATGACCACGGTGATTTGCTGCTTCTTATTAATCCTTTTTCTAATAAGCCTTTTATTTCTTCCTTACAGTATCCTAGTAATTCTGTATTCATTTGAATAGGTCTGGCTTTTGTTGGGATATCTTCTTCCTTAAAATCTTTATCGTAAGGTAATTTGACAATATGTTTTCGTCTATTCCAAAAGGCATTTGGTAAGTTTGAACAGACCGTATCTTCAATCTGTTTTTGTAGTTGTGTCATCTGTTGTTTAATTTCTGGTTTCTGTAAATCTTCCTCTATTTTGGTATGGTTGAATTCATTTAGTAAGGAGTGTAAATGTCCTTTTTTATGTATTAATAAGATTTCTTTTTGAATTCCCAATTCTTTTATTATAAAAATATCTTTTTCTTGTATATCTCTACAGAACTCAAAACTTAATTGTTTACCTAATATTTCAGTCTCTAGTCCTTTATGGGTGACTGTGAAAGGGTATATTTCAGTTAGAAAGGGAGTTCCTAATATGAGATCTTGTGATAGATTTTTAACTAGTAAGAATGTATTTTTAAAACATATGCCTTGATTACATATATGAGCATCTGAGATTTTATATTTTACCTTTAACTTTTGTTTGTTAGCTGCGTGTAATCTCTCTCTTGTTTTTTCATAGTATTTGGTTGGAATTAGTCCTTCTCTGAAACAATTATGATCTGCTCCTGAATCTAGTAAAGCTTTAATTGTAATTTAAAATCTTTTATTACTATAGTGACATATGAGTACCATTTCTGGAATTCTATTTTAGATAAGGCATTTATAAACTCTTCATTTTGTTTGGTACTACTTTCGGGGAGGTCTAGAGCTATTGTCTTTCCTTTATTCTGACCTTTTAGTAGTTCTAAGTCATATTTAAGTTTATGTATTTCTTCTTTGACAGATTTAATTTCCTGTTTTAGTCCTTCTAATGTTAACAATTCCTTCTTATTTTCCTTTTTAAAGAGTATTTCATTTAAATTATAAGTTTTGCTTTCTTTTTGCTTTGTTTCTTTGCTATTTTTAACATGAGCTTCATATTCTAGTAGATAATGTTTTTGTAGTTCTTTATCTTCTTCTTTTAGTATTAGATCAAGCAAATTGTTTTCTTTCGTTAAAGTATTAATCTCATAGCATTGACAGGGTCCAATACACTCGCAGTTTTCTATGCTTTCACATGTCTCTGAAGTCTCTGTGTTATCTCCTTCTTTTCCTATCATGTTAAGTAATTCTTCCTTTTCACTATCATTGATCTCTAAAGCTCTTATCTTTTTCAATAGGGGACAATCCTTTCTAAGGTGTCCGACCCGTCCACATTTAAAGCAAGTAGGTCCCCTTTTGTCGTTATCTGGTTTTCTAAATTTCTTTTTATTTTTGTTATACCTGGGTTTTTCATATTTAGTTTTCTCATAAGTTTTAGTCTTTTGAAAAGGCTTTTGATATCTTTTTGTTTTCTTAATTCTTTTTTCTTTATGTTTGGCTGAAGGGGCAGAGATTTTTTCGTATCCATATTGTGTACAAAAGGATCCTAGTTCTTTTCGTCCACTAAGTTTATCTTGTTTTAGTTGTGATCTGAGTTTTAATTCATTACAAAGATTTAATCCTTCTGTATTAACTTCAGTTATGAGGTCTCCATAGGTTATCATATCATAGTGTATACTTTGATCATTAAATTTACCTTTAATTCTATTTCGTACTCGTTCGGCAAATAACCTAGGTAGTCCGGCTATAAACCGTTCTTTCCAATAGGGTTGTTGACAATCTTCTCGAAGGAATACTTTTGATAGAAACATATCTTTGTACCATCTAAAATCTTTTAGTTTTGGACAGGTCAGGTTTGATAATATGACCGAAGCCTTTTCTGCTATACTTTGAGGGTTTCCTATGAAGTGTTTGGTAATTGCATAAATAAGGGTAGCAAAGGAGTTTTCTACCGTATAGTGTTGTCCCTCTCTTATCTCTGGTTTTACGGTCATGAGTATTTCAGTTTTTTGTGTAACAGATAAATAATTATCCCACCATCCTTTTAGTTGTCCGGTAAATCCTGATGTTATTATTTTTGTTACCTCTCTTTCATTATTGTTAATGAGTTTGTAAGCAGTAGCTGCCATACACATTTCATTTAACATGTCGGTGATACCATGCTCAGTTTTACCATCTAGATTCCATTCGTATATACTTTTACCATCATAACTTCCTTGTGAATATTTTTCTTCTATCTGTATGTCTGGTAGTGAAGGTCTTGGGTAATAGTGAGGAATTCTAGGTCTATCATAAAGTCGTACTTTATTAATTTCTAACTTATCTTCGAATTGTTCTATTACCTCTTCAATTTCTGTAGTATCTGATACTGATTCACTTTCTGTTTCAGAGATAGCAGTTATATGGGGTTTGGATAATTCTAGAAGTTCTAATTGTTTTGTTATTTTCTTTAATAATTCATCCTCAGGGTTTAGTTTAAATTCTTTAATTTCTTCATTTGGTTTTACCAAAGGTTTTTCAATCTTTACCTCTTTCTTTTCTTGCGAGTATTCGAGATATTCTAATTGTTGCGAAATTAGTTGTAACATCTGATTTGTATAATTATTTTGGCTTTTTATTTTTCCTAGGTCTGTATTATCGGTTTCTTTGAAGGGTGCAGCAAGAATAGTGTTTCCGTTCCAATCTATGGCTACTTCTTCAAAGGGTGAATATTTTGATTTTTCGGTCGTTTGTGATTGGGTTTTTATCCATGATTTGTAACTAGAGGAGGTTTCATTTATTTCTTTTATGTCATCTAAATAGTTGTCTCGTCTGGCGTTCCACCAGATAAAGAAATCAGTGTGACCGTGATAATACGTAAGTTCTTCTTGTAATCATTCCAAATGTCCCCCTTGATCTTCGAGGGTACCTCAAGAAGATACTCTTCTTTGTCCTTTTCCTTATGACTGTAGATTTCTTTTAGTTTTTCAAGAAAAGAGACTCTTGAAATCATATCATCGTCTTTATCCTCATCTTCATTCCTTTCTTTGTTGAAAGCTAGTAAAACTTCTTTGTCCGTAAGTTTTAACAAATCTTTGACAGCCTGAACATTAGCATGTTTCGTCTCATATTTTGGCCAATTCTTTTGCTTCATTTTTTAGACTAAGTAAGTAATTTGAACTACAGAATCTGTCTTCTTAGTTAGATCCCAGCATATAATCCAGGGGACTTCGAATGTAATGAGGAATTGCAACAGAGGGCTTGAAGTCATATCCCCTAAGTCTGAATTGATATGTGAAAACTTTTATTGCATCTTCAATTTCTTTCTGAAATAGTTTGGTGATGGGTTGCATTGCGTTGAACCAGCTAAGCCACCATTGTGGAAATATCCTCTGGCACGTCTTTGTGAAATAAATGAACCAAGTGTGGTATGTTGGCTTATACCATAGGACTCTAAACCATGCTTTTTTATAATCATGATAATTATAGCTAGAGAGTTGTTGTTCTGGAATCTTAGCAGAGAAGATTTTATTTGTGAATGAGTATTGTCTCCATTCTTCCTGGGTCATCGCTCTTTAAATTTTTATTCTCGAAAATGCTATCTGATCTGGAAATTTTTTTTCCATGGTATGAATGATTTCCATAGACTGGGTTTCCAGGAGAATTTGTTTGTAGAAAAGTCTGGTTTTATAAGGATGATCATCAAATGAAATTCTCTTGGAGGAAAGATTTGGGTTGTGAGCTCTTTTATCTCTTTTTTCTCATCTTTCTTTTCGAACTCAATAATTTTAATATCTGACTTGAGAATGTATAGATCTATTTTATCTTTTTGCTGGGCGAACTCTAGTATGATAGGGGGTGGTATTCTGGATGTGATTGTTTGTGGGGCCCTTTGTGGGTACAATGGTAATGGCACTAGGAATTTTCCTTTTATTTAGTCAGGAGTGATGGGTACAGTCACCAAGGCAGAATAATAACTTAGTTGTATCAGAGAGGAAGGAGAGGGATGAGGAGAATCTAAGTACCGTTTATTTCTCGAGGATGACGCTTTGCTGGCTAGCATTGTTGACAAGGATTTTTTATCCATCTCTCAAACTGTTAAAATAACTAACTTATTATATTTTTTTAAAATATATTCCTCCATTTCTTTTAACTCAGATATGCTTACATTAGCTATGTTTTTTTTTCTGCCATTCTTCTGCTCAGCACTCTTCGTACTGCTTTTAAATCACTTTTCAAAGCTCTTTTCTCTCTTTCTATCTCTTGAGCTTGCTATTTTAAATTAAACACGCTTTGAAAACGATAAGTCCTTGTCACTTCCATTTATCCTTTGACAAAGTTTTTGTTACCCAAACCGATCTGCTCTGTGGCTCCTGGGATATTTGTCTTCTTTGAATCCTACTATCCTTGAGTGAAAGTTCTGATAATATATTGTCCTGATATATATTATTATCCAAGTCATTTTGTAATTCGCATAATATATTAACATTTAAATTTATTTTTTGTAAATATTTTCTTTTTTTCTTTTTTTAATATTTCTCCCAATTTTTATTTATTTTTTTTACCAATTTTCTATTTTATTTTTACTAGTTTAATTATTTTGTCTTTCATATTCTTCAACTGTCTCCTCAACTATTCTTATCATTTTTCTTTCAATTTTTTTTCTTTTATTATATTCTTCATAATCAAAATATTCATTTATTGCAGTATGATTTATCATATGATCATTAATATTCAAATTTATTCATTCTATCAATTTTGTTCTTAACATCCTAAGTTTTTCAATTCTAGAAAAATCTATTTCCATTAACTTTTCAATAGATTTTTCTATTGTTCTAACCTATGCATAAACAACAGGTTGTTGACTAACTAAACACCTCGTCCTATCCTTAAGATTTAAGACAAACATACCACAAACATAAAACACAAAACACGATCTGGAAAGGATAACAATGTAATCTCGGTAGCTCCTATCTTCTATAAAAGAGGACTTGGTTCTCACATGTAACACAGCTTGAAAAATTTTCCTAGTATTTTTGTATTAATACCTTTACTATTTACTTCAAAGGGATATATTTGAGTGAGAAATGGGGTTCCTAGTATTAAGTCTTGAGACAAATTTTTAACTAATAAAAATGTATTTTTAAAACAAATACTTTGGTTACATATATGAGCATCTGATATTTTATATTGCACTTCAAGTTTTTGTTTATTAGCGGCATGTAATCTTTCTCTAGTTTTTTCATAGTATTTAGTAGGAATTAATCCTTCTCGTATACAATTATGATCTGCTCCTGAATCTAATAAAGCTTTTATTTATTTTTTTAAATCTTTTATGACTATTGTTACATAAGTATACCATTTCTGAAATTCTATTCTAGATATAGCATTTATAAATTCTTCCGTCTTATTGCTTTTTTCTGGAAATTCTTCTACTATTGCTTTTCCTTTGCTATTATATTTTATCTTTTCTAATTCTTCTTTGATCATTTGTACTTCTTCTCTTACGTATCGAATTTCTTGTTTTAGTCCTTCCAAGGTTAACAGCTCTTTTTTATTTTCCTTTTTGAACAATATTTCATTTAGATTATACATTTTACTTTCTTTTTGCTTTGGTTCTTTGCTATTTTTAACATAAGCTTCATATTCTAATAAGAAAGCTAAGATGGCCGAAAGAGATAAAAATATTCCTTTAAAAAGAAGTGGTGCAGAATAAAACTACTTTTCCCGAAAGGGTATGCATTATTAGATAAAAGCAAGGATAAAATTGTGAGGTCCAGCCAGTTAATCGACTATATAAGGAGTGTGAGATCCCGTCTATTATGGTGCCGGTCAGTTGCAGCGCCAACGGTAGCGTTAGTGACATCGGCTGTGTGCCGATGCTAAATTGTTGGTTTGTGAACACAGTCGTAGGAAGCCTTTAAGGAACCCATAGTGAATCTGAGAGTGTTTACGTATGAGTGTGAGTAAGATAGGTTAGACGATCGAGGTTGAGTCAGTGGAAAACAAACCAGGTTTCTTTTGGTCCGTTTTTAGCGACCACGAGCCGTTTGGGCTCGTTTGTGTGAAACGGGCCGTCGATGGCACGGTCCAGCCTTGTTGAATTTTTGGGCCTGAAGCCCATCAGCCTATCAGCCCTTGGGCCTGAAACCCATCAGCCCAAGCCCACATTTCATCCTTTAAATACTTCTCTTTCAAAAATAACCAGCACATTCCAGACCTAAACTCGTTTTTCTCCTTCCTTCACCCTTCCAACCTACCAAAATCCAACCCTTGCTCAAATTGATCCCAAAAACTTGTGGGGGATTGTCCCAAAACACTTTCCCATCAATTTTCTACACTTTTCCACTGTTAGTTTGATGTCTAAGGCCTGATTTTAAGGTGTTCTTCATTCTGGACGAAAATTCCAGAGTTGTTGGTAAGTGTTTAATCTTTGGTTTTCTTTTGGATTGGTTAGTTTATTCAGGTTGCTAGTGATGTGATTGAGTGTTTTTGATGGATGGAAATGCTTGGAAACAACCTCTGATTCTTGTATGAATTTCGGATGAACAGTATCAGGGGGTTGTTTTTTTTCATGTTCTTGATCATGTTGGTATATGTTAATTGAGTGGTTGTGGTCAAATGAGGGTATCTGAAGTACTGTGATTTTGTTGTTTAGATTGGATATGAATTGGTTGTTTAGATTGGATATGAATTGGTTGTTTAGATTGGATATGATTGGAGTGTTTAGATTGGATATGATTGGAGTGTTTAGATTGGATAAGGGAATGCTAGCTGTGTGTGCAGCGTGAGAGGGTCCATAGGATTTCTTTCAATTATTTTGCATTTTGATTCCTGGATTGGTTATGCTTAGTATGGCTGTATGGTTTGTGCTTGTTTAGGAGGTACTGGATCGATCAGTAGAGGAAAGGATATCGTTGGCGAACCATCGACGCAACGAGAGGTGGGAGTTTATGTTTCATTTGTATATGCGTAACGTTTTGTTTTCAGAATTCATATATGATCTAATGTTTTGGTTTGAATGGAGGCATGACTTGAATTGTGTTTAACAATTGTGTTCAAATGATAATTTTCTGGCCATGTTTGAATGCTGGATATTCAAAAGCTGAAACATGCTGATTTGTTTGGTGTACATGAAATTTCATACGGGATTTGCAACTTTCCATACGATATGATTTTTCGGCTTCTTAGACATTTTTTCTATTGTGGCTGAATACTTCGAATATTATTTTGAGATGTTTGGCACCTGATTCTAAGATGGCAATGTTTAAATGCATGCATGGAATATCTTATGAATTTTTACTTTTAATGACCCATACTGGAAAAATTCGTTTTTGGTCACTGTACCGATTGGAGTTGACGGTTAATGCTTGATCAAGTTAGGTAAGTATATGGAGTCCTATAGAGAGGACAGTTGCTTACCTTGGAGAGGTATGGGTGGTGCTGTGTATGTATATTGAGTGCTGTGTGCACGATGAAGGGAAAGGCCTTATAAATGCTTCATATATATCTTACGACGTTATATACGTGTGCAAAATTGAATGTGACAGATTGTGTTTTCTCCATTCAATTTTGGGACAATGCTGATGGTGGGGTTTTGTTTAGATATATGCTGGAACTGAAAACCATCAGTAGGCTTTTAGGTAACCCTTTAGCGGGGGTTACATGAAAGTAGTTTGTGTCCACCCCGTTATGTTTTGGACATAGTAGCCAAGTATCAAAACTGTTTTTACCTCCTTTTGCATTTTGGTGTGTGCACTTATAATGGCTACATTGAATAGTATGGATTGAACTGGTTTGAATAAATGTTTGATACTATGCTTTGGTTTTGTCTCTATTCCACCGTGTATGCATATGACGCGGTAACTTCCACTGAGGTCTTTGATCTCACCCCCTCCCTTTTTGTTTCAGGACTAAGGTGTGAGAGCTAGCTGTTCAACGTTGAGGTTACTATCCCGGTATTGGTCGTAGGGCTGGACAAATGCACATGCACGTTTTGGACTCAGCATCTTTCACATCTTCTTGTATATTGAAATACTTGTGTCGTTTTCTGGTGCATATGTGTACAACACATGCTTGCATATTCTGATGTTTTGATATATACAAAGTAGCGTTGTTGTGAATTTCTGGGAATCTGTGAGTGTGGACTCACGGTGTTGTATGGTTGAGGCCGTATGGCCCGTTGTATCTGATCTGATATTTCCGCTGCAGGTGTTTGCTACTCCGTTGTTTGTAAGTTATGTTGAGTATCAATTGATGCGTGCCATGTTTTGTAACAAAAATACTCAAATGTGTGTATTTATTATGATGCACAAAACAGAGTTTGTTTTTGTTTTCGGATAAGCCTTGTGTAGTTCCGCTAGGTCCACCAGTTGGATCAATCGGGGCTGCACGGCGGTGAGGCTCCCGATTACCGGGAACGGGTTCTCACAAGGTTGGTAGCGGAGCATGGTTGTTTTGTGTGCATTGAGTGCAAACCGATATTTTGAAAAGTGCATCACACTCACGGCACCTGCATTGTCCAGCATAGAATGTGTCTAGTTCTTTTGGTTTTTTTTAGGCTTATACATATGGCTGTGTGTTCTCTGATTTTAGATGGCACCTAAAAAGAAAGTGGGGAGACCACGCCGAGTACAGGCAGAAAATGTTGAGGAAAGGTCCGATGCCCGTGGACCAACGGAAGAGACACAAACAGAACAGACAGCACAGATAGGACAGACAACACCTATTGCTCAAGATCCGGTTATGATTCAGATGTTGACAGCGTTACAGACAACTCTGGTCCAGATGCAGCAGTTGTATGCCAAATTCACTAAGTGTGAATTTTGGCTGAATGAAATAGGTTTCTTGGGACATGTGGTATCAGCAGCTGGTATACTTGTTGACCCCAAGAAGATAGAAGCCATTGTGTCATGGGAACCTCCTCGTAGTATCAAGGAAATCCGAAGTTTTCTTGGTTTGGCTGGCTACTATCGGAGGTTTGTGGAAAATTTTTCTGTCTTGGCAGGTCCATTGACACGTCTAACACGCAAGGGAGTTCCATTTGTATGGTCAGAGGCATGTGAAAAAAGTTTTCAGGAAGTGAAAGCCAGACTTGTATCAGCACCGGTTCTTACCTTGCCGGTCAGCGGCAAGGGGTACATTGTGTATAGCGATGCATCGAAGATGGGATTGGGTTGTGTGCTGATGCAAGATGGTAAGGTAGTGGCCTATGCATCGAGACAGTTGAGACCGCATGAGAGCAATTACCCGACGCATGATCTTGAATTGGCTGCGGTGGTGTTCGCCCTCAAAATTTGGCGGCATTACCTGTATGGTGAAACGTGCAAGATGTTCACCGATCACAAAAGCCTCAAATACCTTCTCACCCAGAAGGATTTGAACTTGAGACAGCGAAGGTGGCTGGAATT
Organism: Passiflora organensis; assembly: GCA_019739055.1. Lineage (NCBI taxonomy): Eukaryota > Viridiplantae > Streptophyta > Magnoliopsida > Malpighiales > Passifloraceae > Passiflora > Passiflora organensis. Next base: position 1,939,734 of record JAEPBF010000002.1, on the reverse strand, counting down.
GATCAAAGATTATGACTTGGTGATTGATTACCATCCGGGTAAGGCGAATGTTGTCGCTGATGCGTTAAGTCGAAAGACATCATCTTCCTTAGCCTATGTTCGGACCGAGTACATGCCTATGTTGATGTGTTTGAGAACATCTAGAGTGCAACTTGATAGTGATGACTCTGGAGCATTAATAGCACAGATGATGGTGAGGCCGACTTTACTAGATGAGGTTCGAACCAAGCAATGTAAAGATCCAGTGTTGAGTCAAATAAAGCAACAGTTGGAGGAAGTAGACAGTGGTACTAGTACAGTAAGTGAGTATCGTGTAAGAGAGGATGGTATCCTGATGTTTCGAGGACGAGTGTGCATCCCTCATGATGAAGAGCTTAGGCAATTGATTTTGATGGAGGCACATAGTTCGACGTTTTCCATTCATCCGGGCAGCACCAAAATGTACAGGGACTTGCGAGAAGAATATTGGTGGGCTGGAATGAAGAGGCACATTGCTGAATTTGTAGCAAAGTGCCTGGTGTGTCAGCAAGTTAAGGCGGAACATCAGAGACCTGCGGGATTATTACAGTCATTACCCATTCCGGAATGGAAATGGGAGCATGTGACGATGGATTTCGTAACAGGGTTGCCAAGATCACAACGAGGTTATGATGCGATATGGGTGATAGTGGACAGACTGACCAAGTCTGCACACTTCCTCCCCATTAAGGTGACAGATACACCGGAGAAGTTGGCAGTAAAGTATCTTGACGAGATTGTCAGACTTCATGGCGTGCCAGTGTCGATTGTGTCGGATAGGGATCCGAGATTCACGTCCAGATTTTGGGGGAAACTTCATAGTGCTTTAGACACACGACTAAATTTCAGCACCGCATTTCACCCACAGACAGATGGGCAGTCTGAGAGAACAATTCAGACCTTGGAAGACATGCTCCGAGCATGTGTGTTGGATAGGCATAAGGCATGGGATCGATGTCTACCGTTAGCTGAGTTCGCCTATAATAACAGTTTTCAAGTGTCTATTGGCATGGCACCATATGAGGCATTGTATGGCAGACGGTGTCGGACACCTTTGTGTTGGAACGAGGTCGGAGAACGGAAACTGGATAGTCCCGAATTAGTTGAACAAGCAACAGAGTTGTTGTTACTAATTCGACAAAGGCTGAAAACAGCGCAAGATAGACAGAAAAATTACGCTGATAATCGCCGCCGAAACTTAGAATTTTCTGTGGGAGACAAAGTCTTTTTGAAAGTGGCACCGTGGAAAGGAGTTCTTCGGTTTCAACAGCGAGGCAAATTGGCACCAAGGTTCATTGGACCTTACAGCATTATAGCAAGAGTGGGACCAGTGGCATACCGGTTGGATTTACCACCGGAATTGGAGAAAATCCACAATGTCTTCCATGTATCTATGCTACGGAAGTACATGCCAGATCCGTCCCATGTGTTGACGTCACCACCAATCGAAATTGCCAACGACTTGTCATACAAGACGCAGCCTGTTGCAATTGTAGACAGAGCGGTAAAACAGTTACGGAATCGCACAGTGCCAATGGTATCCGTATTGTGGCGTAGCGATGTCATGGAGGAACGGACATGGGAAACTGAACAGATGATGAGGCGGCAGTATCCACAGTTATTCAATGACCTTGGTAAGTAAATTTCGTGGACGAAATTTCTATAAGGAGGGCAGGATGTGAGATCCCGTCTATTATGGTGCCGGTCAGTTGCAGCGCCAACGGTAGCGTTAGTGACATCGGCTGTGTGCCGATGCTAAATTGTTGGTTTGTGAACACAGCCGTAGGAAGGCCTTTAAGGAACCCATAGTGAATCTGAGAGTGTTTACGTATGAGTGTGAGTAAGATAGGTTAGACGATCGAGGTTGAGTCAGTGGAAAACAAACCAGGTTTCTTTTGGTCCGTTTTTAGCGACCACGAGCCGTTTGGGCTCGTTTGTGTGAAACGGGCCGTCGATGGCACGGTCCAGCCTTGTTGAATTTTTGGGCCTGAAGCCCATCAGCCTATCAGCCCTTGGGCCTGAAACCCATCAGCCCAAGCCCACATTTCATCCTTTAAATACTTCTCTTTCAAAAATAACCAGCACATTCCAGACCTAAACTCGTTTTTCTCCTTCCTTCACCCTTCCAACCTACCAAAATCCAACCCTTGCTCAAATTGATCCCAAAAACTTGTGGGGGATTGTCCCAAAACACTTTCCCATCAATTTTCTACACTTTTCCACTGTTAGTTTGATGTCTAAGGCCTGATTTTAAGGTGTTCTTCATTCTGGACGAAAATTCCAGAGTTGTTGGTAAGTGTTTAATCTTTGGTTTTCTTTTGGATTGGTTAGTTTATTCAGGTTGCTAGTGATGTGATTGAGTGTTTTTGATGGATGGAAATGCTTGGAAACAACCTCTGATTCTTGTATGAATTTCGGATGAACAGTATCAGGGGGTTGTTTTTTTTCATGTTCTTGATCATGTTGGTATATGTTAATTGAGTGGTTGTGGTCAAATGAGGGTATCTGAAGTACTGTGATTTTGTTGTTTAGATTGGATATGAATTGGTTGTTTAGATTGGATATGAATTGGTTGTTTAGATTGGATATGATTGGAGTGTTTAGATTGGATATGATTGGAGTGTTTAGATTGGATAAGGGAATGTAGCTGTGTGTGCAGCGTGAGAGGGTCCATAGGATTTCTTTCAATTATTTTGCATTTTGATTCCTGGATTGGTTATGCTTAGTATGGCTGTATGGTTTGTGCTTGTTTAGGAGGTACTGGATCGATCAGTAGAGGAAAGGATATCGTTGGCGAACCATCGACGCAACGAGAGGTGGGAGTTTATGTTTCATTTGTATATGCGTAACGTTTTGTTTTCAGAATTCATATATGATCTAATGTTTTGGTTTGAATGGAGGCATGACTTGAATTGTGTTTAACAATTGTGTTCAAATGATAATTTTCTGGCCATGTTTGAATGCTGGATATTCAAAAGCTGAAACATGCTGATTTGTTTGGTGTACATGAAATTTCATACGGGATTTGCAACTTTCCATACGATATGATTTTTCGGCTTCTTAGACATTTTTTCTATTGTGGCTGAATACTTCGAATATTATTTTGAGATGTTTGGCACCTGATTCTAAGATGGCAATGTTTAAATGCATGCATGGAATATCTTATGAATTTTTACTTTTAATGACCCATACTGGAAAAATTCGTTTTTGGTCACTGTACCGATTGGAGTTGACGGTTAATGCTTGATCAAGTTAGGTAAGTATATGGAGTCCTATAGAGAGGACAGTTGCTTACCTTGGAGAGGTATGGGTGGTGCTGTGTATGTATATTGAGTGCTGTGTGCACGATGAAGGGAAAGGCCTTATAAATGCTTCATATATATCTTACGACGTTATATACGTGTGCAAAATTGAATGTGACAGATTGTGTTTTCTCCATTCAATTTTGGGACAATGCTGATGGTGGGGTTTTGTTTAGATATATGCTGGAACTGAAAACCATCAGTAGGCTTTTAGGTAACCCTTTAGCGGGGGTTACATGAAAGTGGTTTGTGTCCACCCCGTTATGTTTTGGACATAGTAGCCAAGTATCAAAACTGTTTTTACCTCCTTTTGCATTTTGGTGTGTGCACTTATAATGGCTACATTGAATAGTATAGATTGAACTGGTTTGAATAAATGTTTGATACTATGCTTTGGTTTTGTCTCTATTCCACCGTGTATGCTTATGACGCGGTAACTTCCACTGAGGTCTTTGATCTCACCCCCTCCCTTTTTGTTTCAGGACTAAGGTGTGAGAGCTAGCTGTTCAACTTTGAGGTTACTATCCCGGTATTGGTCGTAGGGCTGGACAAATGCACATGCACGTTTTGGACTCAGCATCTTTCACATCTTCTTGTATATTGAAATACTTGTGTCGTTTTCTGGTGCATATGTGTACAACACATGCTTGCATATTCTGATGTTTTGATATATACAAAGTAGCGTTGTTGTGAATTTCTAGGAATCTGTGAGTGTGGACTCACGGTGTTGTATGGTTGAGGCCGTATGGCCCGTTGTATCTGATCTGATATTTCCGCTGCAGGTGTTTGCTACTCCGTTGTTTGTAAGTTATGTTGAGTATCAATTGATGCGTGCCATGTTTTGTAACAAAAATACTCAAATGTGTGTATTTATTATGATGCACAAAACAGAGTTTGTTTTTGTTTTCGGATAAGCCTTGTGTAGTTCCGCTTGGTCCACCAGTTGGATCAATCGGGGCTGCACGGCGGTGAGGCTCCCGATTACCGGGAACGGGTTCTCACAAGGAGCCCTCTTGTTTTATATCGAGCAAGCTTGAATCATTAAATGAAACTTTCAGTTTGAAATATGTTTGCTCTCTACTCCAGGTTTTATCACTTTTTTCATAGATTGTATAAAATGTCTAGTTAAACACTATCCCCTATCCTTAACAATCAACTGAGCCATATTCAAGCCATAATCAAATACGATCCTTCATAATTTGCTTCTATTAAAATGGTTGATTCTTTAGCTGATTCGATCTTTGCTCTAGGACTTAGATTTTTTTTCATTACATTATAATGAATCCTATATATAATTTCTACATTTTTAGAGTTTTCCACCATAGTTAAAGGTATTTTCATATTTAAAGTCATTGTTTTATTTAAGTTTTCATCAAAAATATCTATGCTAAGGTTTGGATAACAATTAAAATAAACTGGTATAGTAGCTAAGTTTGATTCACAAACTGTCAATAAGGAGTCTGAAAAAGAGATAAACCTAGCATCTCTTAAACACATCAGAATAGGATTATCTAATCTGATTCTATGTAAGGGTTTTATAGCTATCTGTACTAATCCTATATGCATAAATTTACACATCAGAATTGACCTTGCTTTAGTTGGTATATTTTCTTCTCTAAAGTCTTTTTCATATGGCAACCCAATGATATGTCTTTTCCTTTTCCAAACGGCATTCGGGAGATTTGAACAAACTTCCTGTTCGATCTGTTTTTGTAGTTGTGTTATCTATTTTATTATTTCTTTATTTTGTAAGTCTTCTTCTATCCTCGTATAATTTAATTCGTTTGTTAATAAGTGTAAGTATTTCTTTTTATTTATTAATAAAATTTCCTTTTTAATTTCTGTTTTTTTATTATATTTATATATTATTTTTGTATATTCTTGCAAAATTCAAAAACGATTTGTTTTCCTAAGATTTCTGTATTTAAACCTTTGTTTTCTACTTTAAAAGGATATATTTGTGTAAGGAAGAGAGTTCCTAATATTAAATCTTGGGATAAGTTTTTAACCAATAAAAAGGTGTTTTTAAAGCATATTCCTTGATTACATAGATGGACATCGGATATTTTATACTTAACTTCTAATTTTTGTTTATTTGCCGCATGTAGTCTTTCCTTAGTTTTTTCGTAATATTTGGTGGGGATTAATCCTTCTCTAATACAATTATGATCAGCTCCTGAATCTAGTAAAACTTTTATCTGTATCTTAAAGTCCTTTATAACTATAGTTACATATGTGTACCATTTTTTAGATTCTATTTTTGATATAGCATTTACAAATTCTTCTTTATTGTTACTTTCTGGAAAGTCTTCTATTTTAGCTTTTCCTTTTATATTATATTGTATATTATTTAATTCTTCTTTTATAATTTTTATTTATTCTTTAACATTTTGTATTTCTTGTTTTAATCCTTCTAAGGTTAATAGTTCCGTTTTGTTTTTCTTCTTAAATAATATTTCGTTTAAGTTATATGTTTTATTTTTCCTATTCTTTATTTCTTTATTATTTTTAACGTAGGTTTCGTATTCTAACAAATATTTTCTTTTTAAATCTTTGTCTTCTTCTTTCATAATTTGGTCGAGTAAATTATTTTCTTTAGTTATGGTGTTTATCTAATAACATTGGCAGGGCCCTACACAACCACACTCTTTTAACCTTATATTATCATTATAAGTACTAGTATTATCACTTTCTTTTCCTATCATATTTAATATTTTTTCTTTGTCACTATCGCTAATTTCTAAGGCTCTTATCTTCTTAAGTAAAGGACAATCTTTTTTATAATGACCGAACCTGCCACACTTGTAGCATGTTGGTCCTATTAATCAATAAAAAGAAACATTTACACTCTTTACTAAATGAATTAAATCATACTAAGATAGAAGAAGATTTACAAAAACAAGAAGTTAAACTGAAAATAACACAACTACAAAAACAGATTGAAAATGAGATATGTTCAAACCTGCCAAATGCTTTCTGGAATAGACGTAAACATATTGTCAAATTACCTTATGAAAAAGATTTTAAAGAAGAAAATATCCCTACAAAGGCTAGACCTATTCAAATGAGCTCAGAATTACTAGGGTATTGTAAAGAAGAGATAAAAGGATTACTAGAAAAAGGTTTAATTCGAAGCAGCAAATCCCCTTGGTCCTGTGCTGCTTTCTACGTACAAAATAATGCAGAACTAGAACGAGGAGCCCCCAGACTTGTTATTAATTATAAACCATTAAATAAGTGTTTACAGTGGATTAGATACCCTATTCCAAACAAAAGAGACTTAATTAAAAGATTATCTGGAGCAACAATATTCTCTAAGTTCGATATGAAGTCCGGATTTTGGCAGATTCAAATACAAGAAGAAGACAAATATAAAATAGCCTTTACTGTTCCCTTCGGACATTACGAATGGAACATAATGCCATTTGGTTTGAAAAACGCACCATCAGAATTTCAAAAGGTAATGAATGATATTTTTAATCCCTATTACAAATTCACAATTGTCTATATCGATGATGTACTTGTTTATTCCAAATCTATTACAGAACATTTCAGACATGTTAAACAATTCTTTAATATAAGTAAAGAAAATGGATTAGTAGTATCAGCATCAAAAATAAAATTGTTCCAAACAAAAATAAGATTCTTAGGCTACAATATAGTCCAAGGAACTATTACTCCTATAGAAAGAAGTATTGAATTTTCAAATACTTCAATTACAGCGTTTCTTAGGTTGCTTAAATTATATAGCTGACTTTATACCTAAGATACAGATAATTTGCAAACCCTTGTACACCAGGTTAAAAAAGAATGCTCCAGAATGGAGTAAAGGAATGACAACTGTGGTTAAGGAAATAAAACAAAAGGTTAAACAGCTTCCATGTTTAGGGATTCCTCTACCCGAAGCTTTCCTCATAGTTGAAACGGATGCCTCAGGATATGGGTATGGAGGAATATTAAAACAAAAGGTTGATAATAAGGAACAACTAGTAAGATATTATTCAGGAATTTGGAATTAGGCGCAAACTAATTACTCTATCGTTAAAAAGGAAGTTTTAGCAATTTTTTTATGTATTAATACTTTTCAAGATGATTTATTCAATAAAACCTTTTTAATACGTGTGGACTGTTCATCAGCCAAATTTATACTAGAAAAAAATGTTAAAAATTTGGTATCTAAGCAGATATTCTCCAGATGGCAAGCTTTGTTATCCAATTTGGATTTTAGTATTGAATTTATTAAAGGAAAATTAAACAATCTGTCTGACTTCTTATCACGAGAGTTTCTGCAGGGATACAGAGAAGATAAAGAAGCAAATAAAGACGAAAAATAAAAGCTACGACAGGTAAAATGGCTAATCATGTTCCTTATGCACAAGAAAGGAATATTGAAAAATGCATAAAAAAATTAATGGAAATTGATTTTTCAAGAATAGAAGAAAAACAAAGTTAATAGAAGAAATAAGACAGAGTTTAGATAATCATGTAATTAATCATAGTGTTCTTCCTGATTATTGTGACTGTAAAGAATTCGAGCAAAGAGAACATTTTGGAAGGAAGATGCTACGCGTAATAGAAGACCTCATAGAAGAAAATGAAAGAGAAAATAATTAAGTTAGTTAAAATAAAAGAAAAGGTTGGTAAAAAGATTGACAAAAATTGGCTGAAATATAAACAATTATGGTCTGCTCCTGAGTCCAGTAAAGCTTTTATTGTAATTTTAAAATCTCGTATTACTATAGTGACATATGTATACCATTTCTGGAATTCTATTTTGGATAGTGCATTTATAAACTCTTCATTTTGTTTAGTACTACTTTCTAGGAGATCTATGGTCTTACCTTTGTGCTGATATTTTAGTAGTTCTAATTCATGTTTAAGTCCTTGTACTTCTTCTTTGACATGATTAATTTCCTGTTTTAGCCCTTCTAGAGTTAATAATTCCTTTCTATTTTCTCTTTTAAACAGTATTTCATTTAGATTATTTAATTTACTTTCTGTTACTCTTTCCTTTTTCGTGTTTTTAACATATGCTTCATACTCTAATAAGTATTTTTTCTGAAGATCTTTGTTTTCTTCTTTCAAGATTAGATCTAATAAGCTATTTTCATTGGTTATAGTGTTAATCTCGTAACACTGACATGGTCCTATACATTCACATTCAGTGATGCTCTCTATTTCTGATGTGTCGGTACTAGTATCTTCTTTTCTTAGCAAGTTGAGGATTTCCTCTTTCTTGTTATCATTAATTTCGAGTGCCCTTATCTTTTTAAGTAAAGGACAGTCTTTTCTAAGATGTCCATATCTACCACACTTAAAACAAGTGGGTCCCTTGTTATTATTTGTATCAGGCTTTTTAAATTTCCTTTTACTCTTATGATATCGAGGTTTTTCATATTTTGTCTTGTCATATGTTTTTCTAAAAGGTTTTTGATATTTTGATGTCCGAGTCTTCTTTATTCTTTTTTCTTTATGTTTAGCAGATGGGGCGGATATTTTTTCATACCCATACTGAGTACAGAAAGATCCTAGTTCTTTCCTTCCACTAATCCTGTCTTGCTTTAGTTTGGATTTTAATTTGAGTTCATTACATAGATTCAATCCTTCTGTATTTACTTCTGTAATTAAATCGCCGTAAGTTATTAAGTCATAATGTATACTATTATCATTAAATTTTCTTTTTATTCTATTTCTAACTCTATCAGCAAATAGTCTGGGTAAACCAGCTATGAACCTTTCTTTCCAGTAAGGTTGTTGACAATCTTCTCTAAGAAATACCTTAGATAAAAACATATCTTTATACCACCTAAAATCCTGTAATTTTGGGCAGGTTAAATTAGATAATATGATGGAAGTTTTTTCTGAAATATTTTGAGGATTTTCTATGAAGTGTTTAGTAATTGCATATATTAAAGTGGCAAAAGAGTTTTCTACAGCATAGTGTTGTCCTTCTCTTATTTCTGGTTTTACAGTGGTTAATATCTCAGTTTTCTGTGAGGCGGATAAATAATTATCCCACCATCCTTTTAACTGTCCAGTGAATCCTGATGTTATTATCTTTGTTACTTCTCTCTCACTGTTATTTATTATTTTATAGGCAGTAGCTGCCATACACATTTCATGTAATATGTCGGTGATTCCTTGTTCGGTCTTTCCGTCTAAATTCCATTCGTAAATGCTTTTACCATCATAGCTTCCTTGGGAATATTTTTCTTATATTTGTATATCAGGTAGGGATGGTCTAGGATAGTAATGAAGAATTCTTGGTCTGTCATATAATCGGACTTTATTAAGTTCTAACTTATTTTCAAACTGTTCTAGTACTTCTTCTATTTCTGAATTATCTGTTTCAGATTCATCTTCTGTTTCAGATATGGCTGTTACTTGATGTTTTGATAATTCTAGAAGTTCTAATTGTTTTGTTATCTTTTTTAAGAGTTCATCTTCTGGGTTTAATTTAAACTCTTTAATTTCTTCGTTTGGTTTGACTAAAGGTTTTTCGATTTTATATTCTTTCTTCTCCTGTACGTGTTCTAGATATTCTAGTTGCTGTGAAATTAATTGTAACATCTGATTTGTATAATTATTCTGACTTTTTATTTTTCCTAGGTCTGAATTATCAGCTTCTTTAAAGGGTGCAGCAAGAATGGTATTTCCATTCCAGTCTATGGCTACTTCCTCAAAGGGTGGATATTTTGATTTTTCGGTAGTTTGTGATTGGGTTTTTATCCATGATTTGTAGCTAGAAGAGGTTTCATTTATTTTTCGTATGTCATCCAAATAATTTTCTTGTCTGGTTTTCCACCAGATAAAGAAGTCAATGTGTCCCTCATAATAAGTGAGTTCGGCTTTGTAATCTTCCCAAATTTCCCCCCTGATCTTCGAGGGTACCTCAAGAAGATACTGTTTTCGGTCGGTATCATTTTTATTATCAAGATATTTATTAATAAGTAATTCGATATTGAATTCAAAGTCTGTCATTTTATAATTGATTATTATAATTAAGTGGGATGGCCATATCACTAGGAATAGGGGATAAAGAAGGCGACTCCTTTTTATCAAGTTGTGAGGTAGAGGCCATCTGACTAGGCGAAGTATAATATGACTGAGGAATACTTTTCTTATAATTAACACCTTTTAACGAAGGTTGTTTGTCAGAGAATAGAGATTCATATTTATGAGAACTTTCATATCTAGTTGATAAAGATCGCCGAGCGGGTTCTATGCGTTTTTTAAATATTATTTATGCATGTCCTTTATCATTTTTGATGATTTCAATTGGTTGAGTTCTAGGAGGTAAAAGTCGTGGTGGCATAATAGTTAAGATTTGGCAGTTATCCGGATAAGTTATCTGATTCCAATTGAATAACTTAGGTGTATGGACATTTACATGTTCATAGTTTGCTTCTATTAATACGGTAGATTCTTTTGCAGATTCGATTTTAGCTCTAGGACTTAAATTAGACTTCATTACCTTATAATGAATTCTATATATTATTGCTACGTTTTTAGAACTCTCTATCATAGTTGTCGGTATTTTCATGTTTAAGGTTAAAGTTATACTCAAGTTTTCATCAAACAGATCTATACTAAAGTTGGGGTAACAATTAAAATATACTGGTCCAGTTGCTAGATTGGATTCGCAGACGGCTAATAGCGAGTCTGTGAATGAAGTGAATCTAGCATCTCGTAGACACATTAGTATAGGAGTATCTAACCCTATTCTGTATAGAGGTTTAATAGCTATTTGGACAAGTCCTATGTGCATAAATTTATATTTATTTTTAAATTTTAATAATTTATTATTATCTATTAACTCTAGTTGTTCTATCTGTGGATTTACCGGTAACGATTTCTCAGTGGTTTCAATAACATAATCATGTGTAAACAAGTTTTGAAAGCCAAAACCTGTTTCATAGATTTTGTTACTAGGAATCTTTGGTATGTTCCAGTTTTGTAGTTTCTGCTCAATAGCAGAGATATGTAGTTCTCTTGTATTATCTATATCCATGAGGAAATATGAGATATAAACACAAATAAAGAGAAAACGAATGCAAGTATGTGGATTAAAAACATCCTATTCGTAAATTATCTACAAGTATAGATGTCAAACACAATAACAGAACAAGATCAAGTATAAACGATATAAGAACTTGATTAACAATACGCTATTCAAAGATAGATATTGACAAGTGCTCACGCTAGGACTTACCAACGGACTTACTTTGCTCTCCTTAGCTGCTGCCGGGAACACCGATTCCACGCTTACCACTCTCATCAGTATCCTTGATGAATAGTGCATGCCAACTTGGCTCCGCTACCATTTTGCCTGGATCGTGTTTTGAGGTTTGTGTTTGAGGACTATGTTGTAAAGACCTTACGAATAGGACTATGTTTTTAGCTACTAAGGTTATTCATTTTATCGTTCCAGAGGATCAAGTGATAAAATCTGATAGACATATTTGAGAGATATATCAAACTGGATATTTCATTGATGATTCAAGCTTGTTTACAAATGAAGATCAAGTCTTCTTTTATAGCAGAAGAGAACTATAATAGTTACATCGTTACTCTTTCTTTTATCAATAATGCATGCCCTTAGTGGGAAAATATGAATTTTAATGTTGTCCACTCCTTTTTGCAAAGTAGGAATCTTTTATTGTTGCCCACTCCTTTTATCTGTCATTGTCTCCTTTTGTCACGTAGCTGCATTATTGGCGTTTTTAACCGGTGTAGTCACATCATGTCTGGTTAGCCATTATGAAAGGCTAAGAGTACGTCCCTATCTGGATCATGGTTCGCAAAAGGGTCGTCGTCATCTTCTTCGACCTTATCCTTTCCTTTAGCAAACAATTGTTTTAACTTGTCAAGTGAAGATGTCTTGAATGCCATGTCTTCATCTTCTGTAGTCTTTTTATCAGAATCTGTAATTAAGAAAGGCCGGAGAGCCCGTCGAATGTCGTCGGCAGATAATTTTAACAACTTCTTTACTACTTGAACATCTGCATGACTAATCTCGAACTTGGGCCAGTGCTTTTGTTTTATCCTTCGAACCAGATATGTAATTTGAGTCTCTTTATTTTGATTCCTGGCAAAGTCCCAGCAGAGAATCCAAGGGACAGAATAAGTAATCAGATATTGTAATAACGGATTGGGCGTCAAGGTCCCCAGGTCCGAGCAATGTGAAAACTCTTTTATGGCATCTTCAATACTCGTTTGAAAAAGTCCAGTCATTGGTCGTATGGTATTGAACCATCCAACCCACCATTGTGGAAAATATCTTTGGCAATTTTTTGCAAAATAGATAAACCAGGTGTGATACATGGGTTTGTACCACAATACTCTTAACCATGCCTTTTGATAAACATAATAATTGTAACGGCCAAGCGGTTGATCAGTAATTTGAACAGAAAAGGTTTTATTGGTGTAAGGATGTTGCCGTCATTCGTCTTTTTTCATTACTCTTAAAATTTTGAATGGGGAAAAGGTAATTTGGTCTGGGAATCTTTTATCCATTGTGTGGTTTATCTCAATAGACTGAGTTTCTAACAAGATCTGTTCATAGAAAAGTCGGGTTTTGTATGGATGTTCTATCAAATGGTACTCCTTTGGAGGAAAGATCTGGGCAGATAACTCTTTTATGTCTTTGGCTTCTTCTTCCTTTTCCAGTTCAATGATTTTAAGATCACCCTTATGGGTGTACAAGTCGGGTTTTTCCCTTTGGTTGGCAAGCTCTCTGATTATCAAAGGTGGAGGTGCTTTGGTGGTGATTGTTTGAGGGGATCTTTGAGGGTATAGTGGCAAAGGAACAAGGGATTTTTGTTTTATTTGGTCTGGGGTTACTGGGGCAGTAATCAAGGATGAATAATAACTGGGTTGTATTAAAGCAGAGGGAGAAGCGAGAGAAGAAGGGGGAGAATTAGAATACCTTTTATCTGTAGAGGAGGAAGCCAACATGGCTGTCAAGGACTTCTTCTTGTCCATTCTTTATCCAGTGAGATGCACTATTTTTTCGATCTCCTTTTGGACAAAGTTTTTCAGCTGCAAGAAGTCAATAATTGGTCCGCCAGTTCTTACCTGTCTTTTTATCAATTTGTCCAGATTCCTGATTTCTTTTCTGCGCTTTGTCTCCTTTTTCTCTGCGCGTACTGCTTGTTGTTTGACTGAGAAAAATGGTTGATACCGATAGGTTTGAATGACTCTTGTTTAATCATCATTTAAGTGCTCTGTAACCCATTATTTATTAAAGCAATATCTGCGTGGGTATTCGTTTTCAGCGAATTCCACGTCGATCTCAAACCTCTGATATCTCATTTACCTGTTTATCAAGTTTGAAATGTCATCTTCCAATTCGCATAAAATGTTAACTTGAGTATTTAGTCTTTGAAAATATTTTCTTTTCTTACTTTGTTTATATTTCAGCTAATTTTTGTCAATCTTTTTACCAACCTTTTCTTTTATTTTAACTAACTTAATTATTTTCTCTTTCATTTTCTTCTATGAGGTCTTTTATTACGCGTAGCATCTTCCTTCCAAAATGTTCTCCTTGCTCGAATTCTTTACAGTCACAATAATCAGGAAGAACACTATGATTAATTACATGATTATCTAAACTCTGTCTTATTCCTTCTATTAACTTTGTTTGTAACATTCTTATTTCTTCTATTCTTGAAAAATCAATTTCAATTAATTTTTCTATGCATTTTTCAATACTCTTTTCTTGTGCATAAGGAACATGATTAGCCATTTTACCTGTCGTAGCTTTTATTTTTCGTCTTTATTTGCTTCTTTATCTTCTCTGTATCCCTGCAGAAACTCTCGTGATAAGAAGTCAGGCAGATTGTTTAATTTTCCTTTAATAAATTCAATATTAAAATCCAAATTGGATAACAAAGCTTGCCATCTGGCGAATATCTGTTTAGATACCAAATTTTTAACATCTTTTTCTAGTATAAATTTGGTTGATGAACAGTCCACACGTATTAAAAAGGTTTTATTGAATAAATCATCTTGAAAAGCATTAATACATAAGACAATTGCTAAAACTTCCTTTTTAACGATAGAGTAATTAGTTTGCGCCTGATTCCAAATTCCTGAATAATATCTTACTAGTTGTTCCTTATTATCAACCTTTTGTTTTAATATTCCTCCATACCCATATCCTGAGGCATCCATTTCAACTATGAGGAAAGCTTCAGGTAGAGGAATCCCTAAACATGGAAGCTGTTTAACCTTTTGTTTTATTTCCTTAACCACAGTTGTCATTTCTTTACTCCATTCTGGAGCATTCTTAGGTATAAAGTCAGCTATATAATTTAAGCAACCTAAGAAACGCTGTAATTGTTGCTTATCTTTTATTTCATCAGGAAATTTATTTGAAAATTCAATACTTCTTTCTATAGGAGTAATAGTTCCTTGGACTATATTGTAGCCTAAGAATCTTATTTTTGTTTGGAATAATTTTATTTTTGATGTTGATACTACTAATCCATTTTCTTTACTTATATTAAAGAATTGTTTAACATGTCTGAAATGTTCTGTAATAGATTTGGAATAAACAAGTACATCATCGATATAGACAATTGTGAATTTGCAATAGGGATTAAAAATATCATTCATTACCTTCTGAAATTCTGATGGTGCATTTTTCAAACCAAATGGCATTACGTTCCATTCGTAATGTCCGAAGGGAACAATAAAGGCTATTTTATATTTGTCTTCTTTTTGTATTTGAATCTGCCAAAATCCGGACTTCATATCGAACTTAGAGAATATTGTTGCTCCAGATAATCTTTTAATTAAGTCTCTTTTGTTTGGAATAGGGTATCTAATCCACTGTAAACACTTATTTAATGGTTTATAATTAATAACAAGTCTGGGGGCTCCTCATTCTAGTTCTGCATTATTTTGTACGTAGAAAGCAGCACAGGATCAAGGGGATTTGCTGCTTCGAATTAAACCTTTTTCTAGTAATCCTTTTATCTCTTCTTTACAATAACCTAGTAATTCTAAGCTCATTTGAATAGGTCTAGCCTTTGTCGGGATATTTTCTTCTTTAAAATATTTTTCATAAGGTAATTTGACAATATGTTTACGTCTATTCCAGAAAGCATTTGGCAGGTTTGAACATATCTCATTTTCAATCTGTTTTTGTAGTTGTGTTATTTTAAGTTTAACTTCTTATTTTTGTAAATCTTCTTCTATCTTAGTATGATTTAATTCATTTAGTAAAGAGTGTAAATGTTTCTTTTTATTGATTAATAGGACTTCTTTTTGGATGCTTAATTCTTTTACTATAAAGATATCTCTTTCTTGTATATTTTTACAAAACTCAAACCTTAGTTGTTTACCTAGTATTTCGGTTTCTAGTCCTTTATTTGTTACCGTAAAAGGGTATATTTGGGGCAAAAAGGGAGTCCCTAATATCAAATCCTGTGAAAAATTTTTTACTAGTAAAAACGTATTTTTGAAACATATACCTTGACTACATATATGAGCATCCGAAATTTTATATTTTACTTCCAATTTCTGCTTGTTGGCTGCATGTAATCTTTCTCTTGTTTTTTCATAATATTTTGTCGGAATTACTCCTTCTCTAACACAATTATGGTCTGCTCCTGAATCCAGTAAAGTTTTTATTGTAATTTTAAAATCTCGTATTACTATAGTGACATATGTATACCATTTCTGGAATTCTATTTTGGATAGTGCATTTATAAACTCTTCATTTTGTTTAGTACTACTTTCTGGGAGATCTATGGTCTTACCTTTGTGCTGATATTTTAGTAGGTCTAATTCATGTTTAAGTCCTTGTACTTCTTCTTTGACATGATTAATTTTCTGTTTTAGCCCTTCTAGAGTTAATAATTCCTTTCTGTTTTCTCTTTTAAACAGTATTTCATTTAGATTATATAATTTACTTTCTGTTACTCTTTCCTTTTTCGTGTTTTTAACATATGCTTCATACTCTAATAAGTATTTTTTCTGAAAATCTTTGTTTTCTTCTTTCAAGATTAGATCTAATAAGCTATTTTCATTGGTTATAGTGTTAATCTCGTAACACTGACATGGTCCTATACATTCACATTCAGTGATGCTCTCTATTTCTGATATGTCGGTACTAGTATCTTCTTTTCTTAGCAAGTTGAGGATTTCCTCTTTCTCGCTATCATTAATTTCGAGTGCCCTTATCTTTTTAAGTAAAGGACAGTCTTTTCTAAGATGTCCATATCTACCACACTTAAAACAAGTGGGTCCCTTGTTATTATTTGTATCAGGCTTTTTAAATTTCTTTTTACTTTTATGATGCCGAGATTTTTCATATTTTGTCTTGTCATATGTTTTTCTAAAAGGTTTTTGATATTTTGATGTCCGAGTCTTCTTTATTCTTTTTTCTTTATGTTTAGCAGATGGGGCGGATATTTTTTCATACCCATACTGAGTACAGAAAGATCCTAGTTCTTTCCTTCCACTAATCCTGTCTTGCTTTAGTTTGGATTTTAATTTGAGTTCATTATATAGATTCAATCCTTCTGTATTTACTTCTGTAATTAAATCGCCGTAAGTTATTAAGTCATAATGTATACTATTATCATTAAATTTTCCTTTTATTCTATTTCTAACTCTATCAACAAATAGTCTGGGTAAATCAGCTATGAACCTCTCTTTCCAGTAAGGTTGTTGACAATCTTCTCTAAGAAATACCTTAGATAAAAACATATCTTTATACCACCTAAAATCCTGTAATTTTGGGCAGGTCAAATTAGATAATATGATGGAGGCTTTTTCTGAAATATTTTGAGGATTTTCTATGAAGTGTTTAGTAATTGCATATATTAAAGTGGCAAAAGAGTTTTCTACAGCATAGTGTTGTCCTTCTCTTATTTCTGGTTTTACAGTGGTCAATATCTCAGTTTTCTATGAGGCGGATAAATAATTATCCCACCTTCCTTTTAACTGTCCAGTGAATCCTGATGTTATTATCTTTGTTACTTCTCTCTCACTGTTATTCATTATTTTATAGGCAGTAGCTACCATACACATTTCATGTAATATGTCGGTGATTCCTTGTTCGGTCTTTCCATCTAAATTCCATTCGTAAATGCTTTTACCACCATAGCTTCCTTGGGAATGTTTGTCTTCTATTTGTATATCAGGTAGGGATGGTCTAGGATAGTAATGAAGAATTCTTGGTCTGTCATATAATCAGATTTTATTAAGTTCTAACTTATTTTCAAACTGTTCTAGTACTTCTTCTATTTCTGAATTATCTGTTTCAGATTCATCTTCTGTTTCAGATATGGCTGTTACTTGATGTTTTGATAATTCTAGAAGTTCTAATTGTTTTGTTATCTTTTTTAAGAGTTCATCTTCTGGGTTTAATTTAAACTCTTTAATTTCTTCGTTTGGTTTGACTAAAGGTTTTTCGATTTTATATTCTTTCTTCTCCTGTACGTTTTCTAGATATTCTAGTTGTTGTGAAATTAATTGTAACATCTGATTTGTATAATTATTCTGACTTTTTATTTTTCCTAGGTCTGAATTATCAGCTTCTTTAAAGGGTGCAGCAAGAATGATATTTCCATTCCAGTCAATGGCTACTTCCTCAAAGGGTGGATATTTTGATTTTTCGGTAGTTTGTGATTGGGTTTTTATCCATGATTTGTAGCTAAAAGAAGTTTCATTTATTTCTCGTATGTCATCCAAATAATTTTCTTGTCTGGTTTTCCACTAGATAAAGAAGTCAGTGTGTCCCTCATAATAAGTGAGTTCGGCTTTGTAATCTTCCCAAATTTCCCCCCTGATCTTCGAGGGTACCTCAAGAAGATACTGTTTTCGGTCAGTATCATTTTTATTATCAAGATATTTATTAATAAGTAATTCGATATTTAATTCAAAGTCTGTCATTTTATAATTGATTATTATAATTCAGTGGGATGGCCATATCACTAGGAGTAGGGGAAAAAGGAGACGACTCCTTTTTATCAAGTTGTGAGGTAGAGGCCATCTGACTAGGCGAAGTATAATATGACTGAGGAATATTTTTATTATAATTAACACCTTTTAACGAAGGTTGTTTGTCAGAGAATAGAAATTCATATTTATGAGAACTTTCATATCTAGTTGATAAAGATCGCCAAGCGGGTTCTATGCATTTTTTAAATATTATTTATGCATGTCCTTTATCATTTTCGAAGATTTCAATTGGTTGAGTTCTAGGAGGTAAAAGTAGTGGTGGCACAATAGTTAAGATTTGGCAGTTATCCGGATAAGTTATCTGATTCCAATTGATTAACTTAGGTGTATGGACATTTACATGTTCATAGTTTGCTTCTATTAATACGATAGATTCTTTTGCAGATTCGATTTTAGCTCTAGGACTTAAATTAGACTTCATTACCTTATAATGAATTCTATATATTATTGCTACGTTTTTAGAACTCTCTATCATAGTTGTCGGTATTTTCATGTTTAAGGTTAAAGTTATACTCAAGTTTTCATCAAACAGATCGTGTAAACAAGTTTTGAAAGCCAAAACCTGTTTCATAAATTTTGTTATTAGGAATCTTTGGTATGTTCCAGTTTTGTAGTTTCTGCTCAATAGCAGAGATATGTAGTTCTCTTGTATTATCTATATCCATGAGGAAATATGAGATATAAACACAAATAAAGAGAAGACGAACGTAAGTATGTGGATTAAAAACATCCTATTCGTAAAATTATCTACAAGCATAGATGTCAAACACAATAACAGAACAAGATCAAGTATAAACGATATAAGAACTTGATTAACAATACGCTATTCAAAGATAGATATTGACAAGTGCTCACGCTAGGGCTTACCAACGGACTTACTTTGCTCTCCTTAGCTGCTGCCGGGAACACCCGTTCCACGCTTACCACTCATCAGTATCCTTGATGAATAGTGCATGTCAACTTGGCTCCGCTACCATTTTGCCTGGATCGTGTTTTGAGGTTTGTGTTTGAGGACTATGTTGTAAAGACCTTACGAATAGGACTATGTTTTTAGCTACTAAGGTTATTCATTTTATCGTTCCAGAGGATCAAGTGATAAAACCTGATAGACATATTTGAGAGATATATCAAACTGGATATTTCATTGATGATTCAAGCTTGTTTACAAATGAAGACCAAGTCTTCTTTTATATCAGAAGAGAACTATAATAGTTACATCGTTACCCTTTCTTTAATCAATAATGCATGCCCTTAGTGGGAAAATATAAATTTTAATGTTGTCCACTCCTTTTTGCAAAGTAGGAATCTTTTATTGTTGCCCACTCCTTTTATCTGTCAATGTCTCCTTTTGTCACGTAGCTGCATTATTGACGTTTTTAACCGGAGTAGTCACATCATGTCTGGTTAGCCATTATGAAAGGCTAAGAGTAGATCCCTGTCTGGATCATGGTTCGAAAAGGGTCGTCGTCATCTTCTTCGACCTTATCCTTTCCTTTAGCATACAGCTGTTTTAACTTGTCAAGTGAAGATGTCTTGAATGCCATGTCTTCATCTTCTGTAGTCTTTTTATCAGAATCTGTAATTAAGAAAGGCCGGAGAGCCCGTTGAATGTCGTCGGCAGATAATTTTAATAACTTCTTTACTGCTTGAACATCTGCACGACTAATCTCGAACTTGGGCCAGTGCTTTTGTTTTATCCTTCGAACCAGATATGTAATTTGAGTCTCTTTATCTTGATTCTTGGCAAAGTCCCAGCAGAGAATCCAAGGGACAAAATAAGTAATCAGATATTGTAATAACGGATTGGGCGTCAAGGTCCCCAAGTCCGAGCAATGTGAAAACACTTTTATGGCATCTTCAATACTCGTTTGAAAAAATCCAGTCATTGGTCGTATGGTATTGAACCATCCAACCCACCATTGTGGAAAATATTTTTGGCAATTTTTTGCAAAATAGATAAACCAGGTGTGATACATGGGTTTGTACCACAATACTCTTAACTATGCCTTTTGATAATCATAATAATTGTAATCGCTAAGCGGTTGATCAGTAATTTGAACATAAAAGTTTTATTGGTGTAAGGATGTTGCCGTCATTCGTCTTTTGTCATTACTCTTAAAATTTTGAATGGGGAAAAGGCAATTTGGTCTGGGAATCTTTTATCCATTGTGTGGTTTATCTCAATAGACTGAGTTTCTAACAAAATCTGTTCATAGAAAAGTCGGGTTTTGTATGGATGTTCTATCAAATGGTACTCCTTTGGAGGAAAGATCTGGGCAGATAACTCTTTTATGTCTTTGGCTTCTTCTTCCTTTTCCAGTTCAATGATTTTAAGGTCACTTTTATTGGTGTACAAGTCGGGTTTTTCCCTTTGGTTGGCAAGCTCTCTGATTATCAAAGGTGGAGATGCTCTGGTGGTGATTTTTTGAGGGGATCTTTGAGGGTATAGTGGCAAAGGAACAAGGGATTTTTGTTTTATTTGGTCTGGGGTTACTGGGGCAGTAACCAAGGATGAATAATAATTGGGTTGTATTAAAGCAGAGGGAGAAGCGAGAGAAGAAGGGGGAGAATTAGAATACCTTTTATCTGTAGAGGAGGAAGCCAACATGGCTGTCAAGGACTTCTTCTTGTCCATTCTTTATCCAGTGAGATGCACTATTTTGTCGATCTCCTTTTGGACAAAGTTTTTCAGCCGCAAGAAGTCAATAATTGGTCCGCCAGTTCTTACCTGTCTTTTTATCAATTTGTCCAGATTCTTGATTTCTTTTCTGCGCTTTGTCTCCTTTTTCTCTGCGCGTACTGCTTGTTGTTTGACTGAGAAAAATGGTTGATACCGATAGGTTTGAATGACTCTTGTTTTATCAGCATTTAAGTGCTCTGTAACCCAATATTTATTAAAGCAATATCTGCGTGGATATTCATTTTCAGCGAATTCCACGTCGATCTCAAACCTCTTACATCTCATTTACCTGTTTATCAAGTTTGAAATGTCATCTTCCAATTCGCATAAAATGTTAACTTGAGTATTTAGTCTTTGTAAATATTTTCTTTTCTTACTTTGTTTATATTTCAGCTAATTTTTGTCAATCTTTTTACCAACCTTTTCTTTTATTTTAACTAACTTAATTATTTTCTCTTTCATTTTCTTCTATGAGGTCTTTTATTACGCGTAGCATCTTCCTTCCAAAATGTTCTCCTTGCTCGAATTCTTTACAGTCACAATAATCAGGAAGAACACTATGATTAATTACATGATTATCTAAACTCTGTCTTATTCCTTCTATTAACTTTGTTTGTAACATTCTTATTTCTTCTATTCTTGAAAAATCAATTTCAATTAATTTTTCTATGCATTTTTCAATACTCTTTTCTTGTGCATAAGGAACATGATTAGCCATTTTACCTGTCGTAGCTTTTATTTTTCGTCTTTATTTGCTTCTTTATCTTCTCTGTATCCCTGCAGAAACTCTCGTGATAAGAAGTCAGGCAGATTGTTTAATTTTCCTTTAATAAATTCAATATTAAAATCGAAATTGGATAACAAAGCTTGCCATCTGGCGAATATCTGTTTAGATACCAAATTTTTAACATCTTTTTCTAGTATAAATTTGGTTGATGAACAGTCCACACGTATTAAAAAGGTTTTATTGAATAAATCATCTTGAAAAGCATTAATACATAAGACAATTGCTAAAACTTCCTTTTTAACGATAGAGTAATTAGTTTGCGCCTGATTCCAAATTCCTGAATAATATCTGACTAGTTGTTCCTTATTATCAACCTTTTGTTTTAATATTCCTCCATACCCATATCCTGAGGCATCCGTTTCAACTATGAGGAAAGCTTCGGGTAGAGGAATCCCTAAACATGGAAGCTGTTTAACCTTTTGTTTTATTTCCTTAACAACAGTTGTCATTTCTTTACTCCATTCTGGAGCATTCTTTTTTAACCTGGTGTTCAAGGGTTTGCAAATTATCCGTATCTTAGGTATAAAGTCAGCTATATAATTTAAGCAACCTAAGAAACGCTGTAATTGTTGCTTATCTTTTATTTCATCAGGAAATTTATTTGAAAATTCAATACTTCTTTCTATAGGAGTAATAGTTCCTTGAACTATATTGTAGCCTAAGAATCTTATTTTTGTTTGGAACAATTTTATTTTTGATGCTGATACTACTAATCCATTTTCTTTACTTATATTAAAGAATTTTTTGAGGGTATACCCTACTAATCCTGATAATACTAATCCACTATTACTCCTATAGAAAGAAGTATTGAATTTTCAAATAAATTTCCTGATGAAATAAAAGATAGGCAACAATTACAGCGTAAGGATAAATTTCCAAATAAAAGATAATTTCCAAAGGAGCACCATTTGATACAACATCTATACAAAACCCGGCTTTTCTATGAACAGATCTTGTTAGAAACTCAGTCTATTGAGATAAACCACACAATGGATAAAAGTTTCCCAGACCAAATTGCCTTTTCCCGATTCAAAATTTTAAGAGTAATGACAAAAGACGAATGACGGCAACATCCTTACACCAATAAAACCTTTTCTGTTCAAATTACTGATCAACCGCTTGATGGTTACAATTATTATGTTTATCAAAAGGCATGGTTAAGAGTATTGTGGTACAAACCCATGTATCACACCTGGTTTATCTATTTTGCAAAAAATTGCCAAAGATATTTTCCACAATGGTGGGTTGGATGGTTCAATACCATACGACCAATGACTGGACTTTTTCAAACGAGTATTGAAGATGCCATAAAAGTGTTTTCACATTGCTCGGACCTGGGGACCTTGACGCCCAATCCGTTATTACAATATCTGATTACTTATTCTGTCCCTTGGATTCTCTGCTGGGACTTTGCCAAGAATCAAGATAAAAAGACTCAAATTACATATCTGGTTCGAAGGATAAAAAAAAAACTGGCCTAAGTTCCAGATTAGTCGTGCAGATGTTCAAGCAGTAAAGAAGTTATTAAAATTATCTGCCGACGACATTCAACGGGCTCTCCGGCCTTTCTTAATTACAGATTCTGATAAAAAGACTACAGAAGATGAAGACATGGCATTCAAGACATCTTCACTTGACAAGTTAAAACAGTTGTATGCAAAAGGAAAGGATAAGGTCGAAGAAGATGACGACAACCCTTTTGCAAACCATGATCCAGACAGAGACCTACTCTTAGCCTTTCATAATGGCTAACCAGACATGATGTGACTACACCGGTTAAAAACGCCAATAATACAGCTACGTGACAAAAGGAGACAATGACAGATAAAAGGAGTGGGCAACAGTAAAAGATTCCTACTTTGCAAAAAGGAGTGGACAACATTAAAATTCATATTTTCCCACTAAGGGCATGCATTATTGATAAAAGAAAGGGTAATGATGTAACCATTATAGTTCTCTTCTGGTATAAAAGAAGACTTGGTCTTCATTTGTAAACAACCTTGAATCATCAATGAAACATCCAGTTTGATATATCTCTCAAATATGTCTATCAGGTTTTATCACTTGATCCTCTGGAACGATAAAATGAATAACCTTAGTAGCTAAAAACATAGTCCTATTCGTAAGGTCTTTACAACATAGTCCTCAAATACAAACCTCAAAACACGATCCAGGCAAAATGGTAGCGGAGTCAAGTTGGCATGCACTATTCATCAAGGATATTGATGAGAGTGGTAAGCGTGGAACGGGTGTTCCCGGCAGCAGCTAAGGAGAGCAAAGTAAGTCCGTTGGTAAGCCCTAGCGTGAGCACTTGTCAATATCTATCTTTGAATATCGTATTATTAATCAAGTTCTTATATCGTTTATACTTGATCTTGTTCTGTTATTGTGTTTGACATCTATGCTTGTAGATAATTTTACGAATAGGATGTTTTTAATCCACATACTTGCGTTCGTCTTCTCTTTATTTGTGTTTATATCTCATATTTCCTCATTAATATAGATAATACAAGAGAACTACATATCTCTGCTATTGAGCAGAAACTACAAAACTGGAACATACCAAAGATTCCTAATAACAAAATCTATGAAACAAATTTTGGCTTTCAAAACTTGTTTACACATGATTATGTTATTGAAACCATTGAGAAATCGTTACCAGTAAATCCACAGATAGAATAACTAGAACAATAGAAAACTGAGATATTGACCACTGTAAAACCAGAAATAAGAGAAGGACAGCACTATGCTGTAGAAAATTCTTTTGCCACTTTAATATATGCAATTACTAAACATTTCATAGGAAATCCTCAAAGTATTTCAGAAAAAGTCTCCATCATATTATCTAATTTGACCTGCCCAAAATTACAGGATTTTAGGTGGTATAAAGATATGTTTTTATCTAAGGTATTTCTTAGAGAAGATTGTCAACAACCTTACTGGAAAGAGAGGTTCATAGCTGGTTTACCGAGACTATTTGCTGATAGAGTTAGAAATAGAATAAAAGGAAAATTTAATGATAATAGTATACATTATGACTTAATAACTTACGGCAATTTAATTACAGAAGTAAATACAGAAGGATTGAATCTATATAATGAACTCAAATTAAAATCAAAACTAAAGCAAGACAGGATTAGTGGAAGGAAAGAACTAGGATCTTTCTGTACTCAGTATGGGTATGAAAAAATATCCGCCTCATCTGCTAAACATAAAGAAAAAAGAATAAAGAAGACTCGGACATCAAAATATCAAAAACCTTTTAGAAAAACATATGACAAGACAAAATATGAAAAACCTCGGTATCATAAGAGTAAAATGAAATTTAAAAAGCCTAATACAAATAATAACAAGGGACCCACTTGTTTTAAGTGTGGTAGATATGGACATCTTAGAAAAGACTGTCCTTTACTTAAAAAGATAAGGGCACTCGAAATTAATAATAGCGAGAAAGAGGAAATCCTCAACTTGCTAAGAAAAGAAGATACTAGTACCGACACATCAGAAATAGAGAGCATCACTGAATGTGAATGTATAGGACCATGTCAGTGTTACGAGATTAACACTATAACCAATGAAAATAGCTTATTAGATCTAATCTTGAAAGAAGAAAACAAAGATCTTCAGAAAAAATACTTATTAGAGTATGAAGCATATGTTAAAAACACGAAAAAGGAAAGAGTAACAGAAAGTAAATTATATAATCTAAATGAAATACTGTTTAAAAGAGAAAACAGAAAGGACTTAAACATGAATTAAAACTACTAAAATATCAGCACAAAGGTAAGACCATAGATCTCCCAGAAAGTAGTACTAAACAAAATGAAGAGTTTATAAATGCACTATCCAAAATAGAATTCCAGAAATGGTATACATATGTCACTATAGTAATATGAGATTTTAAAATTACAATAAAAGCTTTACTGGACTCAGGAGCAGACCATAATTGTGTTAGAGAAGGACTAATTCCGACAAAATATTATGAAAAAACAAAAGAAAGATTACATGTAGCCAATAAGCAGAAATTGGAAGTAAAATATAAAATTTCGGATGCTCATATATGTAGTAAAGGTATATGTTTCAAAAATACGTTTGAACGAATCTCTGCAGTATTAAAAAGTCAACAACTGGTCCTCCAGTTCTTGTCTGTCTTTTTATTAGCTTTTGGAGATTTTTAATTTCTTGTTTGCATTTTTCTTTTTTTTCTCAGCGCGTATTGCCTGATGTTTTACTGAGAAAAATGGCTGATACACAAATGTTTGAATGACTTTGGTTTTATCAGAGTTCAGGCGTTCTGTGACCCAATATTTATTAAAGCAATATCTTCGTGGATATTCGTTTTCAGCGAGTTCCACTTCGATCTCAAATCTCTGAGATCTCATTTTACCTGTTTAACAGACCTGCAATGTCATTTTCTAATTCGCATAATATATTAACATGAGCATTTATTCTCTATAAATATTTTCTTTTCTTATGTCGCTTGTACTAAGCCAATTTTTATCAATTTTCTTACCGACCTTTCCTTTTATTTTAATTAATTTAATTATGTTCTCTTTCATGTTCCTCTATTAATGTATCTATTAAGCGTAGCATTTTTCGACCAAAATGTTCTCTTTTCTCAAATTCTTTATAGTCACAGTAATCTGGGAGAACAATATGATTAATTAGGTGATTATCTATACTTTGGCGTATGCCTTCTATCAACTTGGTTTTTAGCATTCTTACTTCTTCAATCCTTGAAAAATCTATTTCCATTAGTTTCTCTATGCATTTTTCTATGGTTATTTCTTGTGCATAAGGGACAGGATTAGACATTTTTACCTGCTTGTCGGTTTTATCTTTTTATCAGTCGCTCCTTTTATCGTCTTTGCCCTGCAAAAACTCTCTGGATAAGAAATCAGGCAAATTATTTAATTTTCCTTTAATAAATTCAATATTAAAATCAAAGTTAGATAATAAGGCTTGCCACCTGGCAAATATTTGTTTAGAAACTAAATTTTTAACATCTTTTTCTAATATGAATTTGGCTACCGAACAATCTACTCGTATTAAAAATGTCTTATTGAACAGATCGTCTTGAAATGCATTTATACAAAGTACAATGGCTAACACTTCCTTTTTAACTATCGAAAAGTTGGTTTGTGCATTATTCCATATTCCTGAATAATATCTTACTAATTGTTCGTTATTATCTACCTTTTGTTTTAATATGCCTCCATATCCATATTCTGATGCATCGGTTTCTACTATAAGGAAGGCATCTGGTAAGGGGATTCCTAAACATGGAAGCTGTTTAACTTTTTGTTTTATTTCTTTTACTATAGAGGTCATTTCATCAGTCCATGCTGGAGCATTCTTTTTTAACCTGGTGTATAAAGTTTTACATATTATTCTTATTTTTGGAATAAAATTAGCTATGTAATTTAAACATCCTAAAAAGTGCTGTAATTGTTGCTTATCTTTTATCTCATTTGGAAATTTATCAGAGAATTCTATGCTCCTATTTATAGGAGTAAAAGTCCCCTGAACTATATTATAACCCAAAAATCTTATTCAGGTTTGAAATAATCTTATTTTTGATGCGGACACAACCAAACCATTTTCTTTAATGATGCTTAAAAATTTCTTAACATGTCTAAAATGCTCTGTGATAGATTTTGAGTAAACTAATACATCATCTATGTAAACAATAGTAAATTTGTAATAAGGATTGAAGATATCATTCATTACCTTTTGAAATTCTGAGGGCGCGCTTTTAAGTCCAAAAGGCATTGCATTCCAGTCGTAATGACCAAAAGGAACAGTGAATACCGTTTTATATTTGTCTTCTTCTTTTATTTGAATTTTCCAAAATCCTGACTTCATGTCAAACTTTGAGAATATTATTGCTCCAGATAATCTTTTGATTAAATCCCTTTTATTGGGGATAGGGTATCGAATCCATTGTAAACATTTATTCAACGGTTTATAATTTATGACAAGTCGTGGAGCTCCTCGCTCTAACTCTACCTGATTTTGTACATAGAAGGCCGCACAGGACCAAGGAGATTTGCTATCTCTAATCAGACCTTTTTCTAATAATCCATTTATTTCCTCCTTACAATATCCTAATAACTCCGAACTCATTTGAATTGGTATTGCCTTAGTGGGGATATTTTCTTCTTTAAAGTCCTTTTCATAGGGTAGACCAATTCGTCTTTTCCAAAAGGCATTAGGGAGGTTTGAACATACTTCTTCTTCGATCTGTTTTTGTAGTTGTGTCATCTTCTCTTGTATTTCTAGTTTTTGTAATTCTGCTTCGATCTTGGTGTAATTTAGTTTGTTTATGAGTGAATGTAAATGTTTCTTTTTATTTATTAGTAAGATTTCTTTCTTAATTCCTAATTCTTTTACTATCGATATATCTCTTTCTTGTATATTTTTACAGAATTCAAAGATAATTTGTTTGCATAAGACTTCTGTTTCTAATCCTCTCGTATTTACTGTGAAAGGATAGATTTGAGTTAGAAAGGGAGTTCCTAATATTACGTCTTGCGATAAGCTTTTTACTAATAAAAAGGTATTTTGAAAACATATCCCTTGGTTGCATACATGAGCAATTGAAAGTTTATATTTGACTTCTAATTTCTGTTTATTAGCAGCATGTAACATTTCTCTGGTTTTCTCATAATATTTGGTGGGGATTAACCCTTCTCTAATACAATTGTGATCTGCTCCTGAGTCTAATAGGGTTTTTACGTTTATTTTGCAGTCTTTTATTACGATGGTCACATATGTATACCATTTTTGAAATTCTATTCTCGATATAGCATTTATAAATTCTTCACTTTGTTTACTATTTTCTGCAGAATCTTCAACTGTTGTTTTGCCTTTATTGTTATATTTCATTTTTTCTAATTCTTCTTTAATGATTTGTACTTCTTCCTTTACAAGTAGAAGTGGCACAAGGGTTTTCTTTTTGATTTGATCTGGTGTGACTGGTGCGGTAATTAGGGCAGAATAATAGCTGGGTTGAGCTATAGGAGGAGAAGAAGGAGAAGTAGGGGGAGAATTTGAATACCTTTTATTTCCAGCAGAGGTTGATGCTTTGCTGGTGAGCATTGCTGTCAAAGACTTCTACTTATCCATCTTTATCCAGTGAGATGAACTATTTTGTCGATTTCTTTCTGGATAAAGTTTTCCAGTCGTAAGAAGTCAATAACTGGTCCGCCAGTCCTTACCTGTCTTTTTATCAATTGCCGAAGATTCTTGATTTCTTCTCTGCATTTTTTCTCTTTTTTCTCAGCGCGTACTTCTTGTTGTTTGACTGAGAAAAATGGCTGATATAGATAGGTTTGAATGACTTTTGTTTTATCTGAGTTTAAGCGTTCTGTAACCCAATATTTATTAAAACAACATCTTCGCGGATATTCGTTTTCAGCGAGTTCCACGTCAATCTCAAACCTTTCATATCTCATTTACCTGTTTACCAAATTAGAAATGTCATTTTCTAATTCACATAATATATTAACATGAGTATTTATTCTTTGTAAATATTTTCTTTTCTTATTTTGTTTGTATTTAAGCCAATTTTTATCAATCTTTTTACCAACCTTTTTTTTTATTTTGATTAACTTAATTATTTTCTCTTTCATTTTCTTCTATGAGTTCTTCTATTACGCATAGCATTTTCCTGCCAAAATGTTCTCTTTTTTCAAATTTTTTACAGTCACAATAATCAGGAAAAACAGTATGATTAATTACATGATTATCTAAACTCTGGCGGATTCCTTCTATTAACTTTGTTTTTAACATTCTAATTTCCTCTATTCTGGAAAAATCTATTTCCATTAGTTTCTCTATGCATTTTTCTATGGTTCTTTATGCATTTTACTATGGTTCTTTCTTGTGCATAAGGAACAGGATTAGCCAATATACCTGTTTGTTGCTTTTACTTTTATCTGTCGCTCCTTTTATCTTTATCGTCTTTTCTCTGCAAGAATTCTCTAGATAAAAAATCAGGCAAATTATTTAATTTTCCTTTGATAAATTCAATATTAAAATCAAAATTAGACAATAGGGCCTGCCATCGTGCAAATATTTGTTTAGAGACTAAATTTTTTACATCTTTTTCTAATATGAATTTAGCTGATGAACAATCTACGCGTATTAAGAAGGTTTTATTGAACATATCATCTTGGAAAGTATTTACACATAATACTATAGCCAAGACTTCCTTTTTAACAATAGAATAATTATTTTGCGCATTATTCCATATTCCAGAGTGATATCTAATTAACTATTCTTTATTATTTATCCTTTGTTTTAAGATGCCACCATAACCTTCTCCAGAGGCATCTGTTTCGACTATTAAAAATGCGTCCTGTTGAGGGATTCCTAAACAGGGTAGTTGTTTTACCTTTCCTTTTACTTCTTTAACTATTCTAGTCATATTTTCATCCCAAGCTGGGGCATCCTTTCTTAATCTTTTATATAATGGTTTGCAAATTATTCGAATATTTGGAATGAAGTCAGCAATATAATTTAAA
The DNA here is from genome assembly GCA_019739055.1 of Passiflora organensis. Classification (NCBI taxonomy): domain Eukaryota; kingdom Viridiplantae; phylum Streptophyta; class Magnoliopsida; order Malpighiales; family Passifloraceae; genus Passiflora; species Passiflora organensis. The sequence goes on along the minus strand of JAEPBF010000002.1, from coordinate 1,909,443 downwards.
CATCCTAAAAATCTTTGTAACTGCTATTTATCTTTTATTTCATCCGGAAATTTACTAGAAAATTCTATACTTCGATCTATAGGAATATACATTCCTTGATCTATGTTATATCCTAAAAATCTTACTTTTGTTTGAAATAATTTTATCTTTGTGGCCGAGACTACTAATCCATTTTCTTTAACTATATTTATGAATTTTTTAACATGTCTACTATGTTCAGTGATAGATTTTGAATATACTAATACATCATCAATATAAACAATAATGAATTTATGATATGGGTTAAATATATCATTCATCACATTTTGAAATTCTGAAGGGACATTTTTTAATCCGAACGGCATAACATTCCACTCGTAATGTTCGAAAGGGACAGTAAAAGCGGTTTTATACTTATCATCTTCATGAATCTGGATTTGCCAAAATCCTGATTTCATGTCAAATTTAGAGAATATTGTTGCTCCTGATAATCTTTTAATTAGATCTCTTTTATTAGGAATTGGATATCTTATCCATTATAAACTCTTATTTAATGGTTTATAGTTTATTACTAGTCTAGGGGCTCCTCTTTCTATTTCTGCCTGGTTCTGAACATAGAATGCTGCACATGACCAGGGAGATTTACTTTTTCGTATTAAATTTTTATCTAATAAGTCATTTATTTCTTTCTTACAGTATTCTAGTAATTCGGCATTCATTTGGATTGGTCTTGCCTTGGTTGGTATATCAGATTCTGTAAAGTTTTTATCATAGGGTAATCTTACAACATGTTTCTTTCTATTCCAAAATGCATTAGGTAAGCTTGCACATACCTCGGTTTCTATTTGTCTCTGTAATTCTTCTACTTGTTTTACAACTTCCTTGTTTTGTATCTCTTCTTTTATTTTTACGAGATTTAATTAATTCGTCAAACCCCATTATGTTCCCCACTATGTTTCCCACTATGTTCCCCACTAAGTGAGGGAATCAAGGAGCTCACTTGGGATCCGTGTTTGTGCTTTCTACTTTTGTATATAACCGTTAGATCATACGGCGTGATCTGATTCTATTTGTATGATACTTTTCCAATCCTTTTCAACACCTTGAAAGGACCCTCGTATCGTCGCACTAGCCCCTTAAAGAACTCCCAAAGAAGCTACCACCCATATGGGAGGTAGATCATGCCATCGAGTTGGAAATCGGGGCCAAACCAACTGCGAGAGCCCCTTATCGAATGGAACCTCCGGAGTTAGCTGAAGTACGGAGGCAATTGAAGGAGTTGTTGGATGCGGGCTTCATCCAACCATCGAAAGCACCTTACGGAGCACCGGTGCTTTTCCAAAAGAAGCAAGATGGGTCGTTGAGATTGTGCATCGACTACCGAGCCTTGAATAAGGTAACTGTGAAGAAAAAGTACCCTATTCCTCTTATTGCTGATTTGTTTGATCAACTTGGGGATGCAAGATGGTTCACCAAGTTGGATCTGAGGTCGGGCTACTATCAAGTCCGCATAGCAAAAGGAGATGAGGCCAAAACCGCATGTGTCACACGGTATGGATCTTACGAATTCTTGGTCATGCCTTTTGGTTTAAAAAATGCACCTGCTACTTTTTGTACATTAATGAACAAAGTGCTCCGCAAGTTCTTGGACCGCTTTGTTGTTGTGTATTTGGATGACATTGTAAAATACAGCTGTACACTTGAGGAACACATCCAACATATAAGGATGGTGTTTCAAGTTTTGAGGGATAATGAGTTGTATGTCAAGCGGGAGAAGTGTGCATTTTTCCAAGCAAGAAGTGGCATTTCTTGGCCACATAGTGAGGAGGAAGGATCAAGATGGATGGTGCCAAGATCCAAGCTATCAAGGATTGGCAACCACCAAAGAAGGTCACGGAGCTTTGTTCCTTCTTGGGGTTGGCCAATTACTATCGGCGGTTCATACAAGGGTACTCTTCCATTGCCACACCCTTGACCGAGCTATTCAAGAAGAACAAGGCGTGGGATTGGTCGAGTGGATGCCAATAGGCATTCGATGCACTGAAGATAGCCGTTATGGAGGAGCCGGTGTTAGCCTTGCCTAACCACCTACTCCCATACGAGGTACAAACTGATGCTTCTGATTTTGCAATTGGTGGTGTTTTGATGCAAGAAGGTCACCCAATTGCTTATGAGAGCCGCAAGCTGAATGAGACCGAGAGGCGGTACACGGTACAAGAGAAGGAGATGACAGCCGTGGTGCATTGATTGCGAGTTTGGAGTCATTACTTGCTGGGGAGCAAGTTCGTTGTCAAGACTGACAACATTGCCACAAGCTACTTTATTTCACAAAAGAAGCTATCGCCGAAGCAAGCAAGGTGGCAAGATTTCTTGGCGGAGTTTGACTATACACTCGAGTATAAGCCAGGAAAGGCAAACTTGGTGGCGGATGCTCTTAGTAGAAGGGCTGAGCTTGCAGCCATCAGTCGACCAGAGAGTCCTTTTGTGGAAAGGATCCGAGGGGGTATGGTGCATGACCCCCAAGTTCAAGCCTTGGTAGACCAAGTGAAGCAAGGCAAGACCCGCAGATTTTGGCTAGAGGATGGGTTGCTCTTCACCAAAGGCAACCGCATCTATGTCCCCCGATATGACAAACTTCGGAAGGAATTTATGAAGGAGTGCCACGATTCAGGATGGGCTGGACACCCAGGTATCGTTCGAACTCTTGCTCTTTTGGAAGATGGTTATTACTGGCCTCGTATGCGAGATGATGTGGAGCTGTATGTGAGGACATGTCTTGTGTGCCAACAAGACAAGAATGAGCAACAGAAGCCAGCTGGACTACTAGAGCCACTACCCATTCCAGAGAGGCCTTGGGAAAGCATATCCATGGATTTCATCACATCCCTCCCAAAGTCTGGCGACTTCCAAACCATACTTGTGGTGGTGGATAGATTTTCCAAGTATGCAGTATTCATTCCAGCCACCAAAGCATGCACGGTAGAGGAGACAAGCCATCTTTTCTTCAAAAATGTGGTGAAATATTGGGGCGTTCCAAGGTCCATTGTGAGTGATAGAGACACTCGATTCACGGGGAGGTTTTGGACCGAGTTGTTCAAACTGTTGGGGTCAGAATTCAATTTCTCCACAAGCTTTCATCCTCAAACCGATGGGCAGACGGAGAGAGTGAATGCCTTATTGGAGCTCTACCTTAGGCACTATGTGAGTGCCAACCAGAAGAATTGGGCAAGGTTACTTGATGTAGCTCAATTCTCATACAACTTGCAAAGGAGTGAATCGACAGGTATGAGTCCTTTCGAGATTGCTAATGGACAACAACCTTACACTCCTAGCAAGATTGCCACAGGTTATCAAGGGCCGAATCCATCCGCCTATCGATTTGCCAAGGAGTGGGATGAGCAAAAAGATATTGCAAGAATGCAACTGTCCAAGGCGGCAAAGAGGATGAAGAAGTGGGCAGACAAAAAGAGACGTCCCTTAGAGTTTGATGAAGGGGATCTTGTGTTGGTGAAGCTGATGCCTCACCAAAGCCGAGTCTTTGCCAAGTTGCACAAGGGGCTAGTGCGACGATACGAGGGTCCTTTCAAGGTGTTGAAGAGGATTGGCAAAGTATCATACAAGCTGGAATTGCCACCAAGATTGGAGTTCCATCCTGTCTTCCATGTGAGCTTATTGAAGCCATTCCAAGCAGACACGGAAGATCCGGAGAGGGGGAAGTCCAAAAGAGCTCCCACAGCTGTGACCAATGCCCATGATAAGAAGCTTGATGAGATCTTATCAAGGCGGGTGGTGCAAAAGAGTGGGAAGCACATGAACCATGTGGAGTACTTGGTTCGATGGAAAGGCGACCCTACTAGCGAAACAAGCTGGGAGAAAGATTTCAATCTTTGGCAGTACGAAGACGAAATCAATGAGTTCTTGAGGCAGCACACAACGAGGACATTGTCGAGTTTGGTGGGGGAGAATGTCACGACCGAATATCAGACTACACGTCATTCGGCATATCAGACTACGAGTCATTCGGCTTCGTGTAGGACCCAACTCCCAAATCAAGGATCACGGTAACAATGAGGGAATCTTTTCCCCACTATGTTTCCCACTATGTCCCCCAATAAGTGAGAGAATCAAGGAGCTCACTTGGGATCCGTGTTTGTGCTTTCTACTTTTGTATATAACCGTTAGATCATACGGCTTGATCTCCACCATTCATTGGGGAGTTGTAAAGGCTATATAAGGGGTGCCTCCCCTCATTTGTAATCATCCAGCAATACTTGCAACCCTGATCTTCGAGGGTACCGTGCAAAGATAGTTAGTGCAAGCAAGAGTATTATGATCGGCACAATATATACCTATTAAAATGGGAAGGTTGAGTTGGAAAGAAAACATTTTAGAGTTGATTATTGTAAGTACTGGGTATAGCCATGTCACTATGGGTTGGAGATAAGGGAGGCGATCCTTGTTTTTCAAGAGGAGCAGAAGAGGTGGCTGTATCATTTTTGGCTGTATAATAAGAGCGGGGAATGCTTTTAGTATAATCTACACCTTTTAAGGAATGTTGTTTTTCAGAAAATAAAGATTCATATTTTTGAGACATCGAATACCTAGTCGACAGAGATCGTTGAGGGGGTTCGATTGGTCTTTTAAATATGATTTCAGCATGACCTTTATCAGTTTCAATAATCTCAAGGGGTTGAGTTCGAGGAGGAATAGGTTTGGGAGGTACTATATTAAGTATTTACCAATTGTCAGGATATGTTATTTGATTCCAATCTATTAACTTGGGTGTATGAATATTAACATGTTCATAATTGGCTCTATTAGAACTGTAGATTCTTTTGCAGATTCTATTTTTGCTCGAGGACTTAAATTAAACTTCATGACCTTGTAGTGAATCCTATATATTATTGCTACATTTTTAGAACTTTCGATTATTGTAGTTGGTATCTTCATATTTAATGTTAATGTTTTACTTAAATTTTCGTCAAATAAATCTATGCTAAAATTTGGATAACAGTTGAAATATACTGGACTTGTTGCCAAATTTGATTCACAGACTGCTAGCAAGGAGTCAGTGAATGACGTAAACCTAGCATCTCGTAAACATATTAAGATAAGTGAATCTAAGTCTATCCTATATAAAGGTTTTATTGCTATTTGAACTAGTCTTATATGCATGAATTTATATTTATTTTTAAATTTTAATATTTATTATTATCTATTAATTCTAATTGCTCTATTTGGGGATTAACCGGTAGAGATTTTTCAATTGTTTCTATAACATAGTCATGTGTAAACAGGTTTTGAAAACAAAATCCTGTTTCATATATTTTATTATTTGGCAATTTTTGGTATGTTCCAATTTTGCAATTTATGCTCTATCGCAAAAATATGCATTTCCCGTGTATTATCAATGTCCATTTTGTTAGACGACTAATCAATAGATAAGCAGAAAACAAATATTCAGATGACTAAAATCCCTATCCATAACAATCGTAAACACTCATACGTTAAACACATAGTCAAGTGTAAATCTAGTATAAACAGTATTAGAACTAGACATAGTATACTATATTCATAACATACGGAAGAGGAAACACGCTCAGGCTTACCAAACGGTCTTACTTCGCTTCCTGCGTCTGTCGGGAACACCTTACACCACGCTATCAACCTCCTCAATATATTTTGAACAAGGCATGCCAACCTGGCTGCGTTACCAGTTGAACCCATACTCGCCTGAATGGGCCAGGACCTTTCCAGGGATAGGCCCATAGATAACTGGCCTTGCCTGCCTCCCTAAAACCCAAGTGTTAGGGAGGAGGGACCAGCCGCCTTATGAACCCCTTGGGTTCCTTTTTATCAAGAGTTGATGGAGAGGCTGTTTGATTAGTAGTTGTATAAGAAGATTGAGGAACTCTTACAGGACCGTGTTTGATTGTGAATGGAGTATGGTTATTTTTGATTGCTAAGGATAGAGAATAGGTTTAGCTAATGATCTTCATTTTATCACAAAGGTGAATCAAGTGATAAAACCTGAGAAACATTATAAAGCAAAGAGATATCAAACTGAAATTTTCCTATTCATTCAAGCTTGCTTACAAGTGAGGTCTGAAACCCTTTTTATAGCAGATTAGGAGTCAGATAGATTACATTTATATCCTTCCTTTTAACAATAATACATACCCTTAGAGGGAAAGTAAGAACTTTTATTCAGAGCCATTACTTTTGCTGGTTGCTTAGTCACATCTTCTTTTTGAAAAGTGGATTCCTTCTGAGCTTGAAAAAGATGAGGAAACCAAAGACATAAAAGAGCTGGCTGTTTAAATTTTCCACCAAAAGAGTATCATATGTTAGACCACCCGTACAAAACCAGAATTTTCTACGAGCAGATCCTCTTAGAGACTCAATCTGTAGAAGTGATTCATACTATGGATAAAAAGTTCCCTGACCAAATTTCCTTTTCTCGAATTAAGATTACGAGAGTTATGACAAAAGATGAGTGGAGGCAACATCCTTCTACAAATAAAATCTTCTCTATTAAAATCCCTGATCAACCACTTAGAGGATACAATTATTACGATTATCAGAAAGCCTGGCTAAGAGTCTTGTGGTACAAGCCTATGTATCACACCTGGTTCACTTATTTTCGAAGACCTGTCATAGAAACTTTCCTCAATGGTGGGTCGGATGATTTAATACCATAAGACCGATGACTGGACTCTTCCAACACGACATTGAAGAAGCAATAAAAGTATTCTCACATTACTCAGATTTGGGAAATCTAACGCCCAATCCTTTGTTACAATATTTATTAACCTACTCAGTCCCATGTATTCTTTGTTGGGACCTTGCCAAGAATCGAGATACTATGGCCCAAATAACCTACTTGGTCCGGCAGATAAAACAAAAAAATTGGCCCAAATATGAAACGACCTGTGCAGATGTGCAAGCAGTCAAAAAATTATTAAAATTATCTGATACAAAGACAATAGGCTCTCAATCCCACCATAGTACCAGATCACGATAAAAAACCCTCTGAAGATGAAGACATGACTTCCAGGACATCATCTCTTGTGGGTGTACAAGTCTAGTTTGTCTCGCTGGTTGGCTAAATCTCTGATTATAAGAGGTGGTACCCTTGTGGTGATAGATTGTGGGGATCTTTGTGGGTATAAGGGTAAGGGAACCATGGACTTTCGTTTTATTTGCTCGGGGGTTACCAAAGCAGTAATTAAAGCTGAGTAATAGCTTGGTTGTATCAAAGCAGAGGGAGAAGAGGGAGATGGGGGAGGAGAACTTGAATACCTTTTATCTGCAGAGGAAGAGGCTTTGTTGGCCAGTATGGCAGTCAGAGACTTCTTTTTATCCATCTTTTAGGCTGTCAAAACAACTAATTTGTTAAGCTTTTCTAAAAGATGAGCTTCCAGCTCCGTTAGCTCGGCTATGGTCAGACCAATAGCAATTCTTTCTTTTATCTTTCTTTTTAAAACTTTCCGTACTGATGATAGTTCCTTCTTTACGTTTCTCCGTTCTTTTTCTATCTTCTGTGCTTGCTGTTTTATACTGAATGTACTCTGAAAACGATAAGTCCTCGTAACAGTTCTCTTATTTTTTGATAATGTTTCGGTTACCCAAAATCAACCAGCTCTGTGGCTTCTGGGATAATCTTCTGCTTTGTCTCATACATTGTTTGAGTAGAACTTTAGATAATACATTTATCCTAACATATCAATTGATCTAAATCATTTAATAATTCATATAATATTTTAATATTTGAATTAACCTTATATTCATAAAAAGAGAAAATTTAAAAAACCAGTGTCAAATAAACAAAATGGTCCTACCTGTTATAAATGCGGACGATTTGGACATATCAAGAAAGACTGTCCCTTATTAAAAAAGATTAGATCCTTAGCAATAGATGATACTGAGAAAGACGAAATATTACACCTCCTACGAGAAGATGATAGTAGTACCAGTTCTGAAGAAAGTATAGAAGAATGTGGCTGTATAGGACCATGCCAGTGTTATGAACTTAACACTATTTCTAGTGAAAAAGACTTGTTTGACTTAATTATGAAAGTAGAGGATACAGAACTACAGAAGAAATACTTAGAAGAATATAAATCTTATGTTAGCAATAGGAAGCCTCACTCTACTGAAACAAAGACATATAACCTCAATGATATTTTATTTAAAACAGAGAAGAATAAAGAAGTACTAACATTAGAGGGTCTAAAACACGAAATTAGTGTTGTCAAAAAAGAAATAGAAACCTTAAAAGAAGAAATAGAAACTATGAAGAGGAATACAAAAGGAAAAACAGTAATAGAAGATTTCTCAACACATATCCCTCAATACGAAGAAGAATTCGTACAAGCCCTATCAAAAATTGAATTTCAAAGGTGGTATACGTATGTCAATATAACAATTAGAGACTATAAATTAGAATTAAAAGCACTCCTAGATTCAGGAGCTGATCATAATTGCATTAGGGAAGCAGACTCGCTCGACATGATGTGACATGATGTGACTAAAGCAGAAGCACTCAGCAAAGCTTGATAAAAGATGATGTGACTAAAAGCAGACGCACTCAATAAAAGCAGTAGACAAGATGTGACCTACAGACCTACAAAGCACGCGGATAAAAGATTCTCTTTCTTTCCATCAAAGGGCATTAATTATTGATCTATATGGGGATAATATTGTAATATAAGGATGGACCTCTCTGGCTATAAAAGGAAGCTCCAGTGGAGAATTCTGTAGGTTGGAAAAATTGTAAGCAAGTATTTGAAATGAAACTCTCTTGTTCTTGTTATTTTTCGTCTATTCTTCATCTCATCTGAAGTCCCTGATCAAGATATAAAATGTTTTATCACTTGATCCATCTCCATCATAACCCTCGAACCATATGACGAGCTAAACACTCCTTCCCTATCCTTGCATAAGAGCATAGTTCATACGAGCAATCAACACAAAACGATCCGGTGTCGAAATGGTAGCGAGACAACTAGAATACCTAGAACTATCGTCATCTAAAAAAATGTCTCCTTCAAAACCTCAAATATCTACAATATCTGAAACAGAAGAAGAATCAGAATCTGAACAAACTGATAATGACGACGTAAATAACTTAGTAGATCAATTTGAAGAACAGTTAGAAGTAAATAAAGTAAGGATATATGACAGACCTCGAATCCCTCATTATTATCATCGACCATCATTCCCAGACATTCAACATGAAGAAAAATATTCTTTAGGAAGCTATGACGGCAAAAGTATCTATGAATGGAATCTAGATGGTAAGACTGAACATGGAATAACTGATATGCTAAATGAAATGTGTATGGCAGCTACTGCCTACAAAACAATGAATAATAATGAAAAAGAAATTACGAGAATAATAATCTCTGGATTTACTGGACAATTAAAAGGATGGTGGGACAACTACTTATCCTTAGCAGATAAGAACGAAATCTTAATGATGGTTAAACCCGAAGTCAGAGATGGACAAACCTTCACAATAGAAAACTCTTTTACTACTCTCATTTATGCCATTACCAAACATTTCATAGGTAACCCTCAAAGCATTGCTGAAAAGGCATCTATCATCCTAACCAATCTAACCTGTCCAAAATTACAAGACTTTAGATGGTATAAGGATATGTTTCTGTCCAAAATATTTACTAAAGAAGATTGTCAGCAATCCTATTGGAAAGAGAGATTTATAGCCGGACTACCCCGACTATTTGCAGATAGAGTACGAAATAGAATAAAAAGGAAATTTAATGATAATAATATTCATTATGATCTTATCACATATGATGATCTGATTACGGAAGTAAACACAGAAGGGTTAAATTTATGCAATGAGTTAAAATTAAAATCTAAACTAAAACAAGACAAACTTAGTGGAAGAAAAGAACTAGGGTCTTTCTGTACCCAATATGGGTATGAAAAAATAACTGCTCCTTCTTCCAAACATCGAAAGAGTATCAAAAAACAACGAAATAAGAAACCCTTTACACAAAACTATGGACGACAACAACAGCCCGAAAAAATAAAATATATTCATAAAAAGAGAAAATTTAAAAAACCAGTGTCAAATAAACAAAATGGTCCTACCTGTTATAAATGCGGACGATTTGGACATATCAAGAAAGACTGTCCCTTATTAAAAAAGATTAGATCCTTAGCAATAGATGATACTGAGAAAGACGAAATATTACACCTCCTACGAGAAGATGATAGTAGTACCAGTTCTGAAGAAAGTATAGAAGAATGTGGCTGTATAGGACCATGCCAGTGTTATGAACTTAACACTATTTCTAGTGAAAAAGACTTGTTTGACTTAATTATGAAAGTAGAGGATACAGAACTACAGAAGAAATACTTAGAAGAATATAAATCTTATGTTAGCAATAGGAAGCCTCACTCTACTGAAACAAAGACATATAACCTCAATGATATTTTATTTAAAACAGAGAAGAATAAAGAAGTACTAACATTAGAGGGTCTAAAACACGAAATTAGTGTTGTCAAAAAAGAAATAGAAACCTTAAAAGAAGAAATAGAAACTATGAAGAGGAATACAAAAGGAAAAACAGTAATAGAAGATTTCTCAACACATATCCCTCAATACGAAGAAGAATTCGTACAAGCCCTATCACAAATTGAATTTCAAAGGTGGTATACGTATGTCAATATAACTATTAAAGACTATAAATTAGAATTAAAAGCTCTCTTAGTATGAAAAATTGGAAGATGGAGCAGTTATTTTTTCATACCCATATTGGGTATAGAAAGACCCTAGTTCTTTTCTTCCACTAAGTTTGTCTTGTTTTAGTTTAGATTTTAATTTTAACTCATTGCATAAATTTAACCCTTCTGTGTTTACTTCCGTAATTAGATCACCATATGTGATAAGATCATAATGAATATTATTATCTTTAAATTTCCTTTTTATTCTATTTCGTACTCTATCTGCAAATAGTTGGGGTAGTCCGGCTACAAATCTCTCTTTCCAATAGGATTGCTGACAATCTTCTCTAGTAAATATTTTGGACAGAAACATATCCTTATACCATCTAAAGTCTTGTAATTTTGGACAGGTTAGATTGGTTAGGATGATAGATGCCTTTTCAGCAATGCTTTGAGGGTTACCTATGAAATGTTTGGTAATGGCATAAATGAGAGTAGCAAAAGAGTTTTCTATTGTGAAGGTTTGTCCATCTCTGACTTCGGGTTTAACCATCATTAAGATTTCGTTCTTATCTGCTAAGGATAAGTAGTTGTCCCACCATCCTTTTAATTGTCCAGTAAATCCAGAGGTTATTATTCTCGTAATTTCTTTTTCATTATTATTCATTGTTTTGTAGGCAGTAGCTGCCATACACATTTCATTTAGCATATCAGTTATTCCATGTTCAGTCTTACCATCTACATTCCATTCATAGATACTTTTGCCGTCATAGCTTCCTAAAGAATATTTTTCTTCATGTTGAATGTTTGGGAATGATGGTCGATGATAATAATGAGGGATTTGAGGTCTGTCATATATCCTTACTTTATTTACTTCTAACTGTTCTTCAAATTGATCTACTAAGTTATTTACGTCGTCATTATCAGTTTGTTCAGATTCTGATTCTTCTTCTGTTTCAGATATTGTAGATATTTGAGGTTTTGAAGGAGACATTTTTTTAGATGACGATAGTTCTAGGTATTCTAGTTGTCTCGTTATTTTTTGTAGAAGTTCATCCTCACGACTTAACTTAAAGTTTTTAATTTCGTCATTAGGTTTTACTAATGGTTTTTCTATTTTTATTTCTTGTTTTTGGTTTGAAGAGTCTAAGTATTCTATTTGTTGAGCGATTTTCTGAAGCATTTGATTCGTATAATTATTCTGACTTTTAATTTTGCCTAATTCTGAATTATCTACTTCTTTAAAGGGAGCAGCTAATATTTTATTTCCGTTCCAATCAATAGCTATTTCTTCGAATGGAGGGTAGGTTGATTTTTCAATAGTCTGATCTTTCGTTTTGAGCCATGGAGTATAGCTAGAGGAGGCAGTGTTAATTTGTTGATTTTCTGTGATAGATTGAATATAATTTTTTTGTCGAGAATCCCACCAGATAAAGAAATCAGTATGCACTTCATAATAAAGAAGTTCGGCTTGATAATCCCGCCAGATATCCCCCCTGATCTTCGAGGGTACCGTGCGAAGATAGTGGGTTAAGTGAGGAGTATTATGAGGAGAGCAATATTTATCGATCAGTGTTGGAAGATGAAGTTGAAAAGTCATAGATTAGAGTTGTTGATTATAGGGATCAGTAGTAGGTAGGGCCATATCACTATGGGTTGGAGACATAGGAGGAGATGCTTTCTTATCAGGAGGGCCACCAGAAGAGGAAGCAATTATATCGGGTCGAGAGGTATAATAAGAACGAGGAATACTCGGAGTATAATCAACACCTTTTAAAGACGGCTGTTTTTCAGAGAAGGTGGATTCATATTTTTGGGATTGGAGATATCTAGAAGATAAAGATCGGCGAGGGGGTTCGATAGGTCGCTTAAATATGAGTTCAGCATGGCCCTTATCAGTTTCTATAATTTCAAGAGGATGAGTTCTAGGAGGAATGGCTTTGGGTGGCACGATATTAAATATCTGTCAGTTATCTGGATAAGTTATTTGATTCCATTCGATGAGTTTTGGAGTATGAACATTAACATGCTCATAATTAGCTTCTATTAAGACGGTAGATTCTTTAGCAGATTCAATCTTTGCTTTGGGGCTAAGATTAGATTTCATAATTTTATAATGTACTCTGTATGTTGTTTCTATAACATAGTCATGAGTAAATAAGTTTTGAAAACCAAATCCAGTCTCGTAAATTTTATTAGTAGGGATCTTTGGAATAGTCCAATTTTGTAATTTCTGCTCAATAGCAGAAATATGTAGTTCTCGTGTATTATCAATATCCATGTAAACACGTAAACACACTAAACGATTCTAAAAAGATAATCGGAGAAGATACTAGGTGAAAGTTCCCTATCCATTGCTTGTAGCATAGAACACACAATCATACAATGAGGGAATCTTTTCCCAATTATGTTTCCCACTATGTCCCCCAATAAGTGAGAGAATCAAGGAGCTCACTTGAGATCCGTGTTTGTGCTTTCTACTTTTGTATATAACCGTTAGATCATACGGCTTAATCTCCACCATTCATTGGGGAGTTGTAAAGGCTATATAAGGGGTGCCTCCCCTCATTTGTAATCATCCAGCAATACTTGCAACCCTGATCTTCGAGGGTACCGTGCAAAGATAGTTAGTGCAAGCAAGAGTATTATGATCGGCACAATATATAACTATTAAAATGGGAAGGTTGAGTTGGAAAGAAAACATTTTAGAGTTAATTATTGTAAGTACTGGGTATAGCCATGTCACTATGGGTTGGAGATAAGGGAGGCGATCCTTGTTTTTCAAGAGGAGCAGAAGAGGTGGCTGTATCATTTTTGGCTGTATAATAAGAGCGGAGAATGCTTTTAGTATAATCTACACCTTTTAAGGAAAGTTGTTTTTCAGAAAATAAAGATTCATATTTTTGAGACATCGAATACCTAGTCGACAGAGATCGTTGAGGGGGTTCGATTGGTCTTTTAAATATGATTTCAGCATGACCTTTATCAGTTTCAATAATCTCAAGGGGTTGAGTTCGAGGAGGAATAGGTTTGGGAGGTACTATATTAAGTATTTACCAATTGTCAGGATATGTTATTTGATTCCAATCTATTAACTTGGGTGTATGAATATTAACATGTTCATAATTGGCTCTATTAGAACTGTAGATTCTTTTGCAGATTCTATTTTTGCTCGAGGACTTAAATTAAACTTCATGACCTTGTAGTGAATCCTATATATTATTGCTACATTTTTAGAACTTTCGATTATTGTAGTTGGTATCTTCATATTTAATGTTAATGTTTTACTTAAATTTTCGTCAAATAAATCTATGCTAAAATTTGGATAACAGTTGAAATATACTGGACTTGTTGCCAAATTTGATTCACAGACTGCTAGCAAGGAGTCAGTGAATGACGTAAACCTAGCATCTCATAAACATATTAAGATAAGTGAATCTAAGTCTATCCTATATAAAGGTTTTATTGCTATTTGAACTAGTCTTATATGCATGAATTTATATTTATTTTTAAATTTTAATAGTTTATTATTATCTATTAATTCTAATTGCTCTATTTGGGGATTAACCGGTAGAGATTTTTCAATTGTTTCTATAACATAGTCATGTGTAAACAGGTTTTGAAAACAAAATCCTGTTTCATATATTTTATTATTTGGAATTTTTGGTATGTTCCAATTTTGCAATTTATGCTCTATCGCAAAAATATGCATTTCCCGTGTATTATCAATGTCCATTTGTTAGACGACTAATCAATAGATAAGCAGAAAACAAATATTCAGATGACTAAAATCCCTATCCATAACAATCGTAAACACTCATACGTTAAACACATAGTCAAGTGTAAATCTAGTATAAACAGTATTAGAACTAGACATAGTATACTATATTCATAACATACGGAAGAGGAAACACGCTCAGGCTTACCAAACGGTCTTACTTCGCTTCCTGCGTCTGTCGGGAACACCTTACACCATGCTATCAACCTCCTCAATATATTTTGAACAAGGCATGCCAACCTGGCTCCGTTACCAGTTGAACCCATACTCGCCTGAATGGGCCAGGACCTTTCCAGGGATAGGCCCATAGATAACTGGCCTTGCCTGCCTCCCTAAAACCCAAGTGTTAGGGAGGAGGGACCAGCCGCCTTATGAACCCCTTGGGTTCCTTTTTATCAAGAGTTGATGGAGAGGCTGTTTGATTAGTAGTTGTATAAGAAGATTGAGGAACTCTTACAGGACCGTGTTTGATTGTGAATGGAGTATGGTTATTTTTGATTGCTAAGGATAGAGAATAGGTTTAGCTAATGATCTTCATTTTATCACAAAGGTGAATCAAGTGATAAAACCTGAGAAACATTATAAAGCAAAGAGATATCAAACTGAAATTTTCCTATTCATTCAAGCTTGCTTACAAGTGAGGTCTGAAACCCTTTTTATAGCAGATTAGGAGTCAGATAGATTACATTTATATCCTTCCTTTTAACAATAATACATACCCTTAGAGGGAAAGTAAGAACTTTTATTCAGAGCCATTACTTTTGCTGGTTGCTTAGTCACATCTTCTTTTTGAAAAGTGGATTCCTTCTGAGCTTGAAAAAGATGAGGAAACCAAAGACATAAAAGAGCTGGCTGTTTAAATTTTCCACCAAAAGAGTATCATATGTTAGACCACCCGTACAAAACCAGAATTTTCTACGAGCAGATCCTCTTAGAGACTCAATCTGTAGAAGTGATTCATACTATGGATAAAAAGTTCCCTGACCAAATTTCCTTTTCTCGAATTAAGATTACGAGAGTTATGACAAAAGATGAGTGGAGGCAACATCCTTCTACAAATAAAATCTTCTCTATTAAAATCCCTGATCAACCACTTAGAGGATACAATTATTACGATTATCAGAAAGCCTGGCTAAGAGTCTTGTGGTACAAGCCTATGTATCACACCTGGTTCACTTATTTTCGAAGACCTGTCATAGAAACTTTCCTCAATGGTGGGTCGGATGATTTAATACCATAAGACCGATGACTGGACTCTTCCAACACGACATTGAAGAAGCAATAAAAGTATTCTCACATTACTCAGATTTGGGAAATCTAACGCCCAATCCTTTGTTACAATATTTATTAACCTACTCAGTCCCATGTATTCTTTGTTGGGACCTTGCCAAGAATCGAGATACTATGGCCCAAATAACCTACTTGGTCCGGCGGATAAAACAAAAAAATTGGCCCAAATATGAAACGGCCTGTGCAGATGTGCAAGCAGTCAAAAAATTATTAAAATTATCTGATACAAAGACAATAGGCTCTCAATCCCACCATAGTACCAGATCACGATAAAAAACCCTCTGAAGATAAAGACATGACTTCCAGGACATCATCTCTTGTGGGTGTACAAGTCTAGTTTGTCTCGCTGGTTGGCTAAATCTCTGATTATAAGAGGTGGTACCCTTGTGGTGATAGATTGTGGGGATCTTTGTGGGTATAAGGGTAAGGGAACCATGGACTTTCGTTTTATTTGCTCGGGGGTTACCGAAGCAGTAATTAAAGCTGAGTAATAGCTTGGTTGTATCAAAGCAGAGGGAGAAGAGGGAGATGGGGGAGGAGAACTTGAATACCTTTTATCTGCAGAGGAAGAGGCTTTGTTGGCCAGTATGGTAGTCAGAGACTTCTTTTTATCCATCTTTTAGGCTGTCAAAACAACTAATTTGTTAAGCTTTTCTAAAAGATGAGCTTCCAGCTCCGTTAGCTCGGCTATGGTCAGACCAATAACAATTCTTTCTTTTATCTTTCTTTTTAAAACTTTCCGTACTGATGATAGTTCCTTCTTTACGTTTCTCCGTTCTTTTTCTATCTCCTGTGCTTGCTGTTTTATACTGAATGTACTCTGAAAACGATAAGTCCTCGTAACAGTTCTCTTATTTTTTGATAATGTTTCGGTTACCCAAAATCAACCAGCTCTGTGGCTTCTGGGATAATCTTCTGCTTTGTCTCATACATTGTTTGAGTAGAACTTTAGATAATACATTTATCCTAACATATCAATTGATCTAAATCATTTAATAATTCATATAATATTTTAATATTTGAATTAACCTTTTGTAGGTATCTTCTTTTTCTAGTTTCTTTATATTTTCTCCAATATTTATCTATTTTTTTACCAATCTTTTCTTTTATTTTAATTAATCTAATTATTCGTTCTTTCATGTTCCTCAATTAATTCTTCAATTATTCGTAACATTTTTCTACCAAACTTTTCTCTTTTCTCATATTCTTTACAGTAACAATATTCAGGTACAACAGTGTCATTTATCATGTGGTCATTTATATTTAAATTTATGTCTTCTATTAATTTTGTTTTAATCATTCTTATTTCTTCAATCCTAGAGAAATCTATTTCCATTAATTTTTTAATACATTTATCTATGGTTCTTTCATGTGCGTAAGGAATAGGGTTAGACATGATACCTTTTAATGTTTTTACTTTTCTTCTGAGTAACCTTTAAATCTTTGATCAGCGTTTTATCTTCTTTGCCCTGCAAGAATTCCTTGGATAAGAAATCAGGTAAATTGTTTAATTTTTCTTTTATGAATTCAATATTAAAATCAAAATTAGATAACAAAGCTTGCCATCTTGCAAATATTTGTTTTGATACCAAATTTTTTACATCTTTTTTTAGTATGAATTTTACTGACTGACAAAATACTCTTATTAAAAATTTTTTATTAAATAGGTCATTTTGAAAAGCATTAACACATAGGACGATAGCTAATACTTCCTTTTTAACAATAAAGTAGTTTTCTTAGGCTTTATTCCATATTCCAGAATAATATCTAACTAATTGTTCTTTATCTTTTATTCTTTGTTTTAAAATTCCTCCATTCGTTGTTCAGATGCATCTGTCTCTACTATTAGATATGCATTTTCTTGAGGAATTCCTAAGCATGGTAATTGCTTTACCTTGTCTTTTATATTTCTTACTATTTTAGTCATTTCAGAGTCCCATATAGGGGGATCTTTTCTTAATCTCTTATATAATGGTTTACATATTATTCTTATATTAGGTATAAAGTCTGCAATATAGTTCAAACAACTTAAAAACCTATATAATTATTGTTTATCTTTTATTTCATCAGGAAATTTGCTAGAGAATTCTATGCTTCTATTTATAGGAGTAAAAGTTCCTTGAATTATATCATACCCTATGAATCTTATCTTACTCTGGAATAATTTTATCTTTGTAGCTGATACGACTAATCTATTTTCTTTTATTATGTTAAGAAATTTTTTAACATGCCTAAAATGCTCTGTGATTGTTTTTGAATATACTAGGACATTATCTATGTAAACAATGGTGAGTTTATAGTAGGGGTTGAATATCTCATTCATCATATTCTGAAATTCTAAAGGTGCATTTTTTAGTCCAAAGAGCATTACATTCCATTCATAATATTCAAAAGGGACAGTAAATGCGGTTTTATATTTATCTTCCTCTTTTATTTGTATTTGCCAGAATCCTGATTTCATGTCAAATTTTGAAAATATAATTGCACCTGACAATCTTTTTATTAAATCTTTTTATTAAATCTCTTTTATTCGGGATAGGATATCTAATCCATTGCAAGCATTTATTTAAAAGCTTGTAATTTATAACTAACCTAGGTGCTCCTCTCACTCAGACATTTCAAAGTTCAAAAGCAAAAGCACTCAGTCATCTACTTTCCGCCTAAGGGCATTCATTATTGTTCAAAGGCAAGGATAAAATTGTCTTCAGACCGCCTATAAGAAGGACTCACCTCTTTAGACGAGGTTTCCTTCAGGCTATGCACTATGTATGATTCTCTATACTACGCCCTATTCTAAGAAAATGAAAGAGGTAAACCTCGCATCGCGTAAGCACATCAAGATAGGAGTGTCTAATCCTATACGATGAAGGGGTTTTATTGCAATCTGGATTAAACCAATATGCATAAACCTGTATTTGGTTTTAAATTTGATAAGTTTATTAGGATCTAATAATTCTAAACATTCAATTTGAGGATTAACGGGTAAGGATTTTTCTGTAGTCTCGATAACATAATCATGTGTGAATAGGTTTTGGAATCCTAATCCAGTTTCATATATTTTATTAGTGGGTATTTTAGGAATAGTCCAGTTTTGTAATTTTTGTTCAATAGCCGAAATGTGAAGTTCTCTAGAGTTGTCCATTTGTAAAAGTTAGGATTGTAAGCAATCACAGGAGGAGATGTAGAGAGATTTAACAAGGTCTGAACTGACTGAACATTGGCTCGGGACATGTCATATTTTAACCAGTTCTTTTGTTTTAATCGTCGAAAAAGGTGGGTAATATGAGAGGAAGGATCAGCACCTTCAATGGATTAGATATCCAATTCCAAATAAACGAGATCTTATTTGCTCGGGAGTAACAGGGGCAGTAATTAAGGCAGAATAGTAAGGTGGGGCATGAGTAGCGGGTGAAGAAGGGGATGCAGGAGGAGAAGAAGAATACCTTTTATCGGAGGAAGAGGATGCTTTTGCAAGCATTGCGGTCAGTGATTTTTTCTTCTCCATTTTAGAAAAGCACGGGCAGACTGCTCAGTTCACAAAGAAGATTCTGAATTAATTCTTTTAATTCGGCAATACTAAGGCCGATATTCTGCTGTGTCTGGATTCTTCTATGCAGGACAGAGCGTACTGTCAAAATCTCGTGTCTGAGAGCTCGTTTTTGTTCTTCAATACAATGCGCCTGTTGTTTCACTGAGAAAGTACTTTGATGGCAATACGTTTTAGTAACAATTTTTTTATCAGTAGAAATGGTTTCAGTTATCCAAGAGCGACCAAAACGTCGTCGCTTTGGATATTCTCCAGCTTTTACTTTGAACCATCAAGGTGATTGTATTTTAAGGTAGTGCATTTATCCTGAGATAAAAGTTGATCAATATCGGTTAATAAATCACATAATAAATTAACATTAGAGTTAATTTTTTGAAGATATTTTCTTTTTTTAGTATCTTTGTATTTAAACCAATTTTTATCAATTTCTTTTCCTATTTGTTTTTTAATCTGTATCAGATGTATTACTCTGCTCTTCATCATTAATCATTTCCTGAAGAATTCGTAATAACTTTCTACCAAACTGTTCTTTTTTATCATATTCTTTACAATCACAAAAATCATTTGGTATCGTAGAATGATTAAATACGTGGTCCTCTATGCTCTGTCTTATTCCTTCGATTAATTTTTGTTTTAACAGTAATAGTTCTTCGATATTTGAAAAATCAATTTGCATAAGTTTATCAATACTTTTTTCTATTATTTGTTCTTGGAAGTATGGAAGCATACCTGTGTTATTCTGTTAATGAACGTTTCTGCAAGAATTCACGCGAGAGAAAATCAGGTAAATTATTTGAAGATCCTTTTATGAATTCAATGGTAAAATCAAAGTTAGATAAGATAGCCTGCCATCTAGCAAATATTTGTTTTGAAACTAAATTTTTAACATCTTTTTCAAGGATAAATTTTGCAGATTGACAATCGACTCTTATTAAAAAGGTCTTGTTAAACAGATCATCTTGAAATGCATTAACACAAAGTACTATTGCCAGTACTTCCTTTTTTACGGTAGAATAATTAGTTTGAGCTGCATTCCATATGCCAGAATAATATCGTACTAACTGTTCTTTGTCAGTAGTTTTTTGTTTTAAAATTCCGCCATAACCATTTTCAGAGGCATCTGTTTCTACAATTAAGGAAGCATCTGAACATGGGATACCAAGACAAGGAAGTTGTTTGACTTTTAATTTTATCTCTTTTATTATTTGTGTATGTTCATTTGTCCAATTAGGGGCATTTTTCTTTAGGCATGCATAGAGTGGTTTACAGATTACTCTTATTTGAGGAATAAAGTCGGCAATATAATTTAAACATCCCAGAAATCTTTGTAATTGTTGTTTATCTTTGATCTCATCAGGAAACCGTGAAGCAAATTCTATGCTCCTTGCTATAGGGGTATAAGTTCCCTGTTCTATATCATATCCAAGAAATCGGATTTTTGTCTGGAATAATTTTATTTTTGGGGCAGAAACTACTAAACCATTATCTTTGATTACCTGTAGAAATCGCCTAACATGTTTGAAGTGATCAGTAATAGTTTTGGAATAAACTAAAACATCATCAATATAAACAATTGTAAATTTATCATACGAATTAAAAATATCATTCATAACATGCTGGAATTCGGAAGGAGCATTTTTAAGGCCAAAAGGCATTACATTCCATTCATAATGTCCGAAAGGAACAGTAAAGGTTGTTTTATATCTATCTTGTTCTTGAATTTGTATTTGCCAAAAGCCAGATTTCATATCGAATTTTGAGAAAACAGTTGCAGCTGAAAGTCTTTTAATGAGATCTCGTTTATTTGGAATTGGATATCTAATCCATTAAAGGTGCTGATTTAGAGGTTTGTAGTTTATGACTAATCTAGGAACTCCTCTTTCTAATTCTGCATTGTTTTGTACATAGAAGGCAGCGCAAGACCAAGGAGATTTACTTTCTCTAATGAGTCCTTTATCTAGAAGTCCTTGTATTTCTTGTTTACAAAATTCTAATAGTTCAGAATTCATTTGAATGGGTCTTGCTTTTGTAGGAATATTTTCTTCTTTAAAGCCTGGTTCATAAGGTAAAGTGACAAGATGTTGTTTTCTATTCCAAAAAGCATTAGGTAAAGATGAACAGATTTGTTCTTCAATTAGTTTTTGCAATTGGTTAATTTGGGTAAGTATTGCTGGTTTAGTTAACTCATCTTCTATCCTAGTGAGATTCATTTCATGAACTAAGGAATGTAGATGTTTTTTCTTATGGATGAGTAAAATTTCTTTTCGTTTTTCTAGGTTTTGAAGAACAGAAATATCTCGTTGTACGATATTTTTACAGAACTCGAAGGTAAGCTGTTTTCCTAAAATGTTTGTGCTTAATCCTTTATCATTTATAAAGAATGGATAGAGTTGTGTTAGGAATGGAGTTCCAAGTATAATATCTTGTGATAAATTTTTTACTAGTAAGAAGGTATTTTGAAAACAGATCCCTTGATTACATATGTGAGCATTTGTTATTTTATATTTTATTTCAAGTTTCTGTTTATTGGCTGCATGTAATCTTTCTGTGGTTTTTTCATAGTACTTGGTAGGTATTAAGCCTTCCCGTATACAGTTGTGATCTGTGCCGGAATCTAGCAAGGCTCGTAGTTCTAATTTGCAGTCTTTGATTACGAACTTAACAGTTGTATACCATTTTTGGTATTCTATTCTTGATATTGCCTGTATAAATTCTTCATTAAAACGGAGACTTTGTTCAGAAAGATTTTCTATCTTTCCTTTTCCTTTAATCGTGGTTTTAATTTCTTCTAGATCATTTTTTATCAATACTACTTCCCTTTTTACATTTTGAATTTCATGTTTCAATCCTTCTAAAGATAGTACTTCTTTATTTCTTTCTTTAGCGAATAATATTTCATTTAGATTATATGTTTTTAGCTCCTCGTTTCTGAATTTGTTAGTTGAAGAGTTACCGCAGACATATGCTTATATTCTGTTAGATATTTCTTTTGTAATTCTGGATCTTCGACTTTCATAATTAAATCGAATAAATTATTTTCGCCAGTTATAGTATTTAACTCATAGCACTGACATGGGCCTATGCAGCCACATTCGTCAATATCATTACTTTCAGAAGAACTTGTTTCATCTCTTCGTAATAGATGTAGTATTTCTTCCTTTTCATTTTCATCAATCTCTAAGGCTCTTATTTTCTTTAGAAGTGGACAATCTTTCTTTATATGACCAATACGTCCACATTTGTAGCATGTTAAATTACTTGGTTTATTGGTATGTGTATTTGTTTTTGGCTTGAAGTTTCTATTTCGTTTGTAATTTTGTGATCTATGTTCATATTTTGTCCTATTTTTTTCATAACGTTTGGTTATTAGTGGTTTTGTATATTTACGTTTTTTAACATATTTTGTGTGTTGTGCAGAGGGAGCTATAATTTTCTCGTAACCGTACTGAGTACAAAAGGAACCTAATTCTTTTCGTCCACTAAGTTTGTCTTGTTTTAATTTTGATTTTAGTTTTAATTCATTACAGAGATTGAGTCCCTCTGTGTTTACTTCGGTAACTAAATCACCATATGTGATCATATCATAGTGAATAATATTGTCACTAAATTTTCTTTTTATCCTATTCCTTACTCTTTCTGCGAATAGACTAGGAAGTCCAGCAATGAAACGTTCTTTCCAATAGGCTTGTTGGCAATCTTCTCGGGTGAATATTTTTGATAAAAACATGTCTTTATACCATCTAAAGTCTTGTAGTTTTGGGCAGGTGAGGTTGGTTAGGATAATAGAAGCTTTTTCAGCTATACTTTGCGGGTTTCCTATGAAATGTTTTGTAATGGCGTAAATTAAAGTTGCAAAGGAGTTTTCTGTGGCATGTGTCTGTCCATTATGGACTTCGGGTTTTACCATAAGTAGAATATCATTTCTATCCGTTGCTGATAGGTAATTATCCCACCATCCTTTTAATTGTCCTGTAAATCCAGAAGTTATTATTTTTGTAATTTCTTTTTC
Organism: Passiflora organensis; assembly: GCA_019739055.1. NCBI lineage: Eukaryota > Viridiplantae > Streptophyta > Magnoliopsida > Malpighiales > Passifloraceae > Passiflora > Passiflora organensis. The sequence goes on along the minus strand of JAEPBF010000002.1, from coordinate 1,886,142 downwards.
GGTGTTATTCATAGTTTTATAGGCCGTAGCAGCCATACACATTTCATTAAGTATATCTGTTATTCCATGTTCGGTTTTTCCATCTATGTTCCACTCATATATACTTTTACCGTCATAACTACCTAACGAATATTTTTCCTCATGTTGTATATCTGGTAAAGATGGTCGTGAGTAATAGTGTGGAATTCTGGGTCGGTCATATATTTTATTAAGTTCTAAATCTTCGAATTGTTCAGTAAGTTGATCCGCATTATCTGTTTGATTTATTTCATCTGAGTCAGTATATTCTGACCTTATTTCGTCTGAAATGACAGCTATTTGAGCTTTAGTTGCAGATGAGGTGGTTAATTCTAAATGTTCTAATTGTTTTGTTATTTTTTGCAATAAGTCATCTTCGCGGTTTAGTTTAAAGTTGTGAATATCTTCGTACGGTTTAACGAGTGGTTTTTCTATTTTGGTTTCTCTTTTTTCTTGAGCATCTAGATATTCCAATTGATGAGCAATTCGTTGTAACATCTGGTTTGTATAATTATTCTGACTTTTTATTTTACCAAACTCAGTGTTATCAGCATCTTTAAATGGGGCGGCTAATATCTTGTTTCCATTCCAGTCAATGGCTATTTCTTCAAAGGGAGGGTATTTTGCAAGTTCTACTGTTTGATCTTTGGTTTTGAGCCAGGGAGTATAACTAGTGGACGTAGTATTAAGTTCATTAGTTTCCATTGTGTTGTACTGAGATTTTCGAGATGCCCACCAAATGAAGAAGTCAGTGTGGACTTTGTAATAAGTAAGTTCTTGAATATAGTGGTGCCAGATCCCCCCGCGAAAAAGCGAAGGTACGGAGCGAAGATAGTCAAGTCGATGAGAGGTATTGTGATCAGCACAATACTGATCAATGAGAGTTGGTAGATGGAGAGTAAAAGTCATTGAGATAACTGGGTAGTGTAGTGGCGGGAAGCAGCCATATCATTAGGTGTAGGAGATAATGGAGGAGAGTCAAGTTTAGGAGTCGAAGGTACAGTAGGTGGACGAGGAATGTTAAAGTAGGATTGGGGAATAGTTTTCGTGTAGTCAACACCTTTGAGAGAGGGTTGTTGAGTAGCAGATGTAGGAGGCAATGAAGAAGACACAGAAGTCGAGGTTGTCGGTTTAGAGAAAAGGATCTTGGCATGACCTTGAAGAGTTTCGATTACCGCAAAGGGTTGTGTACGAGGTAAGATAGGTCGGACAGGTAGGATATTTTGAATCTGCCAACTATCGGGATAAGTAACTTGATTCCATTCTATTAATTTAGGTGTATGAATATGAACATGATCATAATTCGCCTCAATTAATATTGTTGATTCTTTGGCCGATTCAATCTTGGCTTTAGGACTTAGGTTTGATTTCATAATTTTGTAATGTATTCGGTATATAATAGCAACATTTTTAGAGTTAGCCATCATTGTAGAAGGTAACTTCATATTAAGTGTAAGAGTTTTACTTAAATTTTCATCAAAAAGATCGATACTAAAATTTGGATAACAATTGAAATAAACAGGTCCTGTAGCTAAATTTGATTCGCAGACAGCAAGTAGCAAGTCTGTGAAAGAGGTAAACCTCGCATCGCGTAAGCACATCAAGATAGGAGTGTCTAATCCTATACGATGAAGGGGTTTTATTGCAATCTGGATTAAACCAATATGCATAAACCTGTATTTGGTTTTAAATTTGATAAGTTTATTAGGATCTAATAATTCTAAACATTCAATTTGAGGATTAACGGGTAAGGATTTTTCTGTAGTCTCGATAACATAATCATGTGTGAATAGGTTTTGGAATCCTAATCCAGTTTCATATATTTTATTAGTGGGTATTTTAGGAATAGTCCAGTTTTGTAATTTTTGTTCAATAGCCGAAATGTGAAGTTCTCTAGAGTTGTCCATTTGTAAAAGCGTGCTTTTCTAAAATGGAGAAGAAAAAATCACTGACCGCAATGCTTGCAATAGCATCCTCTTCCTCCGATAAAAGGTATTCTTCTTCTCCTCCTGCATCCCCTTCTTCACCCGCTACTCATGCCCCACCTTACTATTCTGCCTTAATTACTGCCCCTGTTACTCCCGAGCAAATAAAACGTAAGTCCATGGTCTCATTACCTTTGTACCCTCAAAGATCCCCTCAATCGATCGCCACTCGAGCTCCTCCTCTCATTATTCGAGAATTAGCCAATCAAAAACCTGACATCTACACATACAAGATGGACATCAAAATTACTGAGCTCGAAACCGACGATGAGAAAAAAGACCTCAAAGATCTCATTACTTAAATATTCCCTCCTAAAGAAGTTCAAATGATGGAACATCCTTTTAAGACCAGACTTTTTTACGAGCAAATTTTACTTGAGACCCAATCTGTTGAAATTCTTCATACCATGGACAAAAAATACCCAGACCAGATTGCTTTTTCTCGACTCAAAATCTTGCGAGTCATGGCTAAATCCGAATGGAGACAGCACCCATATACAAATAAAACTTTCTCTGCCCAAATCCCTGGACAACAATTGCATAGTTACAATTACTATGATTACCAAAAAGCCTGGTTACGAGTATTATGGTATAAACCCATCTATCACACCTGGTTTCTATATTTCTCAAAAAATTGCCAGAGAGTTTTTCCTCAATGGTGGAGCGGTTACTTTAGTACCGTCAAACCACTATCCGGACTTTTTCCCACTGACATTGAAACCGCTATTAAAATCTTTGCTCATTTTACTGATCTCGAAGACATTACCCCAAGTCCCCTGCTTCAATATCTTATTACCTTTTCCGTATCTTGGATCCTTTGTTGGGAATTTGCCAAAAATCGTGATCCATCCTCTCACATTACCCACCTTGTTCGACGATTAAAACAAAAGAATTGGTTAAAATATGACATGTCCCGAGTCAATGTTCAGTCAGTTCAGACCTTGTTAAATCTCTCTACAAATGATGTTAAACAATATCTTACTCCGGACAAAGGACCTCTTCTTTCAAAGCAAGAAGATGTTATTTCCCGATCTTCTCCTCTTGAGAAAATGAAAGAAATTTACGGGTCAAAAGAAAAGACAGATGAAGACGACGATGATGATGACCCATTCGCAAATCACGATCCTGATCGTGACCTCTTATTGACCTATCAGAATTAACAGTGCCTAGTGACAGACAACAAGACAACATGTGACGCGACAACATAAAAGCAGGATAAAAGCAACGGCGCACTACCTTCAAAAGAAAGACGCACTCAGACATTTCAAAAGTTCAAAAGCAAGCACTATCTCCAAAGCAAAAGCAACGACGCACTCAGACGCACTCAGACGCACTCAGACGCACTATCTTCAAAAGCAAAAGCACTCAGACGCACTCATCTACTTTCCGTCTAAGGGCATTCATTATTGTTAAAAGGCAAGGATAAAATTGTCTTCAGACCGTCTATAAGAAGGACTTACCTCTTTAGAAAATGTTTAAGTTTTTCTGCACTATGTATGATTCTCGGTACTACGCTCTGAACTAAGAAATAAAAGTGTGAAGTATTCAGTTATGTCTCTGAGTGTTATCGATACCCGTCTCTTCCTCAGTTAGCCAAATGATGAACTAAGTATCCTATCCTATCTATTGTAACCTGATACACAAGGCAACACAGAGCAAATCCTGGGAGCAAATGGTAGCGGAGCCAGACATGGCTAATCATGTTTCACACATACTGCAAGAAGGTAATCACGTGGTGTAAGGTGTTCCCGGCAGATGCACAGCTGGATGCTCCGATAAGACCGATGGTAAGCCTGAGCGTGTTTCTTGTGCTATGAGTAAGCATGATATGTATATGTTTGTCAAACGTATGCTAGCTCTTCATATCTTATGTTGTTGCCTTTGTGATTATCTAGAGTGCAATAGATAAGATCTATCTCCTCCTGTGATTGCTTACAATCCTAACTTTTACAAATGGACAACTCTAGAGAACTTCACATTTCGGCTATTGAACAAAAATTACAAAACTGGACTATTCCTAAAATACCCACTAATAAAATATATGAAACTGGATTAGGATTCCAAAACCTATTCACACATGATTATGTTATCGAGACTACAGAAAAATCCTTACCCGTTAATCCTCAAATTGAATGTTTAGAATTATTAGATCCTAATAAACTTATCAAATTTAAAACCAAATACAGGTTTATGCATATTGGTTTAATCCAGATTGCAATAAAACCCCTTCATCGTATAGGATTAGACACTCCTATCTTGATGTGCTTACGCGATGCGAGGTTTACCTCTTTCACAGACTCGCTACTTGCTGTCTGCGAATCAAATCTAGCTACAGGACCTGTTTATTTCAATTGTTATCCAAATTTTAGTATCGATCTTTTCGATGAAAATTTAAGTAAAACTCTTACACTTAATATGAAGTTACCTTCTACAATGATGGCTAACTCTAAAAATGTTGCTATTATATACCGAATACATTACAAAATTATGAAATCAAACCTAAGTCCTAAAGCCAAGATTGAATCGGCCAAAGAATCAACAATATTAATTGAGGCGAATTATGATCATGTTCATATTCATACACCTAAATTAATAGAATGGAATCAAGTTACTTATCCCGATAGTTGGCAGATTCAAAATATCCTACCTGTCCGACCTATCTTACCTCGTACACAACCCTTTGCGGTAATCGAAACTCTTCAAGGTCATGCCAAGATTCTTTCTCTAAACCGACAATCTCATCTTCCGTGTCTTCTTCATTGCCTCCTACATCGGCTACTCAACAACCCTCTCTCAAAGGTGTTGACTACACGAAAACTATTCCCCAATCCTACGTTAACATTCCTCGTCCACCTACTGTACCTTCGACTCCTATTCCTAAACTTGACTCTCCTCCTTTATCTCCTATACTTATCATGCTTACTCATAGCACAAGAAACACGCTCAGGCTTACCATCGGTCTTATCGGAGCATCCAGCTGTGCATCTGCCGGGAACACCTTACACCACGTGATTACCTTCTTGCAGTATGTGTGAAACATGATTAGCCATGTCTGGCTCCGCTACCATTTGCTCCCAGGATTTGCTCTGTGTTGCCTTGTGTATCAGGTTACAATAGATAGGATAGGATACTTAGTTCATCATTTGGCTAACTGAGGAAGAGACGGGTATCGATAACACTCAGAGACATAACTGAATACTTCACACTTTTATTTCTTAGTTCAGAGCGTAGTACCGAGAATCATACATAGTGCAGAAAAACTTAAACATTTTCTAAAGAGGTAAGTCCTTCTTATAGACGGTCTGAAGACAATTTTATCCTTGCCTTTTAACAATAATGAATGCCCTTAGACGGAAAGTAGATGACTGAGTGCTTTTGCTTTTGAACTTTTGAAATGTCTGAGTGCGTCTTTCTTTTGAAGGTAGTGCGCCGTTGCTTTTATCCTGCTTTTATGCTTTTGCTTTTGAAATGTCTGAGTGCGCCTTGCTTTTGATAGTAGTGCGTCGTTGCTTTTATCCTGCTTTTTTGTCGAGTCACATGTTGTCTTGTTGTCTGTCACTAGGCACTGTTAATTCTGATAGGTCAATAAGAGGTCACGATCAGGATCGTGATTTGCGAATGGGTCATCATCGTCGTCGTCTTCATCTGTCTTTTCTTTTGACCCGTAAATTTCTTTCATTTTCTCAAGAGGAGAAGATCGGGAAATAACATCTTCTTGCTTTGAAAGAAGAGGTCCTTTGTCCGGAGTAAGATATTGTTTAACATCATTTGTAGAGAGATTTAACAAGGTCTGAACTGACTGAACATTGGCTCGGGACATGTCATATTTTAACCAATTCTTTTGTTTTAATCGTCGAACAAGGTGGGTAATGTGAGAGGATGGATCACGATTTTTGGCAAATTCCCAACAAAGGATCCAAGGTACGGAAAATGTAATAAGATACTGAAGCAGGGGACTCGGGGTAATGTCTTCGAGATCAGTAAAATGAGCGAAGACTTTAATAGCGGTTTCAATGTCAGTAGGAAAAAGTCCGGATAATGGTTTGACGGTACTAAAGTAACCGCTCCACCATTGAGGAAAAGTTCTCTGGCAATTTTTGAGAAATATAGAAACCAGGTGTGATAGATGGGTTTATACCATAATACTCGTAACCAGGCTTTTTGGTAATCATAGTAATTGTAACTATGCAATTGTTGTCCAGGGATTTGGGCAGAGAAAGTTTTATTTGTATATGGGTGCTGTCTCCATTCGGATTTAGCCATGACTCGCAAGATTTTGAGTCGAGAAAAAGCAATCTGGTCTGGGTATTTTTTGTCCATGGTATGAAGAATTTCAACAGATTGGGTCTCAAGTAAAATTTGCTCGTAAAAAAGTCTGGTCTTAAAAGGATGTTCCATCATTTGAACTTCTTTAGGAGGGAATATCTGAGTAATGAGATCTTTGAGGTCTTTTTTCTCATCGTCGGTTTCGAGCTCAGTAATTTTAATGTCCATCTTGTGTGTGTAGAGGTCAGGTTTTTGATTGGCTAATTCTCGAATAATGAGAGGAGGAGCTCGAGTGGCGATCGATTGAGGGTACAAAGGTAATGAGACCATGGACTTACGTTTTATTTGCTCGGGAGTAACAGGGGCAGGAATTAAGGCAGAATAGTAAGGTGGGGCATGAGTAGCGGGTGAAGAAGGGGATGCAGGAGGAGAAGAAGAATACCTTTTATCGGAGGAAGAGGATGCTTTTGCAAGCATTGCGGTCAGTGATTTTTTCTTCTCCATTTTAGAAAAGCACGGGCAGACTGCTCAGTTCACAAAGAAGATTCTGAATTAATTCTTTTAATTCGGCAATACTAAGGCCGATATTCTGCTGTGTCTGGATTATTCTATGCAGGACAGAGCGTACTGTCAAAATCTCGTGTCTGAGAGCTCGTCTTTGTTCTTCAATACAATGCGCCTGTTGTTTCACTGAGAAAGTACTTTGATGACAATACGTTTTAGTAACAATTTTTTTATCAGTAGAAATGGTTTCAGTTATCCAAGAGCGACCAAAACGTCGTCGCTTTGGATATTCTCCAGCTTTTACTTTGAACCAGCAAGGTGATTGTATTTTAAGGTAGTGCATTTATCCTGAGATAAAAGTTGATCAATATCGGTTAATAAATCACATAATAAATTAACATTAGAGTTAATTTTTTGAAGATATTTTCTTTTTTTAGTATCTTTGTATTTAAACCAATTTTTATCAATTTCTTTTCCTATTTGTTTTTTAATCTGTATCAGATGTATTACTCTGCTCTTCATCATTAATCATTTCCTGAAGAATTCGTAATAACTTTCTACCAAACTGTTCTTTTTTATCATATTCTTTACAATCACAAAAATCATTTGGTATCGTAGAATGATTAAATACGTGGTCCTCTATGCTCTGTCTTATTCCTTCGATTAATTTTTGTTTTAACAGTAATAGTTCTTCGATATTTGAAAAATCAATTTGCATAAGTTTATCAATACTTTTTTCTATTATTTGTTCTTGGAAGTATGGAAGCATACCTGTGTTATTCTGTTAATGAACGTTTCTGCAAGAATTCACGCGAGAGAAAATCAGGTAAATTATTTGAAGATCCTTTTATGAATTCAATGGTAAAATCAAAGTTAGATAAGATAGCCTGCCATCTAGCAAATATTTGTTTTGAAACTAAATTTTTAACATCTTTTTCAAGGATAAATTTTGCAGATTGACAATCGACTCTTATTAAAAAGATCTTGTTAAACAGATCATCTTGAAATGCATTAACACAAAGTACTATTGCCAGTACTTCCTTTTTTACGGTAGAATAATTAGTTGAGCTGCATTCCATATGCCAGAATAATATCGTACTAACTGTTCTTTGTCAGTAGTTTTTTGTTTTAAAATTCCGCCATAACCATTTTCAGAGGCATCTGTTTCTACGATTAAGAAAGCATCTGAACATGGGATACCAAGACAAGGAAGTTGTTTGACTTTTAATTTTATCTCTTTTATTATTTGTGTATGTTCATTTGTCCAATTAGGGGCATTTTTCTTTAGGCGTGCATAAAGTGGTTTACAGATTACTCTTATTTGAGGAATAAAGTCGGCAATATAATTTAAACATCCCAGAAATCTTTGTAATTGTTGTTTATCTTTGATCTCATCAGGAAACCGTGAAGCAAATTCTATGCTCCTTGCTATAGGGGTATAAGTTCCCTGTTCTATATCATATCCAAGAAATCGGATTTTTGTCTGGAATAATTTTATTTTTGGGGCAGAAACTACTAAACCATTATCTTTGATTACCTGTAGAAATCGCCTAACATGTTTGAAGTGATCAGTAATAGTTTTGGAATAAACTAAAACATCATCAATATAAACAATTGTAAATTTATCATACGAATTAAAAATATCATTCATAACATGCTGGAATTCGGAAGGAGCATTTTTAAGGCCAAAGGGCATTACGTTCCATTCATAATGTCCAAAAGGAACAGTAAAGGCTGTTTTATATTTATCTTGTTCTTGAATTTGTATTTGCCAAAAGCCAGATTTCATATCGAATTTTGAGAAAACAGTTGCAGCTGAAAGTCTTTTAATGAGATCTCGTTTATTTGGAATTGGATATCTAATCCATTGAAGGTGTTGATTTAGAGGTTTGTAGTTTATGACTAATCTAGGAACTCCTCGTTCTAATTCTGCATTGTTTTGTACATAGAAGGCAGCGCAAGACCAAGGAGATTTACTTTCTCGAATGAGTCCTTTATCTAGAAGTCCTTGTATTTCTTGTTTACAAAATTCTAATAGTTCAGAATTCATTTGAATGGGTCTTGCTTTCGTAGGAATATTTTCTTCTTTAAAACCTGGTTCATAAGGTAAAGTGACAAGATGTTGTTTTCTATTCCAAAAAGCATTAGGTAAAGATGAACAGATTTGTTCTTCAATTAGTTTTTGCAATTGGTTAATTTGGGTAAGTATTGCTGGTTTAGTTAACTCATCTTCTATCCTAGTGAGATTCATTTCATGAACTAAGGAATGTAGATGTTTTTTCTTATGGATGAGTAAAATTTCTTTTCGTTTTTCTAGGTTTTGAAGAACAGAAATATCTCGTTGTACGATATTTTTACAGAACTCGAAGGTAAGCTGTTTTCCTAAAATGTTTGTGCTTAATCCTTTATCATTTATAAAGAATGGATAGAGTTGTGTTAGGAATGGAGTTCCAAGTATAATATCTTGTGATAAATTTTTTACTAGTAAGAAGGTATTTTGAAAACAGATCCCTTGATTACATATGTGAGCATTTGTTATTTTATATTTTATTTCAAGTTTCTGTTTATTGGCTGCATGTAATCTTTCTGTGGTTTTTTCATAGTACTTGGTAGGTATTAGGCCTTCCCGTATACAGTTATGATCTGCGCCGGAATCTAGCAAAGCTCGTAGTTCTAATTTGTAGTCTTTGATTACGAACTTAACAGTTGTATACCATTTTTGGTATTCTATTCTTGATATGGCATGTATAAATTCTTCATTAAAACGGAGACTTTGTTCAGAAAGATTTTCTATCTTTCCTTTTCCTTTAATCGTGGTTTTAATTTCTTCTAGATCATTTTTTATTAATACTACTTCCCTTTTTACATTTTGAATTTCATGTTTCAATCCTTCTAAAGATAGTACTTCTTTATTTCTTTCTTTAGCGAATAATATTTCATTTAGATTATATGTTTTTAGCTCCTCGTTTCTGAATTTGTTAGTTGAAGAGTTACCGCAGACATATGCTTTATATTCTGTTAGATATTTCTTTTGTAATTCTGGATCTTCGACTTTCATAATTAAATCGAATAAATTATTTTCGCCAGTTATAGTATTTAACTCATAGCACTGACATGGGCCTATGCAGCCACATTCGTCAATATCATTACTTTCAGAAGAACTTGTTTCATCTCTTCGTAATAGATGTAGTATTTCTTCCTTTTCATTTTCATCAATCTCTAAGGCTCTTATTTTCTTTAGAAGTGGACAATCTTTCTTTATATGACCAATACGTCCACATTTGTAGCATGTTAAATTACTTGGTTTATTGGTATGTGTATTTGTTTTTGGCTTGAAGTTTCTATTTCGTTTGTAATTTTGTGATCTATGTTCATATTTTGTCCTATTTTTTTCATAACGTTTGGTTATTAGTGGTTTTGTATATTTACGTTTTTTAACATATTTTGTGTGTTGTGCAGAGGGAGCTATAATTTTCTCGTAACCGTACTGAGTACAAAAGGAACCTAATTCTTTTCGTCCACTAAGTTTGTCTTGTTTTAATTTTGATTTTAGTTTTAATTCATTACAGAGATTGAGTCCCTCTGTGTTTACTTCGGTAACTAAATCACCATATGTGATCATATCATAGTGAATAATATTGTCACTAAATTTTCTTTTTATCCTATTCCTTACTCTTTCTGCGAATAGACTAGGAAGTCCAGCAATGAAACGTTCTTTCCAATAGGCTTGTTGGCAATCTTCTCGGGTGAATATTTTTGATAAAAACATGTCTTTATACCATCTAAAGTCTTGTAGTTTTGGGCAGGTGAGGTTGGTTAGGATAATAGAAGCTTTTTCAGCTATACTTTGCGGGTTTCCTATGAAATGTTTTGTAATGGCGTAAATTAAAGTTGCAAAGGAGTTTTCTGTGGCATGTGTCTGTCCATTATGGACTTCGGGTTTTACCATAAGTAGAATATCATTTCTATCCGTTGCTGATAGGTAATTATCCCACCATCCTTTTAATTGTCCTGTAAATCCAGAAGTTATTATTTTTGTAATTTCTTTTTCGGTGTTATTCATAGTTTTATAGGCCATAGCAGCCATACACATTTCATTAAGTATATCTGTTATTCCATGTTCGGTTTTTCCATCTATGTTCCACTCATATATACTTTTACCGTCATAACTACCTAACGAATATTTTTCCTCATGTTGTATATCTGGTAAAGATGGTCGTGAGTAATAGTGTGGAATTCTGGGTCGGTCATATATTTTATTAAGTTCTAAATCTTCGAATTGTTCAGTAAGTTGATCCGCATTATCTGTTTGATTTATTTCATCTGAGTCAGTATATTCTGACCTTATTTCGTCTGAAATGACAGCTATTTGAGCTTTAGTTGCAGATGAGGTGGTTAATTCTAAATGTTCTAATTGTTTTGTTATTTTTTGCAATAAGTCATCTTCGCGGTTTAGTTTAAAGTTGTGAATATCTTCGTACGGTTTAACGAGTGGTTTTTCTATTTTGGTTTCTCTTTTTTCTTGAGCATCTAGATATTCCAATTGATGAGCAATTCGTTGTAACATCTGGTTTGTATAATTATTCTGACTTTTTATTTTACCAAACTCAGTGTTATCAGCATCTTTAAATGGGGCGGCTAATATCTTGTTTCCATTCCAGTCAATGGCTATTTCTTCAAAGGGAGGGTATTTTGCAAGTTCTACTGTTTGATCTTTGGTTTTAAGCCAGGGAGTATAACTAGTGGACGTAGTATTAAGTTCATTAGTTTCCATTGTGTTGTACTGAGATTTTCGAGACGCCCCAAAGATGATGAAGACGACGACCCGTTCGCTAATCATGATCCGGATCGCGATCTCCTGCTCACATATCACAATAATTAAGCAGACTCGCTCGACATGATGTGACATGATGTGACATGATGTGACTAAAGCAGAAGCACTCAGCAAAGCTTGATAAAAGATGATGTGACTAAAAGCAGACGCACTCAATAAAAGCAGCAGACAAGATGTGACCTACAGACCTACAAAGCACGCGGATAAAAGATTCTCTTTCTTTCCATCAAAGGGCATTAATTATTGATCCATATGGGGATAATATTGAAATATAAGGATGGACCTCTTTGGCTATAAAAGGAAGCTCCAGTGGAGAATTCTGTAGGTTGGAAAAATTGTAAGCAAGTATTCGAAATGAAACTCTCTTGTTCTTGTTATTTTTCGTCTATTCTTCATCTCATCTGAAGTCCCTGATCAAGATATAAAATGTTTTATCACTTGATCCATCTCCATCATAACCCTCGAACCATATGACGAGCTAAACACTCCTTCCCTATCCTTGCATAAGAGCATAGTTCATACGAGCAATCAACACAAAACGATCCGGTGTCGAAATGGTAGCGGAGCCAGTCATGGCTAACGATGTTCAGCGCTTATTAAACGAGGTTAATAGCGTGGTTTAAAGGTGTTCCCGGCAGCAGGAGTCAAGTAAGTCCGTTGGTAAGCCTTGAGCGTGTTTCCTCTTTCTATACGTTGCTGAATATATGAAGTTATGATAGTTTCACTCTTATTCGTACATGATTACTTTGTGTTGATATGATTGTGTGTTCTATGCTACAAGCAATGAATAGGGAACTTTCACCTAGTATCTTCTCCGATTATCTTTTTAGAATCGTTTAGTGTGTTTACATGGATATTGATAATACACGAGAACTACATATTTCTGTTATTGAGCAGAAATTACAAAATTGGAGTATTCCAAAGATCCCTACTAATAAAATTTACGAGACTGGATTTGGTTTTCAAAACTTATTTACTCATGACTATGTTATAGAAACAACAGAAAAATCTTTACCTGTTAATCCCCAAGTAGAACATTTAGAATTAATCGATATTGCTAAGTTACTCAAATTTAAAACTAAATATAAATTTATGCATATAGGCTTAGTACAAATAACGATTAAACCTTTATATAGAATTGGACTAGACACACCTATCCTCATGTGTCTCAGAGATGCTAGATTTACTTCTTTTACTGATTCCTTACTGGCAGTCTGCGAATCAAATCTAGCTACTGGACCCGTCTATTTTAATTGTTATCCCAATTTTAGCATAGACTTATTCGATGAAAATCTGGGTAAAACCTTAACATTAAATATGAAATTACCAACTACAATGTTAGAAAATTCAAAAAATGTAGCAATAATATACAGAGTACATTATAAAATTATGAAATCTAATCTTCGCCCCAAAGCAAAGATTGAATCTGCTAAAGAATCTACCGTCTTAATAGAAACTAATTATGAGCATGTTAATGTTCATACTCCAAAACTCATCGAATGGAATCAAATAACTTATCCAGATAACTGGCAGATATTTAATATCGTGCCACCCAAAGCCATTCCTCCTAGAACTCATCCTCTTGAAATTATAGAAACTGATAAGGGCCATGCTGAACTCATATTTAAGCGACCTTCCTCGTTCTTATTATACCTCTCGACCCGATATAATTGCTTCCTCTTCTAGTGGCCCTCCTGATAAGAAAGCATCTCCTCCTATGTCTCCAACCCATAGTGATATGACCCTACCTACTACTGATCCCTATAATCAACAACTCTAATCTATGACTTTTCAACTTCATCTTCCAACACTGATCGATAAATATTGCTCTCCTCATAATACTCCTCACTTAATCCACTATCTTCGCACGGTACCCTCGAAGATCAGGGGGGATATCTGGCGGGATTATCAAGCCGAACTTCTTTATTATGAAGTGCATACTGATTTCTTTATCTGGTGGGATTCTCGACAAAAATTATATTCAATCTATCACAGAAAATCAACAAATTAACACTGCCTCCTCTAGCTATACTCCATGGCTCAAAACGAAAGATCAGACTATTGAAAAATCAACCTACCCTCCATTCGAAGAAATAGCTATTGATTGGAACGGAAATAAAATATTAGCTGCTCCCTTTAAAGAAGTAGATAATTCAGAATTAGGCAAAATTAAAAGTCAGAATAATTATACGAATCAAATGCTTCAGAAAATCGCTCAACAAATAGAATACTTAGACTCTTCAAACCAAAAACAAGAAATAAAAATAGAAAAACCATTAGTAAAACCTAATGACGAAATTAAAAACTTTAAGTTAAGTCGTGAGGATGAACTTCTACAAAAAAGCATAGAACACACAATCATATCAACACAAAGTAATCATGTACGAATAAGAGTGAAACTATCATAACTTCATATATTCAGCAACGTATCGAAAGAGGAAACACGCTCAAGGCTTACCAACGGACTTACTTGACTCCTGCTGCCGGGAACGCCTTTAAACCACGCTATTAACCTCGTTTAATAAGCGCTGAACATCGTTAGCCATGACTGGCTCCGCTACCATTTCGACACCGGATCGTTTTGTGTTGATTGCTCGTATGAACTATGCTCTTATGCAAGGATAGGGAAGGAGTGTTTAGCTCGTCATATGGTTCGAGGGTTATGATGGAGATGGATCAAGTGATAAAACATTTTATATCTTGATCAGGGACTTCAGATGAGATGAAGAATAGACGAAAAATAACAAGAACAAGAGAGTTTCATTTCGAATACTTGCTTACAATTTTTCCAACCTACAGAATTCTCCACTGGAGCTTCCTTTTATAGCCAAAGAGGTCCATCCTTATATTTCAATATTATCCCCATATGGATCAATAATTAATGCCCTTTGATGGAAAGAAAGAGAATCTTTTATCCGCGTGCTTTGTAGGTCTGTAGGTCACATCTTGTCTGCTGCTTTTATTGAGTGCGTCTGCTTTTAGTCACATCATCTTTTATCAAGCTTTGCTGAGTGCTTCTGCTTTAGTCACATCATGTCACATCATGTCACATCATGTCGAGCGAGTCTGCTTAATTATTGTGATATGTGAGCAGGAGATCGCGATCCGGATCATGATTAGCGAACGGGTCGTCGTCTTCATCATCTTTGGATGTCGTCTGTTGTTTGCCATAGACTTCTTTGAGCTTGTCGATGGAGGAGGCTTTAGAGGCCATATCTTCATCCCTTGTAATAGCAATTTGTTCTTTTGGAACGAGCACTTCTTGAATGTCTTTATCACTGATTTTTAACAACTACTTGACAGCATAAACATCTGCCCTCTTGATTTCATATTTGGGCCAATGTTTCTGTTTGATGCGTCTGACTAAAAAATTAATTTGAGTAGAGGCATCCTGATTTTTGGCGAGATCCCAACAAATGATCCATGGAACTCCAAAAGTAATTAAGTACTGAAGGAGAGGGAGATTGGTAAGATTGTTTAAATCAGTATAATGAGAGAAAACCTGTATGGCATCCTCGATTGGATTCTGAAAGAGACCCGGAATGGGTTTGATAGTATTGAACCAAGAAATCCACCATTGGGGAAAATTTCGTTGGCATGTTTTGGAGAAATATAAAAACCAGGTATGATAGGTGGGTTTATACCAAAGAACTCTTAACCAGGCTTTTTGATAGTCAAAGTAATTATAACTGGCAAGTTGCTGATCAGGGATTTTAGCAGAAAACATCTTGTTGGTGAATGGATGTTGTCGCCATTCATCTTTGGTCATGACACGGAGAATTTTAACTCGGGAGAAGGCAATTTGGTCAGGGAATTTTTTATCCATGGTATGGTTGATTTCAACTGACTGTGTTTCTAACAGAATTTGTTCATAAAATAATCGCCCTTTATAAAGGTGATCTAACATGAGGTATTCCCGAGGAGGGAATAACTGAATCATAAGTTCTTTTATCTCTTTTTTCTCATCAGATTTTTCGAGTTCAATAATTTTGATGTCGGTTTTGGGAGTGTAGAGATCAATTTTATCAGTTTGATTGTAGAGATTTTTGAAGATAGGGGCAGGGCGAGAAGATACCGACTGAGGGGCTTTAGATGGATATAATGGTAGAGGTATGAGGCCCCTTCGGGTTTTTGGATCTGGTGTAACGGGAGGCGTAATGAGGGCAGAAAAATAGCTTGGTTGTAGATATGGCTGAGGGGAAGAGGGAGAAGAAGGAGGAGTATACCTTTCTTTGGAGGTGGAAGCTAGCATCGCGGTTAGTGACTTCTTTTTCTCCATTTGTCAGATGAGTACTGGAATTTTGAGTAGATCACGTTGGAGGTATTGGAGAAGATCTTTCAATTCGTTGATGCTAAGACCAATGTTTTCTCGATGACAAAGTCGTCGGTGTAATACAGCTTCAACTTCTTTTATCTCCTTTTGAATGGCGCGCTGATCTGAGGCAATATTATAGGCATGTTGTCTGAGTGAGAAAACTCGTTGGTAGATGTATGTAGCCGTGACAGTCCTTTGATCGGCAGAAAGGGTTTCAGTCACCCAAAACCTACCAAATCGTCGTTTTTTTGAATAATCTTCTTTCTTTGCTGTAGGTCCTGCACTGTAGGTTAGTCTCGAATAGTGGGGCATTGATCCTGTAGATGGTCAAGGTCATGTAATAACTCACATAATAAAGTAACGTTTGCATTTATTTTTTGTAGGTACTTTCTTTGCTTTGTCTTCTTATATTTAATCCAATTTTTATCAATAAATTGATGAAGTTGTTGTTTGATTTTTATAAGTCCATGTATTTTTTTATTCATGTGTTCCTCAATTAGTTCTTCTAGTATACGAATCATTTTTTTACCAAAGCGTTCTTTTCTCTCATATTCTTTACAATTACAATAATCATCAGGTAATGCAGTATGATTTAACATATGATCTTCTATACTTTGATTTATTCCTTCAATTAGATTTGTCTTTAGAAGTCGTATTTCAGTTATATTTGAAAAATCTATTTGCATTAGTTTATCAACACTTTTTTCAATGATTTGTTCTTGAAAGTATGGAACAGAGGGGGTCATTATACCTGTTTTGTTTTGATTCCCTGCAAAAATTCACGTGATAAAAAATCAGGTAAATTATTCTGTGTGCCTTTTATGAATTCAATTGTAAAGTCAAAATTAGAAAGTAAAGCTTGCCATCTAGCAAAGATTTGTTTTGACACCAAATTTTGTACATCTTTTTCTAAGATAAATTTAACTGATTGACAGTCAATGCGTATTAAAAATGTTTTATTGAATAAGTCATCTTGAAAGGCATTTACACAAAGTATTAATGCTAATACTTCTTTCTTAACAATAGAATAATTAGTCTGCGCTTTATTCCAAATTCCTGAGTAGTACCTTACTAATTGTTCTTTGTTTTCTATCTTTTGTTTTAAGATTCCTCCGTATCCGTAATCAGAAGCATCGGTTTCCACAATTAGGAAAGCATCGGGTACTGGTATTCCTAAACAAGGAAGCTGCTTAACTTTTGCTTTTATAGATTTGACCACACTTGTCATTTCATTATTCCAACTCGGGGCATTTTTCTTAAGTCGAGTATATAGTGGTTTACATATGATACGTATGTTAGGGATAAAATCAACAATATAATTAAGGCATCCTAAAAATCTTTGTAGCTGCTGTTTTTCTTTTATTTCATCAGGGAATTTATCAACGAATTCTATACTGCGAGCTATAGGAGTATATGTTCCTTGATCAATGTTATATCCTAAAAATCTGATTTTCGTCTGGAATAATTTTATCTTAGAGGCAGATACAACTAATCCATTCTCTTTGATTACGTGTATAAATTTCTTTACATGTTTGAAATGATCAGTAATGTTTTTAGAAAAAATCAAGACATCGTCAATATAAACAATGACAAATTTGTCATAAGGGTTAAAAATATCATTCATCATATGCTGGAATTCAGAATGAGCATTCTTTAATCTGAAAGGCATAACATTCCATTCATAATGCCCAAAAGGGACAGTAAAAGCTGTTTTATATCTATCCTCTTCCTGAATCTGTATTTGCCAGAACCCAGATTTCATGTCAAACTTTGAAAAGATAGTTGCTCCTGAGAGTCGTTTAATCAAATCTCTTTTATTTGGAATTGGGTATCGCATCCACTGTAAACATTTATTTAACGGTTTATAATTTATGACAAGTCGTGGGGCTCCACGTTCAAGTTCTGCATTATGTTGAACATAAAATGCAGCACACGACCAGGGGATTTACCTTGTCGGATTAACCCTTTTTCTAGCAATCCTTGTATCTCTTTTTTACAGTATTCTAATAACTTTAAATTCATCTGAATAGGTCTTGCTTTTGTAGGAATGTTTGTTTCTTTGAAATATTTTTCATATGGGAGTGCTACAAGATGTTTCTTCCTATCCCAAAAGGCATTAGGTATGGTTGAACAAACATCTGCTTCAATTTGGCTTTAAAGTGTTTTATTTGTTTTACTATCTCTGGGGTTTGCAAAGTTTCTTCTATTCGTGTTAAATTAAGCTCATTTACTAATGAGTGTAAATGTTTTTTCTTGTTGATTAATAAGATCTCTTTATTTGCTTTAATTGCTGTTATATTTCTTTCTAAAATACTTCTGCAAAATTCAAAAGTAATATGTTTACCTAGGATCTCTGTTTGAAATCCTTTTTCCGTTATGGTAAAAGGATACGGTTGTGTTAAAAAAGGAGTTCCTAGTATAACATCTTGAGATAAGTTTTTAACTAAGAGAAACGTAGTCTTGAAGCATAAGCCTTGTTTGCATATATGAACATTTGTAAGTTTATATTTAACCTCTAATTTCTGTTTGTTAGCAGAATGTAGTCGTTCTTTAGTTTTTTCATAATATTTAATAGGAACCAATCCTTCTCTTATACAATTATGATCAGCTCCGGAATCTAAGAGAGCTTTTAATTCTAATTTATAGTCTTTAATAGTTATATTGACATACGTATATCACCTTTGAAATTCAATTTGTGATAGGGCTTATACTAATTCTTCTTCGTATTGAGGGATATGTGTTGAGAAATCTTCTATTACTGTTTTTCCTTTTGTATTCCTCTTCATAGTTTCTATTTCTTCTTTTAAGGTTTCTATTTCTTTTTTGACAACACTAATTTCGTGTTTTAGACCCTCTAATGTTAGTACTTCTTTATTCTTCTCTGTTTTAAATAAAATATCATTGAGGTTATATGTCTTTGTTTCAGTAGAGTGAGGCTTCCTATTGCTAACATAAGATTTATATTCTTCTAAGTATTTCTTCTGTAGTTCTGTATCCTCTACTTTTATAATTAAGTCAAACAAGTCTTTTTCACTAGAAATAGTATTAAGTTCATAACACTGGCATGGTCCTATACAGCCACATTCTTCTATATTTTCTTCAGAACGGGTACTACTATCATCTTCTCGTAGGAGGTGTAATATTTCGTCTTTCTCAGTATCATCTATTGCTAAGGATCTAATCTTTTTTAATAAGGGACAGTCTTTCTTGATATGTCCAAATCGTCCGCATTTATAACAGGTAGGACCATTTTGTTTATTTGACACTGGTTTTCTAAATTTTTTCTTTTTATGAATATATTTTATTTTTTCGGGCTGTTGTTGTCGTCCATAGTTTTGTGTAAAGGGTTTCTTATTTCGTTGTTTTTTGATACTCTTTCGATGTTTGGAAGATGGAGCAGTTATTTTTTCATACCCATATTGGGTACAGAAAGACCCTAGTTCTTTTCTTCCACAAAGTTTGTCTTGTTTTAGTTTAGATTTTAATTTTAACTCATTGCATAAATTTAACCCTTCTGTGTTTACTTCCGTAATCAGATCACCATATGTGATAAGATCATAATGAATATTATTATCATTAAATTTCCTTTTTATTCTATTTCGTACTCTATCTGCAAATAGTCGGGGTAGTCCGGCTATAAATCTCTCTTTCCAATAGGATTGCTGACAATCTTCTCTAGTAAATATTTTGGACAGAAACATATCCTTATACCATCTAAAGTCTTGTAATTTTGGACAGGTTAGATTGGTTAGGATGATAGATGCCTTTTCAGCAATGCTTTGAGGGTTACCTATGAAATGTTTGGTAATGGCATAAATGAGAGTAGCAAAAGAGTTTTCTATTGTGAAGGTTTGTCCATCTCTGACTTCGGGTTTAACCATCATTAAGATTTCGTTCTTATCTGCTAAGGATAAGTAGTTGTCCCACCATCCTTTTAATTGTCCAGTAAATCCAGAGGTTATTATTCTCGTAATTTCTTTTTCATTATTATTCATTGTTTTATAGGCAGTAGCTGCCATACACATTTCATTTAGCATATCAGTTATTCCATGTTCAGTCTTACCATCTACGATTCCATTCATAGATACTTTTGCCGTCATAGCTTCCTAAAGAATATTTTTCTTCATGTTGAATGTCTGGGAATGATGGTCGATGATAATAATGAGGGATTCGAGGTCTGTCATATATCCTTACTTTATTTACTTCTAACTGTTCTTCAAATTGATCTACTAAGTTATTTACGTCGTCATTATCAGTTTGTTCAGATTCTGATTCTTCTTCTGTTTCAGATATTGTAGATATTTGAGGTTTTGAAGGAGACATTTTTTTAGATGACGATAGTTCTAGGTATTCTAGTTGTCTCGTTATTTTTTGTAGAAGTTCATCCTCACGACTTAACTTAAACTTTTTAATTTCGTCATTAGGTTTTACTAATGGTTTTTCTATTTTTATTTCTTGTTTTTGGTTTGAAGAGTCTAAGTATTCTATTTGTTGAGCGATTTTCTGAAGCATTTGATTCGTATAATTATTCTGACTTTTAATTTTGCCTAATTCTGAATTATCTACTTCTTTAAATGGAGCAGCTAATATTTTATTTCCGTTCCAATCAATAGTTATTTCTTCGAATGGAGGGTAGGTTGATTTTTCAATAGTCTGATCTTTCGTTTTGAGCCATGGAGTATAGCTAGAGGAGGCAGTGTTAATTTGTTGATTTTCTGTGATAGATTGAATATAATTTTTTTGTCGAGAATCCCACCAGATAAAGAAATCAGTATGCACTTCATAATAAAGAAGTTCGGCTTGATAATCCCGCCAGATATCCCCCCTGATCTTCGAGGGTACCGTGCGAAGATAGTGGGTTAAGTGAGGAGTATTATGAGGAGAGCAATATTTATCGATCAGTGTTGGAAGATGAAGTTGAAAAGTCATAGATTAGAGTTGTTGATTATAGGGATCAGTAGTAGGATAGGGCCATATCACTATCGGGTTGGAGACATAGGAGGAGATGCTTTCTTATCAGGAGGGCCACCGGAAGAGGAAGCAATTATATCGGGTCGAGAGGTATAATAAGAACGAGGAATACTCGGAGTATAATCAACACCTTTTAAAGACGACTGTTTTTCAGAGAAGAGTGGATTCATATTTTTGGGATTGGAGATATCTAGAAGATAAAGATCGGCGAGGGGGTTCGATAGGTCGCTTAAATATGAGTTCAGCATGGCCCTTATCAGTTTCTATAATTTCAAGAGGATGAGTTCTAGGAGGAATGGCTTTGGGTGGCACGATATTAAATATCTGTCAGTTATCTGGATAAGTTATTTGATTCCATTCGATGAGTTTTGGAGTATGAACATTAACATGCTCATAATTAGCTTCTATTAAGACGGTAGATTCTTTAGCAGATTCAATCTTTGCTTTGGGGCTAAGATTAGATTTCATAATTTTATAATGTACTCTGTATGTTGTTTCTATAACATAGTCATGAGTAAATAAGTTTTGAAAACCAAATCCAGTCTCGTAAATTTTATTAGTAGGGATCTTTGGAATAGTCCAATTTTGTAATTTCTGCTCAATAGCAGAAATATGTAGTTCTCGTGTATTATCAATATCCATGTAAACACGTAAACACACTAAACGATTCTGAAAAGATAATCGGAGAAGATACTAGGTGAAAAGTTCCCTATCCATTGCTTGTAGCATAGAACACACAATCATACAATGAGGGAATCTTTTCCCCACTATGTTTCCCACTATGTCCCCCAATAAGTGAGAGAATCAAGGAGCTCACTTGGGATCCGTGTTTGTGCTTTCTACTTTTGTATATAACCGTTAGATCATATGGCTTGATCTCCACCATTCATTGGGGAGTTGTAAAGGCTATATAAGGGGTGCCTCCCCTCATTTGTAATCATCCAGCAATACTTGCAACCCTGATCTTCGAGGGTACCGTGCAAAGATAGTTAGTGCAAGCAAGAGTATTATGATCGGCACAATATATACCTATTAAAATGGGAAGGTTGAGTTGGAAAGAAAACATTTTAGAGTTGATTATTGTAAGTACTGGGTATAGCCTTGTCACTATGGGTTGGAGATAAGGGAGGCAATCCTTGTTTTTCAAGAGGAGCAAAAGAGGTGGCTGTATCATTTTTGGCTGTATAATAAGAACGGGGAATGCTTTTAGTATAATCTACACCTTTTAAGGAATGTTGTTTTTCAGAAAATAAAGATTCATATTTTTGAGACATCGAATACCTAGTCGACAGAGATCGTTGAGGGGGTTCGATTGGTCTTTTAAATATGATTTCAGCATGACCTTTATCAGTTTCAATAATCTCAAGGGGTTGAGTTCGAGGAGGAATAGGTTTGGGAGGTACTATATTAAGTATTTACCAATTGTCAGGATATGTTATTTGATTCCAATCTATTAACTTGGGTGTATGAATATTAACATGTTCATAATTGGCTCTATTAGAACTGTAGATTCTTTTGCAGATTCTATTTTTGCTCGAGGACTTAAATTAAACTTCATGACCTTGTAGTGAATCCTATATATTATTGCTACATTTTTAGAACTTTCGATTATTGTAGTTGGTATCTTCATATTTAATGTTAATGTTTTACTTAAATTTTCGTCAAATAAATCTATGCTAAAATTTGGATAACAGTTGAAATATACTGGACTTGTTGCCAAATTTGATTCACAGACTGCTAGCAAGGAGTCAGTGAATGACGTAAACCTAGCATCTCGTAAACATATTAAGATAAGTGAATCTAAGTCTATCCTATATAAAGGTTTTATTGCTATTTGAACTAGTCTTATATGCATGAATTTATATTTATTTTTAAATTTTAATAGTTTATTATTATCTATTAATTCTAATTGCTCTATTTGGGGATTAACCGGTAGAGATTTTTCAATTGTTTCTATAACATAGTCATGTGTAAACAGGTTTTGAAAACAAAATCCTGTTTCATATATTTTATTATTTGCAATTTTTGGTATGTTCCAATTTTGCAATTTATGCTCTATCGCAAAAAATATGCATTTCCCGTGTATTATCAATGTCCATTTTGTTAGACGACTAATCAATAGATAAGCAGAAAACAAATATTCAGATGACTAAAATCCCTATCCATAACAATCGTAAACACTCATACGTTAAACACATAGTCAAGTGTAAATCTAGTATAAACAGTATTAGAACTAGACATAGTATACTATATTCATAACATACGGAAGAGGAAACACGCTCAGGCTTACCAAACGGTCTTACTTCGCTTCCTGCGTCTGTCGGGAACACCTTACACCACGCTATCAACCTCCTCAATATATTTTGAACAAGGCATGCCAACCTAGCTCCGTTACCAGTTGAACCCATACTCGCCTGAATGGGCCAGGACCTTTCCAGGGATAGGCCCATAGATACCTCCCTAAAACCCAAGTGTTAGGGAGGAGGGACCAGCCGCCTTATGAACCCCTTGGGTTCCTTTTTATCAAGAGTTGATGGAGAGGCTGTTTGATTAGTAGTTGTATAAGAAGATTGGGGAACTCTTACAGGACCGTGTTTGATTGTGAATGGAGTATGGTTATTTTTGATTGCTAAGGATAGAGAATAGGTTTAGCTAATGATCTTCATTTTATCACAAAGGTGAATCAAGTGATAAAACCTGAGAAACATTATAAGGCAAAGAGATATCAAACTGAAATTTTCCAATTCATTCAAGCTTGCTTACAAGTGAGGTCTGAGACCCTTTTTATAGCAGATTAGGAGCCAGATAGATTACATTTTTATCCTCTCTTTTAACAATAATACATACCCTTAGAGGGAAAGTAAGAACTTTTATTCAGAGCCATTACTTTTGATGGTTGCTTAGTCACATCTTCTTTTTGAAAAGTGGATTCCTTCTGAGCTTGAAAAAGATGAGGAAACCAAAGACATAAAAGAGCTGGCTGTTTAAATTTTCCACCAAAAGAGTATCATATGTTAGACCACCCGTACAAAACCAGAATTTTCTACGAGCAGATCCTCTTAGAGACTCAATCTGCAGAAGTGATTCATACTATGGATAAAAAGTTCCCTGACCAAATTTTCTTTTCTCGAATTAAGATTACGAGAGTTATGACAAAAGATGAGTGGAGGCAACATCCTTCTACAAATAAAATCTTCTCTATTAAAATCCTTGATCAACCACTTAGAGGATACAATTATTACGATTATCAGAAAGCCTGGCTAAGAGTCTTGTGGTACAAGCCTATGTATCACACCTGGTTCACTTATTTTCGAAGACCTGTCATAGAAACTTTCCTCAATGGTGGGTCGGATGATTTAATACCATAAGACCGATGACTGGACTCTTCCAACACGACATTGAAGAAGCAATAAAAGTATTCTCACATTACTCAGATTTGGGAAATCTAACGCCCAATCCTTTGTTACAATATTTATTAACCTACTCAGTCCCATGTATTCTTTGTTGGGACCTTGCCAAGAATCGAGATACTATGGCCCAAATAACCTACTTGGTCCGGCGGATAAAATAAAAAAATTGGCCCAAATATGAAACGGCCTGTGCAGATGTGCAAGCAGTCAAAAAATTTTCTGGTTGGCAAGCTCTTGGATTATGAGTGGAGGAGCTCGAGTGGTGATGGATTGAGGAGATCTTTGTGGGTATAGAGGTAAGGGTACCATGGTTTTTCTTTTAATTTGCTCAGGGGTTACTGGAGCAGTAATGAGAGCTGAATAATAGGGTTGAGCCTGAGGAGCAGGAGAAGAAGGGGATGCAGGAGTAGCGTGGTATAAGGTGTTCCCGGCAGCTGGATGCGAGTAAGTCCGTTGGTAAGCCTGAGCGTGTTTCCTCTTTTCTAACAGCTTCTAATCGTAGTATGCTATGTTTTCTCTTATACTATATCATTAGTTTATGATCCATATGAGATATGTGTTGCTGGCGTTGGATATCTATAGGATGCAATGGATAGGGAGTGCATAGTTACAACTACTATGATTATCAAAAAGCCTGGTTACGGGTTTTGTGGTATAAGCCTATATACCACACATGGTTCCTTTATTTTTCCAAGACCTGTCAACGCACCTTTCCTCAATGGTGGAGTGGCTATTTTAGTACAGTCAAACCCATGCCAGGGTTATTCCAGGAAAATATTGAGAATGCCATAAAACTCTTCACTCATTTCACTTACCCTGAAGACATTACACCCAGTCCACTGCTTCAGTATCTCATAACATTCTCAGTACCCTGGATCTTATGCTGGGAATTTGCAAAAAATTGTGACATATCTTCTCATATAACATATCTGGTCCGAAGGATAAAACAGAAAAACTGGTTAAAATATGATGTTACTCGAGCTGATGTTCAGTCTGTTCAAAATCTGTTAAAATTATCCTCTGAAGATGTCAAGAAGGTTCTTCCTGCCGAACCAGTTACTACTTCTCTTCCAAAGCACGAAGACAAAATCACCCCACAGATCTCTCCTCTTGAGAAAATGAAAGAGGTCTACGGTTCAAAAGGTACGTCCGAAGATGATGAAGATGACGAAGATGATCCCTTCGCCAACCACGATCCTGATCGCGACTTGTTACTATCGTATCATAATTAAGATGTGACTGGCGAAGCAACTACTGTGATAAAAGGCGCACTGATAAAAGCTACCGCACTGATAAAAGCTAAAGGCGCGCACTACAACAAAAGGCGCACTACTACAAAGGCGCACCATTTACCGCACTGATAAAAGCTAAAGGCGCACTACAACAAAAGGCGCACTACTACAAAGGCGCACCATTGACAACGACAAAAGGCGCATTACCGACAACGAAAAGGCGCACTGATAAAAGCTAAGGACACAACAGACATTGCAGAAACAAGTCTGGCTCTATAAATATTAGACTCTCAGTTGTAATAGGGTACGCGTGAAAACATTTGAGAGAGAATGGTTGTTGTTATATCTTTGTAAGCAATCAATAAAAGATAGTACTATTCAGATATGATTTGGAGTCAGTCATCTTACTCCCTTACTCTCATCATGATAATACCGAACTAATACCTATCCCATATCCATTGCACCATGAGCGAGTTCAGTAGTCCAACATTCCAACACACAATCCTGTAAGGAAACATACATGGGACAATTGGTAGCGGAGCCAAGTATGGCGTATCACGATCAAAGCACAAGAGGAGAGGGCAAATAGCGTGGTATAAGGTGTTCCCGGCAGCTGGATGCGAGTAAGTCCGTTGGTAAGCCTGAGCGTGTTTCCTCTTTTCTAACAGCTTCTAATCGTAGTATGCTATGTTTTTCTCTTATACTATATCATTCGTTTATGATCCATATGAGATATGTGTTGCTGGCGTTGGATATCTATAGGATGCAATGGATAGGGATCTCTTACCTGTATTTGAACGAAATTATTCTTGTTAAGTTGTGATTAGGATTTACGAACATGGAAATCAATAATACAAGGGAACTCCATATTTCTGCCATAGAGCAGAAATTGCAAAATTGGACCATTCCTAAGGTCCCTACTAATAAAATATATGAAACTGGCTTCGGTTTCCAAAATCTTTTCACACATGATTATGTCATTGAGACAACGGAGAAATCTCTACCTGTTAACCCTCAAGTCGAATGTCTAGAATTATTAGATTCTAATAAATTAGTTAAATTCAAAACAAAATACAAATTTATGCATATTGGATTAATCCAAATAGCTATTAAACCTCTTCATCGTATCGGACTAGATACACCTATTCTTATGTGTCTACGAGATGCTAGGTTTACGTCCTTCACTGACTCCCTCCTTGCAGTCTGTGAATCTAACCTAGCCACGGTACCAGTTTACTTTAACTGTTACCCAAATTTAGTATTGATCTGTTAGATGAAAACTTAAGCAAAACCCTGACACTGAATATGAAGATTCCCTCGACAATGATGGAAAACTCAAAAAATGTTGCCATCATTTATCGAATACATTATAAAATTATGAGATCTAATCTTAGTCCGAAAGCAAAACTTGAGTCTGCCAAAGAATCCACTATACTTATAGAAGCTAATTATGATCATGTCCATGTTCATACACCCAAACTTATTGAATGGGATCAAGTCACTTATCCTGATAATTGGCACATAAATAATATAATCCCTGTACGACCAATACGGCCTCGTACTCAGCCTCTTGCCGTAATTGAAACAACAAAAGGACATGCGGAGATTATATTTAACAAACCAGTTGATCTGCCTAGACGATCCCTGTCGACTAGGTATTCGCATTCTCCACATGACAATCCCTCAACCGATAAACAACCATCTTTACGCGGTGTTGACTATAATAAGAGTATTCCACAATCTCATTATACAACCCCTCTTCCGAAACCCGATTCACCTACGTTATCCCCAACACCTAGTGACATGGCTGTTCCGGTCACCCCTAGTCCTTATACTACTCAACTTTAAAAATATGACTTTTTCCTTATCTTTACCCAAACTAATTGATCAGTATTGTGCTGATCATAATTCTCTTCACCGTACCACCTATCTTCGCTCCGTACCCTCGCGCATCCGGGGGGATATCTGGCGTGATTATTTACATGAACTCACCTACTTTGAAGTTCATACTGACTTCTTCATTTGGTGGGCATCTCGAAAATCTCTGTATAATATTACAGAAGAAACCAATGCAATTAATACTGCTTCATCAAGTTATAGTCCCTGGTTAAAAACAAAAGATCAAACGATTGAATTTACAAAATACCCTCCTTTTGAAGAAATTGCTATCGATTGGAACGGTAATACAATCCTAGCTGCTCCTTTCAAAGATGTCGATAACACTGAATTAGGAAAGATTAAAAGTCAGAATAACTACACAAATCAAATGTTGCAACGAATCGCACTGATAAAAGCTACCGCACTGATAAAAGCTAAAGGCGCGCACTACAACAAAAGGCGCACTACTACAAAGGCGCATATTTTAACCAGTTTTTCTGTTTTATCCTTCGGACCAGATATGTTATATGAGAAGATATGTCACAATTTTTTGCAAATTCCCAGCATAAGATCCAGGGTACTGAGAATGTTATGAGATACTGAAGCAGTGGACTGGGTGTAATGTCTTCAAGGTCAGTGAAATGAGTGAAGAGTTTTATGGCATTCTCAATATTTTCCTGGAATAACCCTGGCATGGGTTTGACTGTACTAAAATAGCCACTCCACCATTGAGGAAAGGTGCGTTGACAGGTCTTGGAAAAATAAAGGAACCATGTGTGGTATATAGGCTTATACCACAAAACCCGTAACCAGGCTTTTTGATAATCATAGTAGTTGTAACTATGCAATTGTTGGCCAGGAATTTGGGCTGAAAAGGTTTTACTAGTGTAAGGATGTTGCCGCCATTCTGATGTAGTCATGACGCGCATAATTTTTAATCGGGAAAAAGCTATTTGATCAGGATATTTTTTGTCCATGGTGTGTAGGATCTCAACAGATTGGGTTTCAAGTAGAATTTGTTCATAGAAGAGGCGAGTTTTGAACGGGTGTTCCATCATCTGGACTTCTTTGGGAGGAAAGATTTGGGTAGCAAGATCTTTTAGGTTTTTCTTCTCATCATCTCTTTCAAGTTCAATAACTTTGATATCCATTTTATGCGTGTAGAGGTCGGGTTTCTGGTTGGCAAGCTCTTGGATTATGAGTGGAGGAGCTCGAGTGGTGATGGATTGAGGAGATCTTTGTGGGTATAGAGGTAAGGGTACCATGGTTTTTCTTTTAATTTGCTCAGGGGTTACTGGAGCAGTAATGAGAGCTGAATAATAGGGTTGAGCCTGAGGAGCAGGAGAAGAAGGGGATGCAGGAGGAGAAGATGTATACCTTTTATCCTTTGAAGAGGATGCTCGATGAGCGAGCATGGCAGTTAAAGATTTCTTTTTATCCATCTAGAACAAGACAGGTAGAGCACAAAGTTCTTTTGTGAGATGTTGAATGAGCTCTTCTAACTCAGCAATGCTAAGTCCGATATTTCTGCGAGTTTGTAATCGTCGATGAAGAACAAATTTTACTGTTAGTATTTCATGTCGCAGTTCACGCCTCTTTTCTTCAATGCTATGTGCCTGCTGTTTCACAGAAAAGGTACTTTGTTGACAGTAAGTTTTTGTAACAATTTTTTTATCTGGGGAAATGGTTTCAGTAATCCATGAGTGACCAAAACGTCGTCGCTTTGGGTATTCTCCTGCTTTGACTTTGAACCAACAGGGTGCCTGAATTTTTAAGTAACGCATGTGTCCTGAGAAACTAAGAGTTGATCAATGTCAGATAACAGATCACATAGAATATTAACGTGTGCATTAATTTTTTTGAAGATATTTACGTTTTTTAGTGTTTTTGTGTGATTATTTACATGAACTCACCTACTATGAAGTTCATACTGACTTCTTCTTTTGGTGGGCATCTCGAAAATCTCTGTATAATATTACAGAAGATACCAATGCAATTAATACTGCTTCATCAAGTTATAGTCCCTGGTTAAAAACAAAAGATCAAACGATTGAATTTACAAAATACCCTCCTTTTGAAGAAATTGCTATCGATTGGAACGGTAATACAATCCTAGCTGCTCCTTTCAAAGATGTCGATAACACTGAATTAGGAAAGATTAAAAGTCAGAATAACTACACAAATCAAATGTTGCAACGAATAGCTCAACAATTAGATTATTTAGACACCCTCCTAGAAAAGAAAGAAGTGAAAATAGAAAAACCACTTGTTAGACCAAATGAAGAAATACGAAACTTCAAGTTAAGTAAAGAAGATGAATTATTACAAAAAATAACAAAACAACTAGAATATTTAGAATTATCTTCCTCAACTAAAAAGCAAATAGCTGTAATATCTGAAGATGAGTCAGAGTCAGAAACCACTAGATCAGAAACAAGTAGCATGGATAATCTAGCTAATCAATTTGAAGAAAAATTAGAAATTAATAAAGTAAGGCTATATGATCGACCAAGAATACCACATTACTATTCTCGACCATCATTACCTGACATACAACATGAAGAAAGATATTCTTTAGGTAGCTATGACGGTAAAAGTATCTACGAATGGAACATAGATGGTAAAACTGAACATGGAATAACAGATGTTTTAAATGAAATGTGTATGGCAGCAACAGCATATAAAACAATGAATAACACGGAAAAAGAAATAACCAAAATAATAACCTCTGGATTTACTGGACAACTCAAAGGATGGTGGGATAATTATCTATCCCCATCAGACAGAAATGATATTTTACTAATGGTAAAACCAGAAATTCGTGATGGTCAAACACATGCTATTGAGAACTCTTTTGCAACCCTAATATATGCTATAACCAAACACTTTATAGGGAACCCTCAGAGTATAGCTGAAAAAGCCTCCATAATTCTTACCAATCTAACATGCCCTAGGTTTCAAGACTTTCGATGGTATAAAGATATGTTTCGATCAAAAATATTTACTCGAGAAGATTGTCAACAAGCATACTGGAAAGAACGATTTATAGCAGGACTACCTAGATTATTTTCAGATCGAGTAAGAAATAGAATAAAAAGAAAATTTAATGATAATCACATACATTATGATATCATTACCTATGGTGATTTAATAACTGAAGTAAATACAGAGGGACTAAACCTCTGTAATGAATTAAAACTTAAATCTAAACTTAAACAAGACAAACTCAGCGGACGAAAAGAGTTAGGTTCTTTCTGCACTCAATATGGTTATGAGAAAATTATAGCCCCATCTGCACAACATAAGAAACTTACTAAAAAACGAAGATACCCAAAAACTTTTACCAAATATACTAAAAATAGACCTAGATATGAGCATCAACCTAAATATGAGAAACCTCGATATAAAAAGAAAAGAAACTTCCGACCACAAGTCAATAATAATAAACCCAATAATTTAACTTGTTACAAGTGCGGACGCATAGGACACATGAAAAAAGATTGTCCCCTTTTGAAAAAAATTAGAGCCCTAGAAATAGACGACACTAAGAAACAAGAAATATTAAACTTATTACGAGAAGATGATAGCTCAACAACTTCTACTGAAACAAGTATTGACGAATGCGGATGTATCGGACCCTGCCAATGCTATGAGTTAAATACTATCACTAACGACGACAATCTATTTGAATTAATTATGAAAGTAGAAGACCCAGAATTACAGAGAAAATATTTAACAGAATATAAAACGTATGTCATGAATAGCAAACCTCGACAAGAAGAGTTAACAACATATAACTTAAATCAAATATTGTTTAAGAAAGATAAAACTAAAGAAATATTATCTTTGGAAGGACTAAAACAAGAAATTCAAAATGTTAAGAAAGAAGTCACAATCGTAAAAAACGATCTAGAGATAATCAAAGCCACTATCAAAGGAAAAGGAAAATTGGAAGACCTCCCTGAACAGAGCTTTCAAATGAATGAAGAATTTATACAAGCATTATCTCGGATAGAATTTCAAAAATGGTATACAATGGTTACCCTGGTCATAAAAGATTCTAAACTAGAACTCAAAGCTTTGTTAGATTCTGGAGCCGACCATAACTGTCTTAGAGAAGGCTTAATCCCTACTAAATATTACGAAAAAACCACAGAAAAATTACATGCAGCCAATAGACAAAAACTAGAAGTTAGATATAAAGTAACAAATGCCCATATATGCAATCAGGGAATTTGTTTTCAAAACACATTTTTGCTAGTTAAAAATCTATCCCAAGATATTATCTTAGGAACCCCTTTCCTGACACAACTCTACCCCTTTACGATTACAAAAAAAGGATTGCATACAAATATTTTAGGTAAGCACCTTACTTTTGACTTTTATAAAAATATAATACAACGTAATATTTCTGCTATTCAAAGTCTAGAAACAAAGAAAGAAATTATACTTGTCCATAAGAAAAAACATCTACATTCCCTTATACATGAATTAAATCTAACTAGAATAGAAGAAGAACTCACCAAACCAGAAATAATAACTCAAATAGCTCAAGTACAAAAACAGATAGAAGAAACCATTTGTTCTTCTCTGCCAAACGCTTTCTGGAATAGAAAGAAACACTTGGTTACATTACCATACGAACAGAATTTTCAAGAAGAACACATTCCTACTAAAGCACGGCCCATTCAAATGAATGCTGAATTACTAGCCTACTGTAAACAAGAGATACAAGGATTATTAGACAAAGGATTAATTAGGGAAAGCAAATCCCCTTGGTCCTGTGCTGCTTTTTATGTACAGCATAATGCTGAATTAGAAAGAGGTGTTCCACGCCTTGTTATCAACTATAAACCCCTAAATCAACATTTACAATGGATCAGGTATCCATTCCCTAATAAACGCGACTTAATCAAATGACTTTCTGGTGCAGTAATCTTTTCTAAATTTGACATGAAATCTGGATTCTGGCAAATTCAGATTCACGAAAAAGATAAATATAAAACAGCTTTTACTGTTCCTTTCGGACATTATGAATGGAATGTGATGCCATTTGGTCTTAAAAATGCTCCCTCTGAATTTCAACACATCATGAATGATATTTTCAATCCTTATGATAAGTTTACAATTGTCTATATTGATGACGTCTTAGTTTATTCTAGATCTATTACTGATCATTTCAAGCATCTTAAGCGTTTTATACAGGTAATCAAAGATAATGGTTTGGTTGTTTCTGCTCCAAAAATCAAATTGTTTCAAACAAAAATAAGATTCTTAGGTTATGACATAAATCAAGGA
This sequence comes from Passiflora organensis, assembly GCA_019739055.1. Taxonomy (NCBI): domain Eukaryota; kingdom Viridiplantae; phylum Streptophyta; class Magnoliopsida; order Malpighiales; family Passifloraceae; genus Passiflora; species Passiflora organensis. The sequence continues at coordinate 1,853,431 of JAEPBF010000002.1, read as the reverse complement.
ACATATACACCTATATCCCGTAGTATAGAGTTCGCCAATAAATTTCCCTCTGAAATTAAAGATAAACAACAGTTACAGAGATTCTTAGGATGCTTAAACTATATTGCGGATTTCATTCCACACATACGAGTAATCTGTAAACCTTTATATGCTCGATTAAAGAAAAATGCTCCAGAATGGACACCAGAAATGACCCAGATAGTAAAAGAAATAAAACTAAAAGTAAAACAACTTCCTTGTTTAGGTATACCATTCCCAGAAGCCTCTTTAATAGTAGAAACTGATGCGTCTGAACATGGTTATGGCGGAATTCTTAAGCAAAAAGTTAATGATAAAGAACAATTAGTACGTTACTATTCTGGTATCTGGAATACAGCTCAAAGTAATTATTCAATAGTTAAAAAAGAAGTATTAGCAATAGTGCTCTGTGTTAATGCATTTCAAGATGATCTATTTAATAAAACCTTCCTAATAAGAGTAGACTGTCAATCTGCAAAGTTTATTCTTGAAAAAGATGTAAAAAATTTAGTATCGAAACAAATATTCGCCAGATGGCAAGCTATCCTATCTAATTTTGATTTCACTATCGAATTTATAAAAGGATCTTTAAATAACCTACCTGATTTCCTCTTACGTGAATTCCTGCAGGGACAATCTACGACCGGTCAGGTATGATTCCATATTTTCAAGAACAAATAATAGAAAAAAGTGTTGACAAGTTAATGCAAATTGATTTTTCAAATAATGAAGAAATCCTATTATTAAAAACAAAACTAATAGAAGGAATACAACAAAGTATACACGATCATCTACTCAATCATTCTGTATTACCTAACGAATATTGTGACTGTAAAGAATATGAAAAACGGGAGCAATTCGGTAGAAAAATGTTACGATTACTTTATGAATTAATCAACGATGAGTAAAATAATACATTTGATTCAGATAAAAGAAAAAATCGGAAAAGAAATTGATAAAAATTGGTTTAAATACAAAAACACTAAAAACCGTAAATATCTTCAAAAAATTAATGCGCACGTGAATATTTTATGTGACTTGTTATCTGACATTGATCAACTCTTAGTTTCTCAGGACACATGCGTTACTTAAAAATCCAGGCACCTTGTTGGTTCAAAGTCAAAGCAGGCGAATACCCAAAGCGACGACGTTTTGGTCACTCATGGATTACTGAAACCATTTCCCCAGATAAAAAATTTGTTACAAAAACTTACTGTCAACAAAGTACCTTTTCTGTGAAACAACAGGCACACAGCATTGAAGAAAGAAGGCGTGAATTACGACATGAAATATTAACAGTAAAATCTGTTCTTCATCGACGCCTACGGACTCGCAGAAATATCGGACTGAGCATTGCTGAGTTAGAAGAGCTCATTCAACATCTTACAAAAGAACTTTGTGCTCTACCTGTCTTGTTCTAGATGGATAAAAAGAAATCTTTAACTGCCATGCTCGCTCATCGAGCATCCTCTTCAAAGGATAAAAGGTATACATCTTCTCCTCCTGCATCCCCTTCTTCTCCTGCTCCTCAGGCTCAACCCTATTATTCAGCTCTCATTACTGCTCCAGTAACCCCTGAGCAAATTAAAAGAAAAACCATGGTACCCTTACCTCTATACCCACAAAGATCTCCTCAATCCATCACCACTCGAGCTCCTCCACTCATAATCCAAGAGCTTGCCAACCAGAAACCCGACCTCTACACGCATAAAATGGATATCAAAGTTATTGAACTTGAAAGAGATGATGAGAAGAAAAACCTAAAAGATCTTGCTACCCAAATCTTTCCTCCCAAAGAAGTCCAGATGATGGAACACCCGTTCAAAACTCGCCTCTTCTATGAAATTTCGTTCAAATACAGGTAAGAGATCCCTATCCATTGCATCCTATAGATATCCAACGCCAGCAACACATATCTCATATGGATCATAAACGAATGATATAGTATAAGAGAAAACATAGCATACTACGATTAGAAGCTGTTAGAAAAGAGGAAACACGCTCAGGCTTACCAACGGACTTACTCGCATCCAGCTGCCGGGAACACCTTATACCACGCTATTGCCCTCTCCTCTTGTGCTTTGATCGTGATACGCCATACTTGGCTCCGCTACCAATTGTCCCATGTATGTTTCCTTACAGGATTGTGTGTTGGAATGTTGGACTACTGAACTCGCTCATGGTGCAATGGATATGGGATAGGTATTAGTTCGGTATTATCATGATGAGAGTAAGGGAGTAAGATGACTGACTCCAAATCATATCTGAATAGTACTATCTTTTATTGATTGCTTACAAAGATATAACAACAACCATTCTCTCTCAAATATTTTCACGCGTACCCTATTACAACTGAGAGTCTAATATTTATAGAGCCAGACTTGTTTCTGCAATGTCTGTTGTGTCCTTAGCTTTTATCAGTGCGCCTTTTCGTTGTCGGTAATGCGCCTTTTGTCGTTGTCAATGGTGCGCCTTTGTAGTAGTGCGCCTTTTGTTGTAGTGCGCGCCTTTAGCTTTTATCAGTGCGGTAGCTTTTATCAGTGCGCCTTTTATCACAGTAGTTGCTTCGCCAGTCACATCTTAATTATGATACGATAGTAACAAGTCGCGATCAGGATCGTGGTTGGCGAAGGGATCATCTTCATCATCTTCGGACGTACCTTTTGAACCGTAGACCTCTTTCATTTTCTCAAGAGGAGAGATCTGTGGGGTGATTTTGTCTTCGTGCTTTGGAAGAGAAGTAGTAACTGGTTCGGCAGGAAGAACCTTCTTGACATCTTCAGAGGATAATTTTAACAGATTTTGAACAGACTGAACATCAGCTCGAGTAACATCATATTTTAACCAGTTTTTCTGTTTTATCCTTCGGACCAGATATGTTATATGAGAAGATATGTCACAATTTTTTGCAAATTCCCAGCATAAGATCCAGGGTACTGAGAATGTTATGAGATACTGAAGCAGTGGACTGGGTGTAATGTCTTCAAGGTCAGTGAAATGAGTGAAGATGTCTTCAAGGTCAGTGAAATGAGTGAAGAGTTTTATGTGCCAATTATCAGGATAAGTGACTTGATCCCATTCAATAAGTTTGGGTGTATGAACATGGACATGATCATAATTAGCTTCTATAAGTATAGTGGATTCTTTGGCAGACTCAAGTTTTGCTTTCGGACTAAGATTAGATCTCATAATTTTATAATGTATTCGATAAATGATAGCAACATTTTTCGAGTTTTCTATCATTGTCGAGGGAATCTTCATATTAAGCGTCAGGGTTTTGCTTAAATTTTCATCAAACAGATCAATGCTAAAATTTGGGTAACAGTTAAAGTAAACTGGTCCCGTGGCTAGGTTAGATTCACAGACTGCAAGGAGGGAGTCAGTGAAGGAAGTAAACCTAGCATCTCATGGTGCAATGGATATGGGATAGGTATTAGTTCGGTATTATCATGATGAGAGTAAGGGAGTAAGATGACTGACTCCAAATCATATCTGAATAGTACTATCTTTTATTGATTGCTTACAAAGATATAACAACAACCATTCTCTCTCAAATGTTTTCACGCGTACCCTATTACAACTGAGAGTCTAATATTTATAGAGCCAGACTTGTTTCTGCAATGTCTGTTGTGTCCTTAGCTTTTATCAGTGCGCCTTTTCGTTGTCGGTAATGCGCCTTTTGTCGTTGTCAATGGTGCGCCTTTGTAGTAGTGCGCCTTTTGTTGTAGTGCGCCTTTAGCTTTTATCAGTGCGGTAAATGGTGCGCCTTTGTAGTAGTGCGCCTTTTGTTGTAGTGCGCGCCTTTAGCTTTTATCAGTGCGGTAGCTTTTATCAGTGCGCCTTTTATCACAGTAGTTGCTTCGCCAGTCACATCTTAATTATGATACGATAGTAACAAGTCGCGATCAGGATCGTGGTTGGCGAAGGGATCATCTTCGTCATCTTCATCATCTTCGGACGTACCTTTTGAACCGTAGACCTCTTTCATTTTCTCAAGAGGAGAGATCTGTGGGGTGATTTTGTCTTCGTGCTTTGACAGAGAAGTAGTAACTGGTTCGGCAGGAAGAACCTTCTTGACATCTTCAGAGGATAATTTTAACAGATTTTGAACAGACTGAATATCAGCTCGAGTAACATCATATTTTAACCAGTTTTTCTGTTTTATCCTTCGGACCAGATATGTTATATGAGAAGATATGTCACAATTTTTTGCAAATTCCCAGCATAAGATCCAGGGTACTGAGAATGTTATGAGATACTGAAGCAGTGGACTGGGTGTAATGTCTTCAAGGTCAGTGAAATGAGTGAAGAGTTTTATGGCATTCTCAATATTTTCCTGGAATAACCCTGGCATGGGTTTGACTGTACTAAAATAGCCACTCCACCATTGAGGAAAGGTGCGTTGACAGGTCTTGGAAAAATAAAGGAACCATGTGTGGTATATAGGCTTATACCACAAAACCCGTAACCAGGCTTTTTGATAATCATAGTAGTTGTAACTATGCAATTGTTGGCCAGGAATTTGGGCTGAAAAGGTTTTACTAGTATAAGGATGTTGCCGCCATTCTGATGTAGTCATGACGCGCATAATTTTTAATCGGGAAAAAGCTATTTGATCAGGATATTTTTTGTCCATGGTGTGTAGGAACTCAACAGATTGGGTTTCAAGTAGAATTTGTTCATAGAAGAGGCGAGTTTTGAACGGGTGTTCCATCATCTGGACTTCTTTGGGAGGAAACATTTGGGTAGCAAGATCTTTTAGGTTTTTCTTCTCATCATCTCTTTCAAGTTCAATAACTTTGATATCCATTTTATGCGTGTAGAGGTCGGGTTTCTGGTTGGCAAGCTCTTGGATTATGAGTGGAGGAGCTCGAGTGGTGATGGATTGAGGAGATCTTTGTGGGTATAGAGGTAAGGGTACCATGGTTTTTCTTTTAATTTGCTCAGGGGTTACTGGAGCAGTAATGAGAGCTGAATAATAGGGTTGAGCCTGAGGAGCAGGAGAAGAAGGGGATGCAGGAGGAGAAGATGTATACCTTTTATCCTTTGAAGAGGATGCTCGATGAGCGAGCATGGCAGTTAAAGATTTCTTTTTATCCATCTAGAACAAGACAGGTAGAGCACAAAGTTCTTTTGTGAGATGTTGAATGAGCTCTTCTAACTCAGCAATGTTAAGTCCGATATTTCTGCGAGTTTGTAATCGTCGATGAAGAACAGATTTTACTGTTAGTATTTCATGTCGCAGTTCACGCCTTCTTTCTTCAATGCTGTGTGCCTGTTGTTTCACAGAAAAGGTACTTTGTTGACAGTAAGTTTTTGTAACAAATTTTTTATCTGGGGAAATGGTTTCAGTAATCCATGAGTGACCAAAACGTCGTCGCTTTGGGTATTCGCCTGCTTTGACTTTGAACCAACAAGGTGCCTGGATTTTTAAGTAACGCATGTGTCCTGAGAAACTAAGAGTTGATCAATGTCAGATAACAAGTCACATAGAATATTAACGTGTGCATTAATTTTTTGAAGATATTTACGGTTTTTAGTGTTTTTGTATTTAAACCAGTTTTTATCAATTTCTTTTCCGATTTTTTCTTTTATCTTAATCAAATGTATTATTTTACTCATTGTTGATTAATTCATAAAGCAATCGTAACATTTTTCTACCGAATTGTTCACGTTTTTCATATTCTTTACAGTCACAATATTCGTTAGGTAATACAGAATGATTGAGTAGATGATCGTGTATACTTTGTTGTATTCCTTCTATTAGTTTTGTTTTTAATAATAGGATTTCTTCATTATTTGAAAAATCAATTTGCATTAACTTGTCAACACTTTTTTCTATTATTTGTTCTTGAAAATATGGAATCATACCTGACCGGTCGTAGATTGTCCCTGCAGGAATTCACGTGAGAGGAAATCAGGTAGGTTATTTAAAGATCCTTTTATAAATTCGATAGTGAAATCAAAATTAGATAGGATAGCTTGCCATCTGGCGAATATTTGTTTCGATACTAAATTTTTTACATCTTTTTCAAGAATAAACTTTGCAGATTGACAGTCTACTCTTATTAGGAAGGTTTTATTAAATAGATCATCTTGAAATGTATTAACACAGAGCACTATTGCTAATACTTCTTTTTTAACAATTGAATAATTACTTTGAGCTGTATTCCAGATACCAGAATAGTAACGTACTAATTGTTCTTTATCATTAACTTTTTGCTTAAGAATTCCGCCATAACCATGTTCAGACGCATCAGTTTCTACTATTAAAGAGGCTTCTGGGAATGGTATACCTAAACAAGGAAGTTGTTTTACTTTTAGTTTTATTTCTTTTACTATCCGGGTCATTTCTGGTGTCCATTCTGGAGCATTTTTCTTTAATCGAGCATATAAAGGTTTACAGATTACTCGTATGTGTGGAATGAAATCCGCAATATAGTTTAAGCATCCTAAGAATCTCTGTAACTGTTGTTTATCTTTAATTTCATAGGGAAATTTATTGGCGAACTCTATACTACGGGATATAGGTGTATATGTTCCTTGATTTATGTCATAACCTAAGAATCTTATTTTTGTTTGAAACAATTTGATTTTTGGAGCAGAAACAACCAAACCATTATCTTTGATTACCTGTATAAAACGCTTAAGATGCTTGAAATGATCAGTAATAGATCTAGAATAAACCAAGACGTCATCAATATAGACAATTGTAAACTTATCATAAGGATTGAAAATATCATTCATGATGTGTTGAAATTCAGAGAGAGCATTTTTAAGACCAAATGGCATCACATTCCATTCATAATGTCCGAAAGGAACAGTAAAAGCTGTTTTATATTTATCTTTTTCGTGAATCTGAATTTGCCAGAATCCAGATTTCATGTCAAATTTAGAAAAGATTACTGCACCAGAAAGTCGTTTGATTAAGTCGCGTTTATTAGGGATTGGATACCTGATCCATTGTAAATGTTGATTTAGGGGTTTATAGTTGATAACAAGGCGTGGAACACCTCTTTCTAATTCAGCATTATGCTGTACATAAAAAGCAGCACAGGACCAAGGGGATTTGCTTTCCCTAATTAATCCTTTGTCTAATAATCCTTGTATCTCTTGTTTACAGTAGGCTAGTAATTCAGCATTCATTTGAATGGGCCGTGCTTTAGTAGGAATGTGTTCTTCTTGAAAATTCTGTTCGTATGGTAATGTAACCAAGTGTTTCTTTCTATTCCAGAAAGCGTTTGGCAGAGAAGAACAAATGGTTTCTTCTATCTGTTTTTGTACTTGAGCTATTTGAGTTATTATTTCTGGTTTGGTGAGTTCTTCTTCTATTCTAGTTAGATTTAATTCATGTATAAGGGAATGTAGATGTTTTTTCTTATGGACAAGTAGAATTTCTTTCTTTGTTTCTAGACTTTGAATAGCAGAAATATTACGTTGTATTATATTTTTATAAAAGTCAAAAGTAAGGTGCTTACCTAAAATATTTGTATGCAATCCTTTTTTTGTAATCGTAAAGGGGTAGAGTTGTGTCAGGAAAGGGGTTCCTAAGATAATATCTTGGGATAGATTTTTAACTAGCAAAAATGTGTTTTGAAAACAAATTCCCTGATTGCATATATGGGCATTTGTTACTTTATATCTAACTTCTAGTTTTTGTCTATTGGCTACATGTAATTTTTCTGTGGTTTTTTCGTAATATTTAGTAGGGATTAAGCCTTCTCTAAGACAGTTATGGTCGGCTCCAGAATCTAACAAAGCTTTGAGTTCTAGTTTAGAATCTTTTATGACCAGGGTAACCATTGTATACCATTTTTGAAATTCTATCCGAGATAATGCTTGTATAAATTCTTCATTCATTTGAAAGCTCTGTTCAGGGAGGTCTTCCAATTTTCTTTTTCCTTTGATAGTGGCTTTGATTATCTCTAGATCGTTTTTTATACGATTGTGACTTCTTTCTTAACATTTTGAATTTCTTGTTTTAGTCCTTCCAAAGATAATATTTCTTTAGTTTTATCTTTCTTAAACAATATTTGATTTAAGTTATATGTTGTTAACTCTTCTTGTCGAGGTTTGCTATTCATGACATACGTTTTATATTCTGTTAAATATTTTCTCTGTAATTCTGGGTCTTCTACTTTCATAATTAATTCAAATAGATTGTCGTCGTTAGTGATAGTATTTAACTCATAGCATTGGCAGGGTCCGATACATCCGCATTCGTCAATACTTGTTTCAGTAGAAATTGTTGAGCTATCATCTTCTCGTAATAAGTTTAATATTTCTTGTTTCTTAGTGTCGTCTATTTCTAGGGCTCTAATTTTTTTCAAAAGGGGACAATCTTTTTTCATGTGTCCTATGCGTCCGCACTTGTAACAAGTTAAATTATTGGGTTTATTATTATTGATTTGTGGTCGGAAGTTTCTTTTCTTTTATATCGAGGTTTCTCATATTTAGGTTGATGCTCATATCTAGGTCTATTTTTAGTATATTTGGTAAAAGTTTTTGGGTATCTTCGTTTTTAGTAAGTTTCTTATGTTGTGCAGATGGGGCTATAATTTTCTCATAACCATATTGAGTGCAGAAAGAACCTAACTCTTTTCGTCCGCTGAGTTTGTCTTGTTTAAGTTTAGATTTAAGTTTTAATTCATTACAGAGGTTTAGTCCCTCTGTATTTACTTCAGTTATTAAATCACCATAGGTAATGATATCATAATGTATGTGATTATCATTAAATTTTCTTTTATTCTATTTCTTACTCGATCTGCAAATAATCTAGGTAGTCCTGCTATAAATCGTTCTTTCCAGTATGCTTGTTGACAATCTTCTCGAGTAAATATTTTTGATAGAAACATATCTTTATACCATCGAAAGTCTTGTAACCTAGGGCATGTTAGATTGGTAAGAATTATGGAGGCTTTTTCAGCTATACTCTGAGGGTTCCCTATAAAGTGTTTGGTTATAGCATATATTAGGGTTGCAAAAGAGTTCTCAATAGCATGTGTTTGACCATCACGAATTTCTGGTTTTACCATTAGTAAAATATCATTTCTGTCTGATGGGGATAGATAATTATCCCACCATCCTTTGAGTTGTCCAGTAAATCCAGAGGTTATTATTTTGGTTATTTCTTTTCCGTGTTATTCATTGTTTTATATGCTGTTGCTGCCATACACATTTCATTTAAAACATCTGTTATTCCATGTTCAGTTTTACCATCTATGTTCCATTCGTAGATACTTTTACCGTCATAGCTACCTAAAGAATATCTTTCTTCATGTTGTATGTCAGGTAATGATGGTCGAGAATAGTAATGTGGTATTCTTGGTCGATCATATAGCCTTACTTTATTAATTTCTAATTTTTCTTCAAATTGATTAGCTAGATTATCCATGCTACTTGTTTCTGATCTAGTGGTTTCTGACTCTGACTCATCTTCAGATATTACAGCTATTTGCTTTTTAGTTGAGGAAGATAATTCTAAATATTCTAGTTGTTTTGTTATTTTTTGTAATAATTCGTCTTCTTTACTTAACTTGAAGTTTCGTATTTCTTCATTTGGTCTAACAAGTGGTTTTCTATTTCACTTCTTTCTTTTCTAGGAGGGTGTCTAAATAATCTAATTGTTGAGCTATTCGTTGCAAACATTTGATTTGTGTAGTTATTCTGACTTTTAATCTTCCTAATTCAGTGTTATCGACATCTTTGAAAGGAGCAGCTAGGATTGTATTACCGTTCCAATCGATAGGCAATTTCTTCAAAAGGAGGGTATTTTGTAAATTCAATCGTTTGATCTTTTGTTTTTAACCAGGGACTATAACTTGATGAAGCAGTATTAATTGCATTGGTTTCTTCTGTAATATTATACAGAGATTTTCGAGATGCCCACCAAATGAAGAAGTCAGTATGAACTTCATAGTAGGTGAGTTCATGTAAATAATCACGCCAGATATCCCCCCGGATGCGCGAGGGTACGGAGCGAAGATAGGTGGTACGGTGAAGAGAATTATGATCAGCACAATACTGATCAATTAGTTTGGGTAAAGATAGGAAAAAGTCATATTTTTAAAGTTGAGTAGTATAAGGACTAGGGGTGACCGGAACAGCCATGTCACTAGGTGTTGGGGATAACGTAGGTGAATCGGGTTTCGGAAGAGGGGTTGTATAATGAGATTGTTGAATACTCTTATTATAGTCAACACCGCGTAAAGATGGTTGTTTATCGGTTGAGGGATTGTCATGTGGAGAATGCGAATACCTAGTCGACAGGGATCGTCTAGGCAGATCAACTGGTTTGTTAAATATAATCTCCGCATGTCCTTTTGTTTTTTCAATTACGGCAAGAGGCTGAGTACGAGGCCGTATTGGTCGTACAGGGATTATATTATTTATGTGCCAATTATCAGGATAAGTGACTTGATCCCATTCAATAAGTTTGGGTGTATGAACATGGACATGATCATAATTAGCTTCTATAAGTATAGTGGATTCTTTTGCAGACTCAAGTTTTGCTTTCGGACTAAGATTAGATCTCATAATTTTATAATGTATTCGATAAATGATGGCAACATTTTTTGAGTTTTCCATCATTGTCGAGGGAATCTTCATATTCAGTGTCAGGATTTTGCTTAAGTTTTCATCTAACAGATCAATACTAAAATTTGGGTAACAGTTAAAGTAAACTGGTCCTGAGGCTAGGTTAGATTCACAGACTGCGAGGAGGGAGTCAGTGAAGGAAGTAAACCTAGCATCTCGTAGACACATAAGAATAGGTGTATCTAGTCCGATACGATGAAGAGGTTTAATAGCTATTTGGATTAATCCAATATGCATAAATTTGTATTTTGTTTTGAATTTAACTAATTTATTAGAATCTAATAATTCTAAACATTCGACTTGAGGGTTAACGGGTAGAGATTTCTCCGTTGTCTCTATGACATAATCATGTGTGAAGAGATTTTGAAAGCCGAAGCCGGTTTCATATATTTTATTAGTAGGGACCTTAGGAATGGTCCAATTTTGCAATTTCTGCTCTATGGCAGAAATATGGAGTTCCCTTGTATTATTGATTTCCATGTTCGTAAATCCTAATCACAACTTAACAAGAATAATTTCGTTCAAATACAGGTAAGAGATCCCTATCCATTGCATCCTATAGATATCCAACGCCAGCAACACATATCTCATATGGATCATAAACGAATGATATAGTATAAGAGAAAACATAGCATACTACGATTAGAAGCTGTTAGAAAAGAGGAAACACGCTCAGGCTTACCAACGGACTTACTCGAATCCAGCTGCCGGGAACACCTTATACCACGCTATTGCCCTCTCCTCTTGTGCTTTGATCGTGATACGCCATACTTGGCTCCGCTACCAATTGTCCCATGTATGTTTCCTTACAGGATTGTGTGTTGGAATGTTGGACTACTGAACTCGCTCATGGTGCAATGGATATGGGATAGGTATTAGTTCGGTATTATCATGATGAGAGTAAGGGAGTAAGATGACTGACTCCAAATCATATCTGAATAGTACTATCTTTTATTGATTGCTTACAAAGATATAACAACAACCATTCTCTCTCAAATGTTTTCACGCGTACCCTATTACAACTGAGAGTCTAATATTTATAGAGCCAGACTTGCTTCTGCAATGTCTGTTGTGTCCTTAGCTTTTATCAGTGCGCCTTTTCGTTGTCGGTAATGCGCCTTTTTTCGTTGTCAATGGTGCGCCTTTGTAGTAGTGCGCCTTTTGTTGTAGTGCGCCTTTAGCTTTTATCAGTGCGGTAAATGGTGCGCCTTTGTAGTAGTGCGCCTTTTGTTGTAGTGCGCGCCTTTAGCTTTTATCAGTGCGGTAGCTTTTATCAGTGCGCCTTTTATCACAGTAGTTGCTTCGCCAGTCACATCTTAATTATGATACGATAGTAACAAGTCGCGATCAGGATCGTGGTTGGCGAATGGATCATCTTCGTCATCTTCATCATCTTCGAACGTACCTTTTGAACCGTAGACCTCTTTCATTTTCTCAAGAGGAGAGATCTGTGGGGTGATTTTGTCTTCGTGCTTTGGAAGAGAAGTAGTAACTGGTTCGGCAGGAAGAACCTTCTTGACATGCCTAAAATGCTCTGTGATTGTTTTTGAATATACTAGGACATTATCTATGTAAACAATGGTGAGTTTATAGTAGGGGTTGAATATCTCATTCATCATATTCTGAAATTCTAAAGGTGCATTTTTTAGTCCAAAGAGCATTACATTCCATTCATAATATTCAAAAGGGACAGTAAATGCAGTTTTATATTTATCTTCCTCTTTTATTTGTATTTGCCAGAATCCTGATTTCATGTCAAATTTTGAAAATATAATTACACCTGACAATCTTTTTATTAAATCTTTTTATTAAATCTCTTTTATTCGGGATAGGATATCTAATCCATTGCAAGCATTTATTTAAAAGCTTGTAATTTATAACTAACCTAGGTGCTCCTCTTTCTAGTTCCTCTCTGAACATAAAATGCAGCACATGACCAGGGCGATTTACTAGCTCTTATTAGACCTTTTTCTAATAGTTCTTTTATTTCCTTTTTGCAATATTCTAATAATTCTGAGTTCATTTGGATTGGCCTTGCCTTTGTTGGAATATTTTCTTCTTTAAAATCTTTTTCGTAAGGTAACCCAATGATGTGTTTTTTTCGTTTCCAAAATGCATTTGGAAGATTAGAACAGATTTCTTCTTCAATCTATTTTTGTAGTTGTGTCACCTGTTTTATTGTTTCTCGATTCTGCAATTCCTTTTCTAGCCTAGTATAGTTTAATTCACTTATCAAAGAGTGTAAATGCTTCTTTTTATTTATTAATAAGATTTTCTTTTTAATTCCTAATTCTTTTATTATGGATATATCTCTTTCTTCTATATTTTTATAAAATTCAAAGGTGATCTATTTTCCTAAGATTTTTGTTCCTAATCCTTTATTATTTACTGTAAAGGAGTATATTTGAGTTAAAAAATGAGGTTCCTAATATTAGATCTTGTGATAAATTTTTAACTAACAAGAAGGTATTTTTAAAACATATTCCTTGATTATATATATGAGCATCTGTTATTTTATATCTAACCTCTAGATTTTGTTTGTTAGCCGCAAGCAGCCTTTCTCTGGTTTTTTCATAATATTTTGTAGAGATTAATCCTTCCGTAACACAATTATGATCTGCTCCAGAATCTATTAAATTTTTTATTCTTATCTTAAACTCTTTTATTACGATAGTTACGTAACTGTACTATTTTTGAAATTCTATTTTTGATATAGCATTTATGAATTCCTCATTTTCCCGATTACTAATTTCTGGAAAATCCTCTATTACTGCTTTTCCTTTCATAGAATATTTTATTGTTTTTAACTCTTCTTTTATGATTATTACTTCTTCTTTTACATGTCGAATTTCTTGTTTTAGACCTTCCAGGGTTAATAATTCTTTCTTATTTTTCTTTTTTGAATAATATTGAGCTGGCTGTTCAAATTTTTCCACCAAAAGAGTATCATATGTTAGACTACCCATACAAAACCAAAATTTTCTACGAGCAGATCCTCTTAGAGACTCAATCTGTAGAAGTAATTCATACTATGGATAAAAAGTTCCCTGACAAAATTGTTTTTCTCGAATTAAGATTATGAGAGTTATGACAAAATATGAGTGGAGGCAACATCCTTTTACAAATAAAACCTTCCCTGATCAACCACTTAGAGGATACAATTATTACGATTATCAAAAAGTCTAGCTAAGAGTCTTGTGGTACAAGACTATGTATCACACCTGGTTCATTTATTTTTCGAAGACCTGTCAAAGACACTTTCCTCAATGGTGGGTCGGATGGTTTAATACTATAAGAATGATGACTGGACTCTTCCAACATGACATCGAAGAAGCAATAAAAGTATTCTCACATTACTCAGATTTGGTAAATCTAACGCTCAATCCTTTGTTATAATATTTAATAACCTACTCAGTCCCACGGATTCTTCATTGGGACCTTGCCAAGAATTGAGATACTACGGCCCAAATAACCTACTTGGTTCGACGGATAAAACAGAAAATTTGGCTCAAATATGAGACGGCCCGTACAGATGTGCAAGCAGTCAAAAAATTGTTAAAATTATCTGCTACAGAAATACAACATGCTCTCAATCCCACCATAGTACCAGATCACGATAAAAAACCCTCTAAAGATGAAGATAGGACTTTCAGGATATCATCTCTTGAAAAGTTAAAAGAATTTTATGCAAAAGAAAAAGATAAAGCTGAAGAGGATAATGACGACCCGTTTGCAAACCATGATCCAGACAAAAACCTATTGCTAGCCTTCCACAATGGGTAGACAAATATGAGGTTTGTCTTGTTCTTGTGGTAATGGTGATTGGTGTTTTTGGTGGAGTCATAGTAATAGTTCTTGCTAACGGGACAAAACTACTAGAAGATTTTGGAGAAATTTGAGGTTGATTGATGAGAACTGAATAATAGTTGGTGTTTCTCGTGGTCAAAGGATATCACAATTTGGTAATTTCATAGTAACATTGGATATCACAATGTTACTATTAGTCCTAACGTAATTTCATAAACTATAAATTTCAGAGTTCAAAGAATCACACACCAAACTTTTGAAAACAAAATCATAAACTGACTCCAGAATGCATCAAAACCTTGTCCGTAACGGGAAAAAACAAGAGCATAGGTATTAATTGCACATAAGCAGCCTTTGCAACAAACTGTTCCGATTTCAAACAGAGCACGATAGATGGGGATAATCGGAGAAACGTAAACTTGGGTATTAAGTAGTAAACAATCAGATCTGGTAATATAGATGCTTGTTTCAGTTTCACCAACATGAACAATCTGAAATTCAAACGGAGAATCAATCAAAAGTTTACCTTTTTGAAACTGCATTAGAAACAAGCATTATCTACGGCGAGGGAGCCAAAGATGGAAGGTAGGGTCTTAAGTTGCGGTTAGAAGAGTGGAACTGAGTTTGGTGGCTCTGATATTGAAAGAAAAGCGAGCAACGTAATGAAAATCTGATCCCGAGCTGAGAGACTTTGCTGCTGTAATTAAGAGCCTGGATATTTTGCTTCCATTCTTTATTTTACGCATAAAAGCCTTCAGTTTTTTATATATCTTAAAGAGAGAATGGTGTCTATGCTTAAAAAGGTGGCTGTCTGATAGTGTTTCTTTAGGATAAAAAGGGGGACGAGAAAAAAAAAGTTATCTTTTAGTTTAATTAGATTTTAAATAAAAAGGTAATTTTTTTAAAAAAATTTAATTAAATTTTGAATTCAAATTTTGATAATATAACAATCAGCTAAAACCCAAAATATCTTATATCAGATTAATTAGTTATTAAAAATATTAAATACAGAAGAAAAAGCAAAAAGCAGTAAGGAAAGCTACAGAAATGGATGAGACAGCGAAAAGATGGGAGAAAAAGGAATCTTAAAAAACAAGGAATGGTGGAGACTTCAATAACGATAATTAAAAGAAAACAACGCAGCTTTACCATCAATTGGAGCAGTCGTTTTACGATTATCAAGGGAAAAAGTAGCTGATAATGGTTTAGCTTTAAATAGGGTTAAGTTTTCCGATACTTATATTATCTAATTATATTTTGAGTTGGTTCAGTGTTGAGTTTAGTAAATATCAAACTTTGTATCATTTTTTTATATTATAAATTAAAATTTTGAATATCAAAATATAGTTTAAATTATTTAGATTTAATTTAGACATCTTAATTTATTATAAAAAAAATAAAATTGCATGGTATATATTTCATATAGCATAATCTACATTAGTACATACATATCGTAATATAAAATAAACTAATATATAAAAAAAAGAAAAGAAAACTATATAAAAAAGAGTAGATTTAAGACTGAAACAAAACCAAATAAATCAAAATTAAAAAATATTAAGACTTTCTAAATAAAAAGGTTATAGCATAAATTAGTTTGAAATTTTTAATAAAAATTGCTCAAACTAAATAAAATAAAAATAATAATTTTTAATTCAAATTAATTTAATCAGATTTATATTTTATTATTTTACAGATCATTGTCGACCTACCTATAAGGCCATGTTTGGATCTATTACTATAGGTGCTAGGAGTTAGAAATGTTTCATAAAAAGATGTGAATGGTGAGACATCGTGCCTATCGGAACTAGACAATTTAACTTTGACCAATTAATCTGAATTGTTGAAATAACCAGAATAATAATATTAAGATTCATAGGACAACTAAAAGGATGGTGGGATAATTATTTATCCTTGGCCAAAAAAAATGAAATAATGTTAATAATAAAACCCAAAATTAGAGAAAGACAAACATTATGATTAAAAATTCTTTTGCTATTTTAAGTTATGCAATAACTAAATATTTCATAGAAAATCCGCAAAGTATGGCTGAAAAGGCATCAATAATATTGTCAAACTTAAGTTGTCCTAAACTATAATATTTTAGATGATACAAAGATATGTTCTCATCTAAAGTATTCCTTATAGAAGACTGTCAGCAGTCATATTGGAAAGAAAGATTTATTGCAGGATTATTTAGATTATTTGTAGATATAGTCAGAAATAGGATAAAAGATAACTTTAATGATAATAGTCTTCATTATAATGCGATTACTTATGAAGATTTAATAACTGAAATAAATACAAAAGGTTTAAATTTATACAATGAATTAAAATTAAAGTCAAAACTAAAACAAGATAAACTTAGCAGAAGAAAAAAGTTGGGATCTTTTTGTAATCAATATGGTTATGAAAAAATAACCAAAAAGATAAAAAATAAAGAAACCAAGCATTAATAAATACCAAAAGACTTATCAAAAAACTTATGGAAAACCACGATTTAATAAGAAAAATATAGTAGGAAAGTATAATCAAAATGAAAGTAAAAAAAGACAGAGAGGACCTACTTGTTATAAGTGTGGAAAATACAGTCATTATAAAAAAGAATGTTCATTAATTAAAAAGATAAGAACCGTAGAAATAAATGAGAGTGATAAAGAGGAATTATTAAATATGATGGGAAAAGAGTAGGAAGAGATTATAGTGCTTCAGAAAGTGATTATAGTGCTTCAGAAAGTGATAAAAGTATAGAAGAATGCGAATGTATAGGACCATGTCAGTGGTATAATATTAATACAACAACAATAGAAAAAACTCTATTTGATATGACTATTCAAATGAAAGATAAAGAATTATAGAGAAAATACTTATTAGAATACAAAGATTACATTAAGAATAACATAAGTAAAAATATATAATTTAAATAACATCTTATTTAAATGAGAACAAAAAAATGAACCACTAACCTTAGATGATTTAAAACAGGAAATCCAATATATTAAAGAAGAAATAAAAAATATAAAAGAAGAAATAGATATCATTCATTATAATCTGAAGGGAAAAGCTCAGGTCGAAGATCCTGAAATTAATGATAGAGATAGAGAAGAATTTGTTAATGCTATTTCGAAAATAGAATTTCAAAAATTGTATACTTATATAACCATAGTTATAAAAGATTTTAAGATAAAAGTAAAAGCTTTGTTAGACTCAGGAGTAGATCATAATTGTGTTAGAAAAAGAATTAATACCTATGAAATATTAAGAAAAGACTAGAGAAAGATTGCATAGTACAAGGAAACTTTACCCATATAAATAGAAATATTGAATTTGCTAATAAATTTCCTAACGAGATAAAAGATAAATAACAACTACTAAAGTTTTTAGGATATTTAAATTATATAGCTGAGTTTATCCCTAACATTAGGATCATATGCAAACCATTATATAGAAGGTTAAGAAAAAATGTGCTAGCCGGAGATGATAAAATGACTAAAGTAGTAAAAGAATAATACAAAAAAATAATTGAAGCTCTGACATTATTTTTGTTCTCGAGAAGATCAAAATCCAGTTTCACGTCATTTTGAGGATCACAAGTTGGCACCTAAACAAAAACAACAACAATAAGCCAAGGTCGATACTCAGAGATCAGATTTGAGTGCTGTAAAATGACAACTCTTGTTTGCTCGTTTGTTAAGGCATCACGCCCTGATAATGCTTCATAAAAAACTAAAGGGGAGTGCCCCTTTAAACATGGGGTGTAGCACGATGAAAAGGCCAAAAAGTATGCGTCAATTGATTCTTTTGTTGTTCTTGGAAAGTGTTAGCGAGCAAAGCATCATCCTCCGGATCAAAAAGTTCAACAAGTCCCAGGTATTCAAATTCTCTTCCTACTTCTCTGATAAACTACTATTCAGCCCTAGTGACAAACTCAATTACCCCAGAACAAATAGCCAAAAAAGTGGTCAATACCCTGACCACTATATCCTTCAAAATCACCCATTACAATAACCACAAGAGTATCATCATTAGTCTCAAGAGAAGAACCAATGAGAGAAGAAAAGAGAGACCTTTATACCAAAAAATTTGAAACAGAAATAATGCCATTAGAAAAAGAAGATGAGAAAAAAGAGAGTAAAAGAGTTGGTACTTCAAAATTTTTTAAAAGAAAGTTATTTTCTTATGGATCACTCCTATAAAACCAGAGAATTTTATGAGTAGATATTGCTTGAGACTCAATCTGTTGTCATCATTCATACTCCTGATAAAAAGTTCCCTGATTAAATTATATTTTCCTGGATAAAAATTCTGAGAGTCATGACAAAAGAAGAATAGAGACAACATCCTTTTACCAACAAGATATTTTCAGAAAAGATTCCAGGACAACAATTATCTATTTATAACTATTATGATTATCAGAAGGCATGGATACGCATACTCTGGTACAAGCTGACATATCATACTTAGTTCATACACTTCGTAAAGACTTAGTTCCTAGTAGCAACAGAGAGGCGAAGTAAGTCCATTGGCAAGCCGCAGGTGTTCTCGATCTTAGCATCAAATAGTATGATCTTTAGACTAGACTTTTCTATTATTGAAAGCTATTGCAATAGGATTGGAAAGGGTAAGTGATGGATAGACTATTAAGGATAGGATCTAAACATTTCAAGGAAACCTAGATATTGAATCCATGGATTTTGATAATACTAGAGAATTGCATATATCTGTAATTGAACAAAAATTACAAAATTAGAATATACCTAAAATTCTTATACATAAGATATATGAAACAGGTTAGGATTTCAGAATTTGTTTACACTTGACTATATTATAGAAACATCCAAGAGATCTCTACATGTAAATCTACAGGTAGAACAAATAGAGCTTATAGATAGTAATAAAATACAAAAATATCAATGAAAATATCAATTTATGCATATAGATAGGACTAGTACAAATAGCCATAAAACCTTTATATATAATAGGATTAGACTCTCCTATTTTAATGTGTTTAAGAGACGCTAGGTTTACCTCATTCACAGACTCCCTATTGGCAGTATGTGAATCTAATCTAGCTACAACACCACCAATATATTTTATTTGTTACCCAAACTTCTCGATAGATCTGTTTGATGAAAATCTAAGTAAAACTTTAACATTAAATATGAAAATACCAACTACATTAATATGAAAATACCAACTACATTAATATGAAAATATAAATTTGTTTTAATATTCCTCCATAACCATTCTAAGACTCATCAGTTTCAACTATCAAATATGCATTTTCTTGAGGAATGCCTAAGCATGATAGTTGTTTTATTTCTTTGACTACTTTAGTCATTTTATCATCCCAAGCCGGAGTATTTTTCTTT
Organism: Passiflora organensis; assembly: GCA_019739055.1. NCBI lineage: Eukaryota > Viridiplantae > Streptophyta > Magnoliopsida > Malpighiales > Passifloraceae > Passiflora > Passiflora organensis. Next base: position 1,833,638 of record JAEPBF010000002.1, on the reverse strand, counting down.
AACCTTTTATACAATGGTTGACATATGATTCTAACATTAGGAGTAAATTCAGTTATGTAATTTAAACATCCTAAAAAATCATTGTAACTGTTGTTTATCTTTTATCTTATTAGAAAATTTATCAGCAAATTCAATACTTCTATTGATAGGTGTAAAAGTTCCTTGTACTATGTCATATCCTAAAAATCTTATATTTGTTTGAAACAATTTAATCTTAGATGCAGATACTACTAATCTATTTTCTTTTATTATATTCAAGAATTTTCTTAAATATCTAAAATGTTCAGTTATTGATTTAGAATATACAATTACATTATCTATAATACTATGGTGAGCTTACAGTAAGGGTTAAATATTTTATTCATTATATTTTGAAATTCGGATGGTGTATTTTTTAATCCAAAGGGTATTACATTCCATTCATAATGTCCAAAAGGTACTATGAAGGCTGTTTATACTTATCTTCCTCATGTATTTGTATTTGTTAGAATCCTGATTTCATATCAAATTTTGAAAATATAGTTGCTCCAGATAATCTCTTTTTTAGGTCTCTTTTATTTGGTATAGGATACCTAATCCATTGTAAGCTTTTATTAAGAGGTTTGTAGTTAATTACTAACCTAGGTGCTTCTCTTTTTATTTATGTTTGATTTCGGGCATAAAATGCTGCACATGACCATGGTGACTTACAACTCCTTATAAGTTTTTTATCTAACAATTCTTTTATTTCTTTTTTACAGTACTCTAATAGCTCTGTATTCATTGGAATACACGATCATCTACTCAATCATTCTGTATTACCTAACGAATATTGTGACTGTAAAGAATATGAAAAACGTGAACAATTCGGTAGAAAAATGTTACGATTGCTTTATGAATTAATCAACAATGAGTAAAATAATACATTTGATTCAGAATGGTTGTTGTTATATCTTTGTAAGCAATCAATAAAAGATAGTACTATTCAGATATGATTTGGAGTCAGTCATCTTACTCCCTTACTCTCATCATGATAATACCGAACTAATACCTATCCCATATCCATTGCACCATGAGCGAGTTCAGTAGTCCAACATTCCAACACACAATCCTGTAAGGAAACATACATGGGACAATTGGTAGCGGAGCCAAGTATGGCGTATCACGATCAAAGCACAAGAGGAGAGGGCAATAGCGTGGTATAAGGTGTTCCCGGCAGCTGGATGCGAGTAAGTCCGTTGGTAAGCCTGAGCGTGTTTCCTCTTTTCTAACAGCTTCTAATCGTAGTATGCTATGTTTTCTCTTATACTATATCATTCGTTTATGATCCATATGAGATATGTGTTGCTGGCGTTGGATATCTATAGGATGCAATGGATAGGGATCTCTTACCTGTATTTGAACGAAATTATTCTTGTTAAGTTGTGATTAGGATTTACGAACATGGAAATCAATAATACAAGGGAACTCCATATTTCTGCCATAGAGCAGAAATTGCAAAATTGGACCATTCCTAAGGTCCCTACTAATAAAATATATGAAACCGGCTTCGGCTTTCAAAATCTCTTCACACATGATTATGTCATAGAGACAACGGAGAAATCTCTACCCGTTAACCCTCAAGTCGAATGTTTAGAATTATTAGATTCTAATAAATTAGTTAAATTCAAAACAAAATACAAATTTATGCATATTGGATTAATCCAAATAGCTATTAAACCCCTTCATCGTATCGGACTAGATACACCTATTCTTATGTGTCTACGAGATGCTAGGTTTACTTCCTTCACTGACTCCCTCCTCGCAGTCTGTGAATCTAACCTAGCCTCAGGACCAGTTTACTTTAACTGTTACCCAAATTTTAGTATTGATCTGTTAGATGAAAACTTAAGCAAAACCCTGACACTGAATATGAAGATTCCCTCGACAATGATAGAAAACTCGAAAAATGTTGCTATCATTTATCGAATACATTATAAAATTATGAGATCTAATCTTAGTCCGAAAGCAAAACTTGAGTCTGCCAAAGAATCCACTATACTTATAGAAGCTAATTATGATCATGTCCATGTTCATACACCCAAACTTATTGAATGGGATCAAGTCACTTATCCTGATAATTGGCACATAAATAATATAATCCCTGTACGACCAATACGGCCTCGTACTCAGCCTCTTGCCGTAATTGAAACAACAAAAGGACATGCGGAGATTATATTTAACAAACCAGTTGATCTGCCTAGACGATCCCTGTCGACTAGGTATTCGCATTCTCCACATGACAATCCCTCAACCGATAAACAACCATCTTTACGCGGTGTTGACTATAATAAGAGTATCCACAATCTCATTATACAACCCCTCTTCCGAAACCCGATTCACCTACGTTATCCCCAACACCTAGTGACATGGCTGTTCCGGTCACCCCTAGTCCTTATACTACTCAACTTTAAAAATATGACTTTTTCCTTATCTTTACCCAAACTAATTGATCAGTATTGTGCTGATCATAATTCTCTTCACCGTACCACCTATCTTCGCTCCGTACCCTCGCGCATCCGGGGGGATATCTGGCGTGATTATTTACATGAACTCACCTACTATGAAGTTCATACTGACTTCTTCATTTGGTGGGCATCTCGAAAATCTCTGTATAATATTACAGAAGAAACCAATGCAATTAATACTGCTTCATCAAGTTATAGTCCCTGGTTAAAAACAAAAGATCAAACGATTGAATTTACAAAATACCCTCCTTTTGAAGAAATTGCTATCGATTGGAACGGTAATACAATCCTAGCTGCTCCTTTCAAAGATGTCGATAACACTGAATTAGGAAAGATTAAAAGTCAGAATAACTACACAAATCAAATGTTGCAACGAATAGCTCAACAATTAGATTATTTAGACACCCTCCTAGAAAAGAAAGAAGTGAAAATAGAAAAACCACTTGTTAGACCAAATGAAGAAATACGAAACTTCAAGTTAAGTAAAGAAGATGAATTATTACAAAAAATAACAAAACAACTAGAATATTTAGAATTATCTTCCTCAACTAAAAAGCAAATAGCTGTAATATCTGAAGATGAGTCAGAGTCAGAAACCACTAGATCAGAAACAAGTAGCATGGATAATCTAGCTAATCAATTTGAAGAAAAATTAGAAATTAATAAAGTAAGGCTATATGATCGACCAAGAATACCACATTACTATTCTCGACCATCATTACCTGACATACAACATGAAGAAAGATATTCTTTAGGTAGCTATGACGGTAAAAGTATCTACGAATGGAACATAGATGGTAAAACTGAACATGGAATAACAGATGTTTTAAATGAAATGTGTATGGCAGCAACAGCATATAAAACAATGAATAACACGGAAAAAGAAATAACCAAAATAATAACCTCTGGATTTACTGGACAACTCAAAGGATGGTGGGATAATTATCTATCCCCATCAGACAGAAATGATATTTTACTAATGGTAAAACCAGAAATTCGTGATGGTCAAACACATGCTATTGAGAACTCTTTTGTAACCCTAATATATGCTATAACCAAACACTTTATAGGGAACCCTCAGAGTATAGCTGAAAAAGCCTCCATAATTCTTACCAATCTAACATGCCCTAGGTTACAAGACTTTCGATGGTATAAAGATATGTTTCTATCAAAAATATTTACTCGAGAAGATTGTCAACAAGCATACTGGAAAGAACGATTTATAGCAGGACTACCTAGATTATTTGCAGATCGAGTAAGAAATAGAATAAAAAGAAAATTTAATGATAATCACATACATTATGATATCATTACCTATGGTGATTTAATAACTGAAGTAAATACAGAGGGACTAAACCTCTGTAATGAATTAAAACTTAAATCTAAACTTAAACAAGACAAACTCAGCGGACGAAAAGAGTTAGGTTCTTTCTGCACTCAATATGGTTATGAGAAAATTATAGCCCCATCTGCACAACATAAGAAACTTACTAAAAAACGAAGATACCCAAAAACTTTTACCAAATATACTAAAAATAGACCTAGATATGAGCATCAACCTAAATATGAGAAACCTCGATATAAAAAGAAAAGAAACTTCCGACCACAAGTCAATAATAATAAACCCAATAATTTAACTTGTTACAAGTGCGGACGCATAGGACACATGAAAAAAGATTGTCCCCTTTTGAAAAAAATTAGAGCCCTAGAAATAGACGACACTAAGAAACAAGAAATATTAAACTTATTACGAGAAGATGATAGCTCAACAACTTCTACTGAAACAAGTATTGACGAATGCGGATGTATCGGACCCTGCCAATGCTATGAGTTAAATACTATCACTAACGACGACAATCTATTTGAATTAATTATAAAAGTAGAAGACCCAGAATTACAGAGAAAATATTTAACAGAATATAAAACGTATGTCATGAATAGCAAACCTCGACAAGAAGAGTTAACAACATATAACTTAAATCAAATATTGTTTAAGAAAGATAAAACTAAAGAAATATTATCTTTGGAAGGACTAAAACAAGAAATTCAAAATGTTAAGAAAGAAGTCACAATCGTAAAAAAACGATCTAGAGATAATCAAAGCCACTATCAAAGGAAAAGGAAAATTGGAAGACCTCCCTGAACAGAGCTTTCAAATGAATGAAGAATTTATACAAGCATTATCTCGGATAGAATTTCAAAAATGGTATACAATGGTTACCCTGGTCATAAAAGATTCTAAACTAGAACTCAAAGCTTTGTTAGATTCTGGAGCCGACCATAACTGTCTTAGAGAAGGCTTAATCCCTACTAAATATTACGAAAAAACCACAGAAAAATTACATGCAGCCAATAGACAAAAACTAGAAGTTAGATATAAAGTAACAAATGCCCATATATGCAATCAGGGAATTTGTTTTCAAAACACATTTTTGCTAGTTAAAAATCTATCCCAAGATATTATCTTAGGAACCCCTTTCCTGACACAACTCTACCCCTTTACGATTACAAAAAAAAGATTGCATACAAATATTTTAGGTAAGCACCTTACTTTTGACTTTTATAAAAATATAATACAACGTAATATTTCTGCTATTCAAAGTCTAGAAACAAAGAAAGAAATTCTACTTGTCCATAAGAAAAAACATCTACATTCCCTTATACATGAATTAAATCTAACTAGAATAGAAGAAGAACTCACCAAACCAGAAATAATAACTCAAATAGCTCAAGTACAAAAACAGATAGAAGAAACCATTTGTTCTTCTCTGCCAAACGCTTTCTGGAATAGAAAGAAACACTTGGTTACATTACCATACGAACAGAATTTTCAAGAAGAACACATTCCTACTAAAGCACGGCCCATTCAAATGAATGCTGAATTACTAGCCTACTGTAAACAAGAGATACAAGGATTATTAGACAAAGGATTAATTAGGGAAAGCAAATCCCCTTGGTCCTGTGCTGCTTTTTATGTACAGCATAATGCTGAATTAGAAAGAGGTGTTCCACGCCTTGTTATCAACTATAAACCTCTAAATCAACATTTACAATGGATCAGGTATCCAATCCCTAATAAACGCGACTTAATCAAACGACTTTCTGGTGCAGTAATCTTTTCTAAATTTGACATGAAATCTGGATTCTGGCAAATTCAGATTCACGAAAAAGATAAATATAAAACAGCTTTTACTGTTCCTTTCGGACATTATGAATGGAATGTGATGCCATTTGGTCTTAAAAATGCTCCCTCTGAATTTCAACACATCATGAATGATATTTTCAATCCTTATGATAAGTTTACAATTGTCTATATTGATGACGTCTTGGTTTATTCTAGATCTATTACTGATCATTTCAAGCATCTTAAGCGTTTTATACAGGTAATCAAAGATAATGGTTTGGTTGTTTCTGCTCCAAAAATCAAATTGTTTCAAACAAAAGTAAGATTCTTAGGTTATGACATAAATCAAGGAACATATACACCTATATCCCGTAGTATAGAGTTCGCCAATAAATTTCCCTCTGAAATTAAAGATAAACAACAGTTACAGAGATTCTTAGGATGCTTAAACTATATTGCGGATTTCATTCCACACATACGAGTAATCTGTAAACCTTTATATGCTCGATTAAAGAAAAATGCTCCAGAATGGACACCAGAAATGACCCAGATAGTAAAAGAAATAAAACTAAAAGTAAAACAACTTCCTTGTTTAGGTATACCATTCCCAGAAGCCTCTTTAATAGTAGAAACTGATGCGTCTGAACATGGTTATGGCGGAATTCTTAAGCAAAAAGTTAATGATAAAGAACAATTAGTACGTTACTATTCTGGTATATGGAATACAGCTCAAAGTAATTATTCAATTGTTAAAAAAGAAGTATTAGCAATAGTGCTCTGTGTTAATGCATTTCAAGATGATCTATTTAATAAAACCTTCCTAATAAGAGTAGACTGTCAATCTGCAAAGTTTATTCTTGAAAAAGATGTAAAAAATTTAGTATCGAAACAAATATTCGCCAGATGGCAAGCTATCCTATCTAATTTTGATTTCACTATCGAATTTATAAAAGGATCTTTAAATAACCTACCTGATTTCCTCTCACGTGAATTCCTGCAGGGACAATCTACGACCGGTCAGGTATGATTCCATATTTTCAAGAACAAATAATAGAAAAAAGTGTTGACAAGTTAATGCAAATTGATTTTTCAAATAATGAAGAAATCCTATTATTAAAAACAAAACTAATAGAAGGAATACAACAAAGTATACACGATCATCTACTCAATCATTCTGTATTACCTAACGAATATTGTGACTGTAAAGAATATGAAAAACGTGAACAATTCGGTAGAAAAATGTTACGATTGCTTTATGAATTAATCAACAATGAGTAAAATAATACATTTGATTCAGATAAAAGAAAAAATCGGAAAAGAAATTGATAAAAACTGGTTAAAATACAAAAACACTAAAAAACGTAAATATCTTCAAAAAATTAATGCGCACGTGAATATTTTATGTGACTTGTTATCTGACATTGATCAACTCTTAGTTTCTCAGGACACATGCGTTACTTAAAAATCCAGGCACCTTGTTGGTTCAAAGTCAAAGCAGGCGAATACCCAAAGCGACGACGTTTTGGTCACTCATGGATTACTGAAACCATTTCCCCAGATAAAAAATTTGTTACAAAAACTTACTGTCAACAAAGTACCTTTTCTGTGAAACAGCAGGCACACAACATTGAAGAAAAGAGGCGTGAACTGCGACATGAAATACTAACAGTAAAATCTGTTCTTCATCGACGATTACAAACTCGCAGAAATATCGGACTTAGCATTGCTGAGTTAGAAGAGCTCATTCAACATCTCACAAAAGAACTTTGTGCTCTACCTGTCTTGTTCTAGATGGATAAAAAGAAATCTTTAACTGCCATGCTCGCTCATCGAGCATCCTCTTCAAAGGATAAAAGGTATACATCTTCTCCTCCTGCATCCCCTTCTTCTCCTGCTCCTCAGGCTCAACCCTATTATTCAGCTCTCATTACTGCTCCAGTAACCCCTGAGCAAATTAAAAGAAAAACCATGGTACCCTTACCTCTATACCCACAAAGATCTCCTCAATCCATCACCACTCGAGCTCCTCCACTCATAATCCAAGAGCTTGCCAACCAGAAACCCGACCTCTACACGCATAAAATGGATATTAAAGTTATTGAACTTGAAAGAGATGATGAGAAGAAAAACCTAAAAGATCTTGCTACCCAAATCTTTCCTCCCAAAGAAGTCCAGATGGTGGAGTGGCTATTTTAGTACAGTCAAACCCATGCCAGGGTTATTCCAGGAAAATATTGAGAATGCCATAAAACTCTTCACTCATTTCACTGACCTTGAAGACATTACACCCAGTCCACTGCTTCAGTATCTCATAACATTCTCAGTACCCTGGATCTTATGCTGGGAATTTGAAAAAAATTGTGACATATCTTCTCATATAACATATCTGGTCCGAAGGATAAAACAGAAAAACTGGTTAAAATATGATGTTACTCGAGCTGATGTTCAGTCTGTTCAAAATCTGTTAAAATTATCCTCTGAAGATGTCAAGAAGGTTCTTCCTGCCGAACCAATTACTACTTCTCTTCCAAAGCACGAAGACAAAATCACCCCACAGATCTCTCCTCTTGAGAAAATGAAAGAGGTCTACGGTTCAAAAGGTACGTCCGAAGATGATGAAGATGACGAAGATGATCCCTTCGCCAACCACGATCCTGATCGCGACTTGTTACTATCGTATCATAATTAAGATGTGACTGGCGAAGCAACTACTGTGATAAAAGGCGCACTGATAAAAGCTACCGCACTGATAAAAGCTAAAGGCGCGCACTACAACAAAAGGCGCACTACTACAAAGGCGCACCATTTACCGCACTGATAAAAGCTAAAGGCGCACTACAACAAAAGGCGCACTACTACAAAGGCGCACCATTGACAACGACAAAAGGCGCATTACCGACAACGAAAAGGCGCACTGATAAAAGCTAAGGACACAACAGACATTGCAGAAACAAGTCTGGCTCTATAAATATTAGACTCTCAGTTGTAATAGGGTACGCGTGAAAACATTTGAGAGAGAATGGTTGTTGTTATATCTTTGTAAGCAATCAATAAAAGATAGTACTATTCAGATATGATTTGGAGTCAGTCATCTTACTCCCTTACTCTCATCATGATAATACCGAACTAATACCTATCCCATATCCATTGCACCATGAGCGAGCTCAGTAGTCCAACATTCCAACACACAATCCTGTAAGGAAACATACATTTAGACACCCTCCTAGAAAAGAAAGAAGTGAAAATAGAAAAACCACTTGTTAGACCAAATGAAGAAATACGAAACTTCAAGTTAAGTAAAGAAGATGAATTATTACAAAAAATAACAAAACAACTAGAATATTTAGAATTATCTTCCTCAACTAAAAAGCAAATAACTGTAATATCTGAAGATGAGTCAGAGTCAGAAACCACTAGATCAGAAACAAGTAGCATGGATAATCTAGCTAATCAATTTGAAGAAAAATTAGAAATTAATAAAGTAAGGCTATATGATCGACCAAGAATACCACATTACTATTCTCGACCATCATTACCTGACATACAACATGAAGAAAGATATTCTTTAGGTAGCTATGACGGTAAAAGTATCTACGAATGGAACATAGATGGTAAAACTGAACATGGAATAACAGATGTTTTAAATGAAATGTGTATGGCAGCAACAGCATATAAAACAATGAATAACACGGAAAAAGAAATAACCGAAATAATAACCTCTGGATTTACTGGACAACTCAAAGGATGGTGGGATAATTATCTATCCCCATCAGACAGAAATGATATTTTACTAATGGTAAAACCAGAAATTCGTGATGGTCAAACACATGCTATTGAGAACTCTTTTGCAACCCTAATATATGCTATAACCAAACACTTTATAGGGAACCCTCAGAGTATAGCTGAAAAAGCCTCCATAATTCTTACCAATCTAACATGCCCTAGGTTACAAGACTTTCGATGGTATAAAGATATGTTTCTATCAAAAATATTTACTCGAGAAGATTGTCAACAAGCATACTGGAAAGAACGATTTATAGCAGGACTACCTAGATTATTTGCAGATCGAGTAAGAAATAGAATAAAAAGAAAATTTAATGATAATCACATACATTATGATATCATTACCTATGGTGATTTAATAACTGAAGTAAATACAGAGGGACTAAACCTCTGTAATGAATTAAAACTTAAATCTAAACTTAAACAAGACAAACTCAGCGGACGAAAAGAGTTAGGTTCTTTCTGCACTCAATATGGTTATGAGAAAATTATAGCCCCATCTGCACAACATAAGAAACTTACTAAAAAACGAAGATACCCAAAAACTTTTACCAAATATACTAAAAATAGACCTAGATATGAGCATCAACCTAAATATGAGAAACCTCGATATAAAAAGAAAAGAAACTTCCGACCACAAGTCAATAATAATAAACCCAATAATTTAACTTGTTACAAGTGCGGACGCATAGGACACATGAAAAAAGATTGTCCCCTTTTGAAAAAAAATTAGAGCCCTAGAAATAGACGACACTAAGAAACAAGAAATATTAAACTTATTACGAGAAGATGATAGCTCAACAACTTCTACTGAAACAAGTATTGACGAATGCGGATGTATCGGACCCTGCCAATGCTATGAGTTAAATACTATCACTAACGACGACAATCTTTTTGAATTAATTATGAAAGTAGAAGACCCAGAATTACAGAGAAAATATTTAACAGAATATAAAACGTATGTCATGAATAGCAAACCTCGACAAGAAGAGTTAACAACATATAACTTAAATCAAATATTGTTTAAGAAAGATAAAACTAAAGAAATATTATCTTTGGAAGGACTAAAACAAGAAATTCAAAATGTTAAGAAAGAAGTCACAATCGTAAAAAACGATCTAGAGATAATCAAAGCCACTATCAAAGGAAAAAGAAAATTGGAAGACCTCCCTGAACAGAGCTTTCAAATGAATGAAGAATTTATACAAGCATTATCTCGGATAGAATTTCAAAAATGGTATACAATGGTTACCCTGGTCATAAAAGATTCTAAACTAGAACTCAAAGCTTTGTTAGATTCTGGAGCCGACCATAACTGTCTTAGAGAAGGCTTAATCCCTACTAAATATTACGAAAAAACCACAGAAAAATTACATGCAGCCAATAGACAAAAACTAGAAGTTAGATATAAAGTAACAAATGCCCATATATGCAATCAGGGAATTTGTTTTCAAAACACATTTTTGCTAGTTAAAAATCTATCCCAAGATATTATCTTAGGAACCCCTTTCCTGACACAACTCTACCCCTTTACGATTACAAAAAAAGGATTGCATACAAATATTTTAGGTAAGCACCTTACTTTTGACTTTTATAAAAATATAATACAACGTAATATTTCTGCTATTCAAAGTCTAGAAACAAAGAAAGAAATTCTACTTGTCCATAAGAAAAAACATCTACATTCCCTTATACATGAATTAAATCTAACTAGAATAGAAGAAGAACTCACCAAACCAGAAATAATAACTCAAATAGCTCAAGTACAAAAACAGATAGAAGAAACCATTTATTCTTCTCTGCCAAACGCTTTCTGGAATAGAAAGAAACACTTGGTTACATTACCATACGAACAGAATTTTCAAGAAGAACACATTCCTACTAAAGCACGGCCCATTCAAATGAATGCTGAATTACTAGCCTACTGTAAACAAGAAATACAAGGATTATTAGACAAAGGATTAATTAGGGAAAGCAAATCCCCTTGGTCCTGTGCTGCTTTTTATGTACAGCATAATGCTGAATTAGAAAGAGGTGTTCCACGCCTTGTTATCAACTATAAACCCCTAAATCAACATTTACAATGGATCAGGTATCCATTCCCTAATAAACGCGACTTAATCAAACGACTTTCTGGTGCAGTAATCTTTTCTAAATTTGACATGAAATCTGGATTCTGGCAAATTCAGATTCACGAAAAAGATAAATATAAAACAGCTTTTACTGTTCCTTTCGGACATTATGAATGGAATGTGATGCCATTTGGTCTTAAAAATGCTCCCTCTGAATTTCAACACATCATGAATGATATTTTCAATCCTTATGATAAGTTTACAATTGTCTATATTGATGACGTCTTGGTTTATTCTAGATCTATTACTGATCATTTCAAGCATCTTAAGCGTTTTATACAGGTAATCAAAGATAATGGTTTGGTTGTTTCTGCTCCAAAAATCAAATTGTTTCAAACAAAAGTAAGATTCTTAGGTTATGACATAAATCAAGGAACATATACACCTATATCCCGTAGTATAGAGTTCGCCAATAAATTTCCCTCTGAAATTAAAGATAAACAACAGTTACAGAGATTCTTAGGATGCTTAAACTATATTGCGGATTTCATTCCACACATACGAGTAATCTGTAAACCTTTATATGCTCGATTAAAGAAAAATGCTCCAGAATGGACACCAGAAATGACCCAGATAGTAAAAGAAATAAAACTAAAAGTAAAACAACTTCCTTGTTTAGGTATACCATTCCCAGAAGCCTCTTTAATAGTAGAAACTGATGCGTCTGAACATGGTTATGGCGGAATTCTTAAGCAAAAAGTTAATGATAAAGAACAATTAGTACGTTACTATTCTGGTATATGGAATACAGCTCAAAGTAATTATTCAATTGTTAAAAAAGAAGTATTAGCAATAGTGCTCTGTGTTAATGCATTTCAAGATGATCTATTTAATAAAACCTTCCTAATAAGAGTAGACTGTCAATCTGCAAAGTTTATTCTTGAAAAAGATGTAAAAAATTTAGTATCGAAACAAATATTCGCCAGATGGCAAGCTATCCTATCTAATTTTGATTTCACTATCGAATTTATAAAAGGATCTTTAAATAACCTACCTGATTTCCTCTCACGTGAATTCCTGCAGGGACAATCTACGACCGGTCAGGTATGATTCCATATTTTCAAGAACAAATAATAGAAAAAAGTGTTGACAAGTTAATGCAAATTGATTTTTCAAATAATGAAGAAATCCTATTATTAAAAACAAAACTAATAGAAGGAATACAACAAAGTATACACGATCATCTACTCAATCATTCTGTATTACCTAACGAATATTGTGACTGTAAAGAATATGAAAAACGGGAGCAATTCGGTAGAAAAATGTTACGATTACTTTATGAATTAATCAACGATGAGTAAAATAATACACTTAATTCAGATAAAAGAAAAAATCGGAAAAGAAATAGATAAAAATTGGTTTAAATACAAAAACACTAAAAAACGTAAATATCTTCAAAAAATTAATGCGCACGTGAATATTTTATGTGACTTGTTATCTGACATTGATCAACTCTTAGTTTCTCAGGACACATGCGTTACTTAAAAATCCAGGCACCTTGTTGGTTCAAAGTCAAAGCAGGCGAATACCCAAAGCGACGACGTTTTGGTCACTCATGGATTACTGAAACCATTTCCCCAGATAAAAAATTTGTTACAAAAACTTACTGTCAACAAAGTACCTTTTCTGTGAAACAACAGGCACACAGCATTGAAGAAAGAAGGCGTGAATTACGACATGAAATATTAACAGTAAAATCTGTTCTTCATCGACGCCTACGGACTCGCAGAAATATCGGACTGAGCATTGCTGAGTTAGAAGAGCTCATTCAACATCTTACAAAAGAACTTTGTGCTCTACCTGTCTTGTTCTAGATGGATAAAAAGAAATCTTTAACTGCCATGCTCGCTCATCGAGCATCCTCTTCAAAGGATAAAAGGTATACATCTTCTCCTCCTGCATCCCCTTCTTCTCCTGCTCCTCAGGCTCAACCCTATTATTCAGCTCTCATTACTGCTCCAGTAACCCCTGAGCAAATTAAAAGAAAAACCATGGTACCCTTACCTCTATACCCACAAAGATCTCCTCAATCCATCACCACTCGAGCTCCTCCACTCATAATCCAAGAGCTTGCCAACCAGAAACCCGACCTCTACACGCATAAAATGGATATCAAAGTTATTGAACTTGAAAGAGATGATGAGAAGAAAAACCTAAAAGATCTTGCTACCCAAATCTTTCCTCCCAAAGAAGTCCAGATGATGGAACACCCGTTCAAAACTCGCCTCTTCTATGAACAAATTCTACTTGAAACCCAATCTGTTGGGATCCTACACACCATGGACAAAAAATATCCTGATCAAATAGCTTTTTCCCGATTAAAAATTATGCGCGTCATGACTACATCAGAATGGCGGCAACATCCTTATACTAGTAAAACCTTTTCAGCCCAAATTCCTGGCCAACAATTGCATAGTTACAACTACTATGATTATCAAAAAGCCTGGTTACGGGTTTTGTGGTATAAGCCTATATACCACACATGGTTCCTTTATTTTTCCAAGACCTGTCAACGCACCTTTCCTCAATGGTGGAGTGGCTATTTTAGTACAGTCAAACCCATGCCAGGGTTATTCCAGGAAAATATTGAGAATGCCATAAAACTCTTCACTCATTTCACTGACCTTGAAGACATTACACCCAGTCCACTGCTTCAGTATCTCATAACATTCTCAGTACCCTGGATCTTATGCTGGGAATTTGCAAAAAATTGTGACATATCTTCTCATATAACATATCTGGTCCGAAGGATAAAACAGAAAAACTGGTTAAAATATGATGTTACTCGAGCTGATGTTCAGTCTGTTCAAAATCTGTTAAAATTATCCTCTGAAGATGTCAAGAAGGTTCTTCCTGCCGAACCAGTTACTACTTCTCTTCCAAAGCACGAAGACAAAGTCACCCCACAGATCTCTCCTCTTGAGAAAATGAAAGAGGTCTACGGTTCAAAAGGTACGTCCGAAGATGATGAAGATGACGAAGATGATCCCTTCGCCAACCACGATCCTGATCGCGACTTGTTACTATCGTATCATAATTAAGATGTGACTGGCGAAGCAACTACTGTGATAAAAGGCGCACTGATAAAAGCTAAAGGCGCGCACAACAACAAAAGGCGCACTACTACAAAGGCGCACCATTTACCGAACTGATAAAAGCTAAAGGCGCACTACAACAAAAGGCGCACTACTACAAAGGCGCACCATTGACAACGACAAAAGGCGCATTACCGACAACGAAAAGGCGCACTGATAAAAGCTAAGGACACAACAGACATTGCAGAAACAAGTCTGGCTCTATAAATATTAGACTCTCAGTTGTAATAGGGTACGCGTGAAAACATTTGAGAGAGAATGGTTGTTGTTATATCTTTGTAAGCAATCAATAAAAGATAGTACTATTCAGATATGATTTGGAGTCAGTCATCTTACTCCCTTACTCTCATCATGATAATACCGAACTAATACCTATCCCATATCCATTGCACCATGAGCGAGTTCAGTAGTCCAACATTCCAACACACAATCCTGTAAGGAAACATACATGGGACAATTGGTAGCGGAGCCAAGTATGGCGTATCACGATCAAAGCACAAGAGGAGAGGGCAATAGCGTGGTATAAGGTGTTCCCGGCAGCTGGATTCGAGTAAGTCCGTTGGTAAGCCTGAGCGTGTTTCCTCTTTTCTAACAGCTTCTAATCGTAGTATGCTATGTTTTCTCTTATACTATATCATTCGTTTATGATCCATATGAGATATGTGTTGCTGGCGTTGGATATCTATAGGATGCAATGGATAGGGATCTCTTACCTGTATTTGAACGAAATTATTCTTGTTAAGTTGTGATTAGGATTTACGAACATGGAAATCAATAATACAAGGGAACTCCATATTTCTGCCATAGAGCAGAAATTGCAAAATTGGACCATTCCTAAGGTCCCTACTAATAAAATATATGAAACTGGCTTCGGTTCCCAAAATCTTTTCACACATGATTATGTCATAGAGACAACGGAGAAATCTCTACCTGTTAACCCTCAAGTCGAATGTCTAGAGTTATTAGATCCTAATAAACTAGTTAAATTCAAAACAAAATATAAATTTATGCATATTGGATTAATCCAAATAGCCATAAAACCCCTTCATCGTATCGGACTAGATACACCTATTCTTATGTGTCTACGAGATGCTAGGTTTACTTCCTTCACTGACTCCCTCCTCGCAGTCTGTGAATCTAACCTAGCCTCAGGACCAGTTTACTTTAACTGTTACCCAAATTTTAGCATTGATCTGTTTGATGAAAATTTAAGCAAAACCCTGACGCTTAATATGAAGATTCCCTCGACAATGATAGAAAACTCGAAAAATGTTGCTATCATTTATCGAATACATTATAAAATTATGAGATCTAATCTTAGTCCGAAAGCAAAACTTGAGTCTGCCAAAGAATCCACTATACTTATAGAAGCTAATTATGATCATGTCCATGTTCATACACCCAAACTTATTGAATGGGATCAAGTCACTTATCCTGATAATTGGCACATAAATAATATAATCCCTGTACGACCAATACGGCCTCGTACTCAGCCTCTTGCCGTAATTGAAACAACAAAAGGACATGCGGAGATTATATTTAACAAACCAGTTGATCTGCCTAGACGATCCCTGTCGACTAGGTATTCGCATTCTCCACATGACAATCCCTCAATCGATAAACAACCATCTTTACGCGGTGTTGACTATAATAAGAGTATTCCACAATCTCATTATACAACCCCTCTTCCGAAACCCAATTCACCTACGTTATCCCCAACACCTAGTGACATGGCTGTTCCGGTCACCCCTAGTCCTTATACTACTCAACTTTATAAATATGACTTTTTCCTTATCTTTACCCAAACTAATTGATCAGTATTGTGCTGATCATAATTCTCTTCACCGTACCACCTATCTTCGCTCCGTACCCTCGCGCATCCGGGGGGATATCTGGCATGATTATTTACATGAACTCACCTACTATGAAGTTCATACTGACTTCTTCATTTGGTGGGCATCTCGAAAATCTCTGTATAATATTACAGAAGAAACCAATGCAATTAATACTGCTTCATCAAGTTATAGTCCCTGGTTAAAAACAAAAGATCAAACGATTGAATTTACAAAATACCCTCCTTTTGAAGAAATTGCTATCGATTGGAACGGTAATACAATCCTAGCTGCTCCTTTCAAAGATGTCGATAACACTGAATTAGGAAAGATTAAAAGTCAGAATAACTACACAAATCAAATGTTGCAACGAATAGCTCAACAATTAGATTATTTAGACACCCTCCTAGAAAAGAAAGAAGTGAAAATAGAAAAACCACTTGTTAGACCAAATGAAGAAATACGAAACTTCAAGTTAAGTAAAGAAGATGAATTATTACAAAAAATAACAAAACAACTAGAATATTTAGAATTATCTTCCTCAACTAAAAAGCAAATAGCTGTAATATCTGAGGATGAGTCAGAGTCAGAAACCACTAGATCAGAAACAAGTAGCATGGATAATCTAGCTAATCAATTTGAAGAAAAATTAGAAATTAATAAAGTAAGGCTATATGATCGACCAAGAATACCACATTACTATTCTCGACCATCATTACCTGACATACAACATGAAGAAAGATATTCTTTAGGTAGCTATGACGGTAAAAGTATCTACGAATGGAACATAGATGGTAAAACTGAACATGGAATAACAGATGTTTTAAATGAAATGTGTATGGCAGCAACAGCATATAAAACAATGAATAACACGGAAAAAGAAATAACCAAAATAATAACCTCTGGATTTACTGGACAACTCAAAGGATGGTGGGATAATTATCTATCCCCATCAGACAGAAATGATATTTTACTAATGGTAAAACCAGAAATTCGTGATGGTCAAACACATGCTATTGAGAACTCTTTTGCAACCCTAATATATGCTATAACCAAACACTTTATAGGGAACCCTCAGAGTATAGCTGAAAAAGCCTCCATAATTCATACCAATCTAACATGCCCTAGGTTACAAGACTTTCGATGGTATAAAGATATGTTTCTATCAAAAATATTTACTCGAGAAGATTGTCAACAAGCATACTGGAAAGAACGATTTATAGCAGGACTACCTAGATTATTTGCAGATCGAGTAAGAAATAGAATAAAAAGAAAATTTAATGATAATCACATACATTATGATATCATTACCTATGGTGATTTAATAACTGAAGTAAATACAGAGGGACTAAACCTCTGTAATGAATTAAAACTTAAATCTAAACTTAAACAAGACAAACTCAGCGGACGAAAAGAGTTAGGTTCTTTCTGCACTCAATATGGTTATGAGAAAATTATAGCCCCATCTGCACAACATAAGAAACTTACTAAAAAACGAAGATACCCAAAAACTTTTACCAAATATACTAAAAATAGACCTAGATATGAGCATCAACCTAAATATGAGAAACCTCGATATAAAAAGAAAAGAAACTTCCGACCACAAGTCAATAATAATAAACCCAATAATTTAACTTGTTACAAGTGCGGACGCATAGGACACATGAAAAAAGATTGTCCCCTTTTGAAAAAAAATTAGAGCCCTAGAAATAGACGACACTAAGAAACAAGAAATATTAAACTTATTACGAGAAGATGATAGCTCAACAACTTCTACTGAAACAAGTATTGACGAATGCGGATGTATCGGACCCTGCCAATGCTATGAGTTAAATACTATCACTAACGACGACAATCTTTTTGAATTAATTATGAAAGTAGAAGACCCAGAATTACAGAGAAAATATTTAACAGAATATAAAACGTATGTCATGAATAGCAAACCTCGACAAGAAGAGTTAACAACATATAACTTAAATCAAATATTGTTTAAGAAAGATAAAACTAAAGAAATATTATCTTTGGAAGGACTAAAACAAGAAATTCAAAATGTTAAGAAAGAAGTCACAATCGTAAAAAACGATCTAGAGATAATCAAAGCCACTATCAAAGGAAAAAGAAAATTGGAAGACCTCCCTGAACAGAGCTTTCAAATGAATGAAGAATTTATACAAGCATTATCTCGGATAGAATTTCAAAAATGGTATACAATGGTTACCCTGGTCATAAAAGATTCTAAACTAGAACTCAAAGCTTTGTTAGATTCTGGAGCCGACCATAACTGTCTTAGAGAAGGCTTAATCCCTACTAAATATTACGAAAAAACCACAGAAAAATTACATGCAGCCAATAGACAAAAACTAGAAGTTAGATATAAAGTAACAAATGCCCATATATGCAATCAGGGAATTTGTTTTCAAAACACATTTTTGCTAGTTAAAAATCTATCCCAAGATATTATCTTAGGAATTGTCCCATGTATGTTTCCTTACAGGATTGTGTGTTGGAATGTTGGACTACTGAACTCGCTCATGGTGCAATGGATATGGGATAGGTATTAGTTCGGTATTATCATGATGAGAGTAAGGGAGTAAGATGACTGACTCCAAATCATATCTGAATAGTACTATCTTTTATTGATTGCTTACAAAGATATAACAACAACCATTCTCTCTCAAATGTTTTCACGCGTACCCTATTACAACTGAGAGTCTAATATTTATAGAGCCAGACTTGTTTCTGCAATGTCTGTTGTGTCCTTAGCTTTTATCAGTGCGCCTTTTCATTGTCGGTAATGCGCCTTTTGTCGTTGTCAATGGTGCGCCTTTGTAGTAGTGCGCCTTTTGTTGTAGTGCGCCTTTAGCTTTTATCAGTGCGGTAAATGGTGCGCCTTTGTAGTAGTGCGCCTTTTGTTGTAGTGCGCGCCTTTAGCTTTTATCAGTGCGGTAGCTTTTATCAGTGCGCCTTTTATCACAGTAGTTGCTTTGCCAGTCACATCTTAATTATGATACGATAGTAACAAGTCGCGATCAGGATCGTGGTTGGCGAAGGGATCATCTTCATCATCTTCATCATCTTCGGACGTACCTTTTGAACCATAGACCTCTTTCATTTTCTCAAGAGGAGAGATCTGTGGGGTGATTTTGTCTTCGTGCTTTGGAAGAGAAGTAGTAACTGGTTCGGCAGGAAGAACCTTCTTGACATCTTCAGAGGATAATTTTAACAGATTTTGAATAGACTGAACATCAGCTCGAGTAACATCATATTTTAACCAGTTTTTCTGTTTTATCCTTCGGACCAGATATGTTATATGAGAAGATATGTCACAATTTTTTGCAAATTCCCAGCATAAGATCCAGGGTACTGAGAATGTTATGAGATACTGAAGCAGTGGACTGGGTGTAATGTCTTCAAGGTCAGTGAAATGAGTGAAGAGTTTTATGGCATTCTCAATATTTTCCTGGAATAACCCTGGCATGGGTTTGACTGTACTAAAATAGCCACTCCACCATTGAGGAAAGGTGCGTTGACAGGTCTTGGAAAAATAAAGGAACCATGTGTGGTATATAGGCTTATACCACAAAACCCGTAACCAGGCTTTTTGATAATCATAGTAGTTGTAACTATGCAATTGTTGGCCAGGAATTTGGGCTGAAAAGGTTTTACTAGTATAAGGATGTTGCCGCCATTCTGATGTAGTCATGACGCGCATAATTTTTAATCGGGAAAAAGCTATTTGATCAGGATATTTTTTGTCCATGGTGTGTAGGATCTCAACAGATTGGGTTTCAAGTAGAATTTGTTCATAGAAGAGGCGAGTTTTGAACGGGTGTTCCATCATCTGGACTTCTTTGGGAGGAAAGATTTGGGTAGCAAGATCTTTTAGGTTTTTCTTCTCATCATCTCTTTCAAGTTCAATAACTTTGATATCCATTTTATGCGTGTAGAGGTCGGGTTTTTGGTTGGCAAGCTCTTGGATTATGAGTGGAGGAGCTCGAGTGGTGATGGATTGAGGAGATCTTTGTGGGTATAGAGGTAAGGGTACCATGGTTTTTCTTTTAATTTGCTCAGGGGTTACTGGAGCAGTAATGAGAGCTGAATAATAGGGTTGAGCCTGAGGAGCAGGAGAAGAAGGGGATGCAGGAGGAGAAGATGTATACCTTTTATCCTTTGAAGAGGATGCTCGATGAGCGAGCATGGCAGTTAAAGATTTCTTTTTATCCATCTAGAACAAGACAGGTAGAGCACAAAGTTCTTTTGTAAGATGTTGAATGAGCTCTTCTAACTCAGCAATGCTCAGTCCGATATTTCTGCGAGTCCGTAGGCGTCGATGAAGAACAGATTTTACTGTTAATATTTCATGTCGTAATTCACGCCTTCTTTCTTCAATGCTGTGTGCCTGTTGTTTCACAGAAAAGGTACTTTGTTGACAGTAAGTTTTTGTAACAATTTTTTTATCTGGGGAAATGGTTTCAGTAATCTATGAGTGACCAAAACGTCGTCGCTTTGGGTATTCTCCTGCTTTGACTTTGAACCAACAGGGTGCCTGAATTTTTAAGTAACGCATGTGTCCTGAGAAACTAAGAGTTGATCAATGTCAGATAACAGATCACATAGAATATTAACGTGTGCATTAATTTTTTGAAGATATTTACGGTTTTTAGTGTTTTTGTATTTAAACCAATTTTTATCAATTTCTTTTCCGATTTTTTCTTTTATCTGAATCAAGTGTATTATTTTACTCATCGTTGATTAATTCATAAAGTAATCGTAACATTTTTCTACCGAATTGTTCACGTTTTTCATATTCTTTACAGTCACAATATTCGTTAGGTAATACAGAATGATTGAGTAGATGATCGTGTATACTTTGTTGTATTCCTTCTATTAGTTTTGTTTTTAATAATAGGATTTCTTCATTATTTGAAAAATCAATTTGCATTAACTTGTCAACACTTTTTTCTATTATTTGTTCTTGAAAATATGGAATCATACCTGACCGGTCGTAGATTGTCCCTGCAGGAATTCACGTGAGAGGAAATCAGGTAGGTTATTTAAAGATCCTTTTATAAATTCGATAGTGAAATCAAAATTAGATAGGATAGCTTGCCATCTGGCGAATATTTGTTTCGATACTAAATTTTTTACATCTTTTTCAAGAATAAACTTTGCAGATTGACAGTCTACTCTTATTAGGAAGGTTTTATTAAATAGATCATCTTGAAATGCATTAACACAGAGCACTATTGCTAATACTTCTTTTTTAACAATTGAATAATTACTTTGAGCTGTATTCCAGATACCAGAATAGTAACGTACTAATTGTTCTTTATCATTAACTTTTTGCTTAAGAATTCCGCCATAACCATGTTCAGACGCATCAGTTTCTACTATTAAAGAGGCTTCTGGGAATGGTATACCTAAACAAGGAAGTTGTTTTACTTTTAGTTTTATTTCTTTTACTATCTGGGTCATTTCTGGTGTCCATTCTGGAGCATTTTTCTTTAATCGAGCATATAAAGGTTTACAGATTACTCGTATGTGTGGAATGAAATCCGCAATATAGTTTAAGCATCCTAAGAATCTCTGTAACTGTTGTTTATCTTTAATTTCAGAGGGAAATTTATTGGCGAACTCTATACTACGGGATATAGGTGTATATGTTCCTTGATTTATGTCATAACCTAAGAATCTTATTTTTGTTTGAAACAATTCGATTTTTGGAGCAGAAACAACCAAACCATTATCTTTGATTACCTGTATAAAACGCTTAAGATGCTTGAAATGATCAGTAATAGATCTAGAATAAACCAAGACGTCATCAATATAGACAATTGTAAACTTATCATAAGGATTGAAAATATCATTCATGATGTGTTGAAATTCAGAGGGAGCATTTTTAAGACCAAATGGCATCACATTTCATTCATAATGTCCGAAAGGAACAGTAAAAGCTGTTTTATATTTATCTTTTTCGTGAATCTGAATTTGCCAGAATCCAGATTTCATGTCAAATTTAGAAAAGATTACTGCACCAGAAAGTCGTTTGATTAAGTCGCGTTTATTAGGGATTGGATACCTGATCCATTGTAAATGTTGATTTAGGGGTTTATAGTTGATAACAAGGCGTGGAACACCTCTTTCTAATTCAGCATTATGATGTACATAAAAAGCAGCACAGGACCAAGGGGATTTGCTTTCCCTAATTAATCCTTTGTCTAATAATCCTTGTATCTCTTGTTTACAGTAGGCTAGTAATTCAGCATTCATTTGAATGGGCCGTGCTTTAGTAGGAATGTGTTCTTCTTGAAAATTCTGTTCGTATGGTAATGTAACCAAGTGTTTCTTTCTATTCCAGAAAGCGTTTGGCAGAGAAGAACAAATGGTTTCTTCTATCTGTTTTTGTACTTGAGCTATTTGAGTTATTATTTCTGGTTTGGTGAGTTCTTCTTCTATTCTAGTTAGATTTAATTCATGTATAAGGGAATGTAGATGTTTTTTCTTATGGACAAGTAGAATTTCTTTCTTTGTTTCTAGACTTTGAATAGCAGAAATATTACGTTGTATTATATTTTTATAAAAGTCAAAAGTAAGGTGCTTACCTAAAATATTTGTATGCAATCCTTTTTTTGTAATCGTAAAGGGGTAGAGTTGTGTCAGGAAAGGGGTTCCTAAGATAATATCTTGGGATAGATTTTTAACTAGCAAAAATGTGTTTTGAAAACAAATTCCCTGATTGCATATATGGGCATTTGTTACTTTATATCTAACTTCTAGTTTTTGTCTATTGGCTGCATGTAATTTTTCTGTGGTTTTTTCGTAATATTTAGTAGGGATTAAGCCTTCTCTAAGACAGTTATGGTCGGCTCCAGAATCTAACAAAGCTTTGAGTTCTAGTTTAGAATCTTTTATGACCAGGGTAACCATTGTATACCATTTTTGAAATTCTATCCGAGATAATGCTTGTATAAATTCTTCATTCATTTGAAAGCTCTGTTCAGGGAGGTCTTCCAATTTTCCTTTTCCTTTGATAGTGGCTTTGATTATCTCTAGATCGTTTTTTACGATTGTGACTTCTTTCTTAACATTTTGAATTTCTTGTTTTAGTCCTTCCAAAGATAATATTTCTTTAGTTTTATCTTTCTTAAACAATATTTGATTTAAGTTATATGTTGTTAACTCTTCTTGTCGAGGTTTGCTATTCATGACATACGTTTTATATTCTGTTAAATATTTTCTCTGTAATTCTGGGTCTTCTACTTTCATAATTAATTCAAATAGATTGTCGTCGTTAGTGATAGTATTTAACTCATAGCATTGGCAGGGTCCGATACATCCGCATTCGTCAATACTTGTTTCAGTAGAAGTTGTTGAGCTATCATCTTCTCGTAATAAGTTTAATATTTCTTGTTTCTTAGTGTCGTCTATTTCTAGGGCTCTAATTTTTTTTCAAAAGGGGACAATCTTTTTTCATGTGTCCTATGCGTCCGCACTTGTAACAAGTTAAATTATTGGGTTTATTATTATTGACTTGTGGTCGGAAGTTTCTTTTCTTTTTATATCGAGGTTTCTCATATTTAGGTTGATGCTCATATCTAGGTCTATTTTTAGTATATTTGGTAAAAGTTTTTGGGTATCTTCATTTTTTAGTAAGTTTCTTATGTTGTGCAGATGGGGCTATAATTTTCTCATAACCATATTGAGTGCAGAAAGAACCTAACTCTTTTCGTCCGCTGAGTTTGTCTTGTTTAAGTTTAGATTTAAGTTTTAATTCATTACAGAGGTTTAGTCCCTCTGTATTTACTTCAGTTATTAAATCACCATAGGTAATGATATCATAATGTATGTGATTATCATTAAATTTTCTTTTTATTCTATTTCTTACTCGATCTGCAAATAATCTAGGTAGTCCTGCTATAAATCGTTCTTTCCAGTATGCTTGTTGACAATCTTCTCGAGTAAATATTTTTGATAGAAACATATCTTTATACCATCGAAAGTCTTGTAACCTAGGGCATGTTAGATTGGTAAGAATTATGGAGGCTTTTTCAGCTATACTCTGAGGATTACCTATAAAGTGTTTGGTTATAGCATATATTAGGGTTGCAAAAGAGTTATCAATAGCATGTGTTTGACCATCACGAATTTCTGGTTTTACCATTAGTAAAATATCATTTATGTCTGATGGGGATAGATAATTATCCCACCATCCTTTGAGTTGTCCAGTAAATCCAGAGGTTATTATTTTGGTTATTTCTTTTTCCGTGTTATTCATTGTTTTATATGCTGTTGCTGCCATACACATTTCATTTAAAACATCTGTTATTCCATGTTCAGTTTTACCATCTATGTTCCATTCGTAGATACTTTTACCGTCATAGCTACCTAAAGAATATCTTTCTTCATGTTGTATGTCAGGTAATGATGGTCGAGAATAGTAATGTGGTATTCTTGGTCGATCATATAGCCTTACTTTATTAATTTCTAATTTTTCTTCAAATTGATTAGCTAGATTATCCATGCTACTTGTTTCTGATCTAGTGGTTTCTGACTCTGACTCATCTTCAGATATTACAGCTATTTGCTTTTTAGTTGAGGAAGATAATTCTAAATATTCTAGTTGTTTTGTTATTTTTTGTAATAATTCATCTTCTTTACTTAACTTGAAGTTTCGTATTTCTTCATTTGGTCTAACAAGTGGTTTTTCTATTTTCACTTCTTTCTTTTCTAGGAGGGTGTCTAAATAATCTAATTGTTGAGCTATTCGTTGCAACATTTGATTTGTGTAGTTATTCTGACTTTTAATCTTTCCTAATTCAGTGTTATCGACATCTTTGAAAGGAGCAGCTAGGATTGTATTACCGTTCCAATCGATAGCAATTTCTTCAAAAGGAGGGTATTTTGTAAATTCAATCGTTTGATCTTTTGTTTTTAACCAGGGACTATAACTTGATGAAGCAGTATTAATTGCATTGGTTTCTTCTGTAATATTATACAGAGATTTTCGAGATGCCCACCAAATGAAGAAGTCAGTATGAACTTCATAGTAGGTGAGTTCATGTAAATAATCATGCCAGATATCCCCCCGGATGCGCGAGGGTACGGAGCGAAGATAGGTGGTACGGTGAAGAGAATTATGATCAGCACAATACTGATCAATTAGTTTGGGTAAAGATAAGGAAAAAGTCATATTTATAAAGTTGAGTAGTATAAGGACTAGGGGTGACCGGAACAGCCATGTCACTAGGTGTTGGGGATAACGTAGGTGAATCGGGTTTCGGAAGAGGGGTTGTATAATGAGATTGTGGAATACTCTTATTATAGTCAACACCGCGTAAAGATGGTTGTTTATCGGTTGAGGGATTGTCATGTGGAGAATGCGAATACCTAGTCGACAGGGATCGTCTAGGCAGATCAACTGGTTTGTTAAATATAATCTCCGCATGTCCTTTTGTTGTTTTAATTACGGCAAGAGGCTGAGTACGAGGCCGTATTGGTCGTACAGGGATTATATTATTTATGTGCCAATTATCAGGATAAGTGACTTGATCCCATTCAATAAGTTTGGGTGTATGAACATGGACATGATCATAATTAGCTTCTATAAGTATAGTGGATTCTTTGGCAGACTCAAGTTTTGCTTTCGGACTAAGATTAGATCTCATAATTTTATAATGTATTCGATAAATGATAGCAACATTTTTCGAGTTTTCTATCATTGTCGAGGGAATCTTCATATTAAGTGTCAGGGTTTTGCTTAAGTTTTCATCTAACAGATCAATACTAAAATTTGGGTAACAGTTAAAGTAAACTGGTCCTGAGGCTAGGTTAGATTCACAGACTGCGAGGAGGGAGTCAGTGAAGGAAGTAAACCTAGCATCTCGTAGACACATAAGAATAGGTGTATCTAGTCCGATACGATGAAGAGGTTTAATAGCTATTTGGATTAATCCAATATGCATAAATTTGTATTTTGTTTTGAATTTAACTAATTTATTAGAATCTAATAATTCTAAACATTCGACTTGAGGGTTAACGGGTAGAGATTTCTCCGTTGTCTCTATGACATAATCATGTGTGAAGAGATTTTGAAAGCCGAAGCCGGTTTCATATATTTTATTAGTAGGGACCTTAGGAATGGTCCAATTTTGCAATTTCTGCTCTATGGCAGAAATATGGAGTTCCCTTGTATTATTGATTTCCATGTTCGTAAATCCTAATCACAACTTAACAAGAATAATTTCGTTCAAATACAGGTAAGAGATCCCTATCCATTGCATCCTATAGATATCCAACGCCAGCAACACATATCTCATATGGATCATAAACGAATGATATAGTATAAGAGAAAACATAGCATACTACGATTAGAAGCTGTTAGAAAAGAGGAAACACGCTCAGGCTTACCAACGGACTTACTCGAATCCAGCTGCCGGGAACACCTTATACCACGCTATTGCCCTCTCCTCTTGTGCTTTGATCGTGATACGCCATACTTGGCTCCGCTACCAATTGTCCCATGTATGTTTCCTTACAACACACAATCCTTGAACGAAATGGATAGGGATCTCTTACCTGTATTTGAACGAAATTATTCTTGTTAAGTTGTGATTAAGATTTACGAACATGGAAATCAATAATACAAGGGAACTCCATATTTCTGCCATAGAGCAGAAATTGCAAAATTGGACCATTCCTAAGTTCCCTACTAATAAAATATATGAAACCGGCTTCGGCTTTCAAAATCTCTTCACACATGATTATGTCATAGAGACAACGGAGAAATCTCTACCCGTTAACCCTCAAGTCGAATGTTTAGAATTATTAGATTCTAATAAATTAGTTAAATTCAAAACAAAATACAAATTTATGCATATTGGATTAATCCAAATAGCTATTAAACCTCTTCATCGTATCGGACTAGATACACCTATTCTTATGTGTCTACGAGATGCTAGGTTTACTTCCTTCACTGACTCCCTCCTCGCAGTCTGTGAATCTAACCTAGCCACAGAACCAATTTACTTTAACTGTTACCCAAATTTTAGTATTGATCTGTTAGATGAAAACTTAAGCAAAACCCTGACATTGAATATGAAGATTCCCTCGACAATGATGGAAAACTCAAAAAATGTTGCCATCATTTATCGAATACATTATAAAATTATGAGATCTAATCTTAGTCCGAAAGCAAAACTTGAGTCTGCAAAAGAATCCACTATACTTATAGAAGCTAATTATGATCATGTCCATGTTCATACACCCAAACTTATTGAATGGGATCAAGTCACTTATCCTGATAATTGGCACATAAATAATATAATCCCTGTACGACCAATACGGCCTCGTACTCAGCCTCTTGCCGTAATTGAAACAACAAAAGGACATGCGGAGATTATATTTAACAAACCAGTTGATCTGCCTAGACGATCCCTGTCGACTAGGTATTCGCATTCTCCACATGACAATCCCTCAACCGATAAACAACCATCTTTACGCGGTGTTGACTATAATAAGAGTATTCCACAATCTCATTATACAACCCCTCTTCCGAAACCCGATTCACCTACGTTATCCCCAACACCTAGTGACATGGCTGTTCCGGTCACCCCTAGTCCTTATACTACTCAACTTTAAAAATATGACTTTTTCCTTATCTTTACCCAAACTAATTGATCAGTATTGTGCTGATCATAATTCTCTTCACCGTACCACCTATCTTCGCTCCGTACCCTCGCGCATCCGGGGGGATATCTGGCGTGATTATTTACATGAACTCACCTACTATGAAGTTCATACTGACTTCTTCATTTGGTGGGCATCTCGAAAATCTCTGTATAATATTACAGAAGAAACCAATGCAATTAATACTGCTTCATCAAGTTATAGTCCCTGGTTAAAAACAAAATATCAAACGATTGAATTTACAAAATACCCTCCTTTTGAAGAAATTGCTATCGATTGGAACGGTAATACAATCCTAGCTGCTCCTTTCAAAGATGTCGATAACACTGAATTAGGAAAGATTAAAAGTCAGAATAACTACACAAATCAAATGTTGCAACGAATAGCTCAACAATTAGATTATTTAGACACCCTCCTAGAAAAGAAAGAAGTGAAAATAGAAAAAGCACTTGTTAGACCAAATGAAGAAATACGAAACTTCAAGTTAAGTAAAGAAGATGAATTATTACAAAAAATAACAAAACAACTAGAATATTTAGAATTATCTTCCTCAACTAAAAAGCAAATAGCTGTAATATCTGAAGATGAGTCAGAGTCAGAAACCACTAGATCAGAAACAAGTAGCATGGATAATCTAGCTAATCAATTTGAAGAAAAATTAGAAATTAATAAAGTAAGGCTATATGATCGACCAAGAATACCACATTACTATTCTCGACCATCATTACCTGACATACAACATGAAGAAAGATATTCTTTAGGTAGCTATGACGGTAAAAGTATCTACAAATGGAACATAGATGGTAAAACTGAACATGGAATAACAGATGTTTTAAATGAAATGTGTATGGCAGCAACAGCATATAAAACAATGAATAACACGGAAAAAGAAATAACCAAAATAATAACCTCTGGATTTACTGGACAACTCAAAGGATGGTGGGATAATTATCTATCCCCATCAGACAGAAATGATATTTTACTAATGGTAAAACCAGAAATTCGTGATGGTCAAACACATGCTATTGAGAACTCTTTTGCAACCCTAATATATGCTATAACCAAACACTTTATAGGGAACCCTCAGAGTATAGCTGAAAAAGCCTCCATAATTCTTACCAATCTAACATGCCCTAGGTTACAAGACTTTCGATGGTATAAAGATATGTTTCTATCAAAAATATTTACTCGAGAAGATTGTCAACAAGCATACTGGAAAGAACGATTTATAGCAGGACTACCTAGATTATTTGCAGATCGAGTAAGAAATAGAATAAAAAGAAAATTTAATGATAATCACATACATTATGATATCATTACCTATGGTGATTTAATAACTGAAGTAAATACAGAGGGACTAAACCTCTGTAATGAATTAAAACTTAAATCTAAACTTAAACAAGACAAACTCAGCGGACGAAAAGAGTTAGGTTCTTTCTGCACTCAATATGGTTATGAGAAAATTATAGCCCCATCTGCACAACATAAGAAACTTACTAAAAAACGAAGATACCCAAAAACTTTTACCAAATATACTAAAAATAGACCTAGATATGAGCATCAACCTAAATATGAGAAACCTCGATATAAAAAGAAAAGAAACTTCCGACCACAAGTCAATAATAATAAACCCAATAATTTAACTTGTTACAAGTGCGGACGCATAGGACACATGAAAAAAGATTGTCCCCTTTTGAAAAAAAATTAGAGCCCTAGAAATAGACGACACTAAGAAACAAGAAATATTAAACTTATTACGAGAAGATGATAGCTCAACAACTTCTACTGAAACAAGTATTGACGAATGCGGATGTATCGGACCCTGCCAATGCTATGAGTTAAATACTATCACTAACGACGACAATCTATTTGAATTAATTATGAAAGTAGAAGACCCAGAATTACAGAGAAAATATTTAACAGAATATAAAACGTATGTCATGAATAGCAAACCTCGACAAGAAGAGTTAACAACATATAACTTAAATCAAATATTGTTTAAGAAAGATAAAACTAAAGAAATATTATCTTTGGAAGGACTAAAACAAGAAATTCAAAATGTTAAGAAAGAAGTCACAATAGTAAAAAACGATCTAGAGATAATCAAAGCCACTATCAAAGGAAAAGGAAAATTGGAAGACCTCCCTGAACAGAGCTTTCAAATGAATGAAGAATTTATACAAGCATTATCTCGGATAGAATTTCAAAAATGGTATACAATGGTTACCCTGGTCATAAAAGATTCTAAACTAGAACTCAAAGCTTTGTTAGATTCTGGAGCCGACCATAACTGTCTTAGAGAAGGCTTAATCCCTACTAAATATTACGAAAAAACCACAGAAAAATTACATGCAGCCAATAGACAAAAACTAGAAGTTAGATATAAAGTAACAAATGCCCATATATGCAATCAGGGAATTTGTTTTCAAAACACATTTTTGCTAGTTAAAAATCTATCCCAAGATATTATCTTAGGAATTGTCCCATGTATGTTTCCTTACAGGATTGTGTGTTGGAATGTTGGACTACTGAACTCGCTCATGGTGCAATGGATATGGGATAGGTATTAGTTCGGTATTATCATGATGAGAGTAAGGGAGTAAGATGACTGACTCCAAATCATATCTGAATAGTACTATCTTTTATTGATTGCTTACAAAGATATAACAACAACCATTCTCTCTCAAATGTTTTCACGCGTACCCTATTACAACTGAGAGTCTAATATTTATAGAGCCAGACTTGTTTCTGCAATGTCTGTTGTGTCCTTAGCTTTTATCAGTGCGCCTTTTCATTGTCGGTAATGCGCCTTTTGTCGTTGTCAATGGTGCGCCTTTGTAGTAGTGCGCCTTTTGTTGTAGTGCGCCTTTAGCTTTTATCAGTGCGGTAAATGGTGCGCCTTTGTAGTAGTGCGCCTTTTGTTGTAGTGCGCGCCTTTAGCTTTTATCAGTGCGGTAGCTTTTATCAGTGCGCCTTTTATCACAGTAGTTGCTTTGCCAGTCACATCTTAATTATGATACGATAGTAACAAGTCGCGATCAGGATCGTGGTTGGCGAAGGGATCATCTTCATCATCTTCATCATCTCGGATAGAATTTCAAAATGGTATACAATGGTTACCCTGGTCATAAAAGATTCTAAACTAGAACTCAAAGCTTTGTTAGATTCTGGAGCCGACCATAACTGTCTTAGAGAAGGCTTAATCCCTACTAAATATTACGAAAAAACCACAGAAAAATTACATGCAGCCAATAGACAAAAACTAGAAGTTAGATATAAAGTAACAAATGCCCATATATGCAATCAGGGAATTTGTTTTCAAAACACATTTTTGCTAGTTAAAAATCTATCCCAAGATATTATCTTAGGAACCCCTTTCCTGACACAACTCTACCCCTTTACGATTACAAAAAAAGGATTGCATACAAATATTTTAGGTAAGCACCTTACTTTTGACTTTTATAAAAATATAATACAACGTAATATTTCTGCTATTCAAAGTCTAGAAACAAAGAAAGAAATTCTACTTGTCCATAAGAAAAAACATCTACATTCCCTTATACATGAATTAAATCTAACTAGAATAGAAGAAGAACTCACCAAACCAGAAATAATAACTCAAATAGCTCAAGTACAAAAACAGATAGAAGAAACCATTTGTTCTTCTCTGCCAAACGCTTTCTGGAATAGAAAGAAACACTTGGTTACATTACCATACGAACAGAATTTTCAAGAAGAACACATTCTTACTAAAGCACGGCCCATTCAAATGAATGCTGAATTACTAGCCTACTGTAAACAAGAGATACAAGGATTATTAGACAAAGGATTAATTAGGGAAAGCAAATCCCCTTGGTCCTGTGCTGCTTTTTATGTACAGCATAATGCTGAATTAGAAAGAGGTGTTCCACGCCTTGTTATCAACTATAAACCCCTAAATCAACATTTACAATGGATCAGGTATCCAATCCCTAATAAACGCGACTTAATCAAACGACTTTCTGGTGCAGTAATCTTTTCTAAATTTGACATGAAATCTGGATTCTGGCAAATTCAGATTCACGAAAAAGATAAATATAAAACAGCTTTTACTGTTCCTTTCGGACATTATGAATGAAATGTGATGCCATTTGGTCTTAAAAATGCTCCCTCTGAATTTCAACACATCATGAATGATATTTTCAATCCTTATGATAAGTTTACAATTGTCTATATTGATGACGTCTTGGTTTATTCTAGATCTATTACTGATCATTTCAAGCATCTTAAGCGTTTTATACAGGTAATCAAAGATAATGGTTTGGTTGTTTCTGCTCCAAAAATCAAATTGTTTCAAACAAAAATAAGATTCTTAGGTTATGACATAAATCAAGGAACATATACACCTATATCCCGTAGTATAGAGTTCGCCAATAAATTTCCCTCTGAAATTAAAGATAAACAACAGTTACAGAGATTCTTAGGATGCTTAAACTATATTGCGGATTTCATTCCACACATACGAGTAATCTGTAAACCTTTATATGCTCGATTAAAGAAAAATGCTCCAGAATGGACACCAGAAATGACCCAGATAGTAAAAGAAATAAAACTAAAAGTAAAACAACTTCCTTGTTTAGGTATACCATTCCCAGAAGCCTCTTTAATAGTAGAAACTGATGCGTCTGAACATGGTTATGGCGGAATTCTTAAGCAAAAAGTTAATGATAAAGAACAATTAGTACGTTACTATTCTGGTATCTGGAATACAGCTCAAAGTAATTATTCAATTGTTAAAAAAGAAGTATTAGCAATAGTGCTCTGTGTTAATGCATTTCAAGATGATCTATTTAATAAAACCTTCCTAATAAGAGTAGACTGTCAATCTGCAAAGTTTATTCTTGAAAAAGATGTAAAAAATTTAGTATCGAAACAAATATTCGCCAGATGGCAAGCTATCCTATCTAATTTTGATTTCACTATCGAATTTATAAAAGGATCTTTAAATAACCTACCTGATTTCCTCTCACGTGAATTCCTGCAGGGACAATCTACGACCGGTCAGGTATGATTCCATATTTTCAAGAACAAATAATAGAAAAAAGTGTTGACAAGTTAATGCAAATTGATTTTTCAAATAATGAAGAAATCCTATTATTAAAAACAAAACTAATAGAAGGAATACAACAAAGTATACACGATCATCTACTCAATCATTCTGTATTACCTAACGAATATTGTGACTGTAAAGAATATGAAAAACGGGAGCAATTCGGTAGAAAAATGTTACGATTACTTTATGAATTAATCAACGATGAGTAAAATAATACACTTAATTCAGATAAAAGAAAAAATCGGAAAAGAAATAGATAAAAATTGGTTTAAATACAAAAACACTAAAAAACGTAAATATCTTCAAAAAATTAATGCGCACGTGAATATTTTATGTGATCTGTTATCTGACATTGATCAACTCTTAGTTTCTCAGGACACATGCGTTACTTAAAAATTCAGGCACCCTG